>SJYD01054461.1:1295050-1307493 GCA_006408635.1 Nanger granti
AGGTGGACAAGGGGCGGGGCCACTGGAAGGGAGGGGCCCTGTCAGAAAAGAGGGGATTGGGTGAACCGAGGGAGGAAGAGGCGGGCTCTAGACAATACGAGGCAGAGCTAGGTGAGGAGGAGGCGGGGAAGGGGCGGGGCCAGGTGAGCAGGGCGGGGTTAGGTAAAGGTGCAGGGACCTTGGCTGTAGTACTAAGTTGCAGCACTTGAGGATTTGATACCTTGGGAATATTGGGAATCTGAGAGTGATGAGAAAAGAGGCTGACCCCTGTCCTCCACAGCGCTGGACATCCAGCCCCAGGAGGGGGCAAAAGTTGAGGCTGAGTCTGGGGAGCTCGAGCGGCTTCGGGCTGAGCTAGCAGGCGCCCTGGCAGAAATGGAAACCATGAAGGCTGTGGCCGAGGTGAGCGAGAGCACGAAGGCCGAGGCTGTGGCGGCGGTGCAGCGGCAATGCCAAGAGGAGGTGGCCTCTCTGCAAGCCATCCTGAAAGGTGAGGCAGGTGGTCCTCCCAGACTCCCTTGGCCCCATAAGGGGGAGTGCATGACAAGAAAGGGGTCATGACCTACACCCATGGGATAGTTTAGCAGGACTGCCTAGCACAGGCAGGCTCGGGACTCAAGAGGAAGAAGCAGAAGCGTGCTTTTAAAATTTGCACAGAACCCCAGCCTGGGCTCCAGCAGCAGCCCTGTCAGGTCCAGCTAAGTTTAGCTCAGAAGGCTGCCTCTTCCCTGGCTTCATGTTATTTCTTGTCCCTCACTAATGACTGATCAACCCTGAAAGTGAGCCGTTTCTCAGTTCGCTGAGAACTCGTTTGAGTCTTTGGCCTTCAGACTCAGCCCTGGGCCTCATCTCTGTAAATCTCATTATCTGATTTCCTTGCTTCCCCGAGCACCCCTACATCCTCGCACAACCTCCGCCTCCCCCAACACGCACCAACTTCCCTTTTCCCTCACGTCCTCTGTACTTGGGATACATCAACTCCCCTTGTCCCAGATCACCCAGCATCTTTTCCTCTTTTCCTGCTTCTTCCCTAGTCAGAGGCCAGATTCTCTGAAATAGCTTCTAGTCACGTCCCACCCCTCTGCTTCCATGGCTACTGCTGTAGTGGAGCTCTCTGTCTGCTCCTGCATATTGTTGCCTCAGCCTTCTTAAAAGTCTCCCTCCATAGTCTGGCCTTGGCCTTGGCTTCCAGATTAAACTTCTTACAATTCCCATCCCACCATGTCATTTGCCTTTCTAACGACCACTCCTGGCTCCAGACTTCTCTGGTCCCATATTTCGTACATTTTAGGCATCTGTGTCCCATCTGTGCAATGTGGTTGTCTCCTTATATGGCTTACCTTGTAATCTACTTGATGTTTGTTCTTCAAATAGATCCACTTTTTAAAAACTTACACATATTTATTTTAAAGGGAATTTCCTATCCGTCTAAGAAACTGTGTCCTAAATAATAACGATAACCAACATTTATTGAGTGCCAGGCTTCACTGGTGGCTCAGATGGTCGAGAGTCTGCCTGCAATGCAGGAGACTGGGTTTGATTCCTGGTTGAAAAGATCCCCTGGAGGATGGGATAGCAGTCCACTCCAGTATTCTTGCCTGGAGAATTCCATGGACAGAGAAGCCTGGTGGGGTAGAGTCTGTGGGTTCGCATAGTCGGCCACAACGGAGCGACTGATCCTTTCACTGAACTAAATACTTGATGAGTATTTAATCTTCATCAGAATTTCTATGAGGTAGGAACTGTTATCCATCACTGCTTTACAGAGGATGGACTGAGGCTCAGAGAGGTTAGATAACTTGCCTAAGGTTATATAGCTGGAAAGGAGAAGATTTGAACCCTGGCAGTCTGACAACAGAACCTTTACTTCTGATGTTAGTAGGTGTTAAAATAAGTAACTATGCAAATGAAAAATGACCGTGTTCCAGTCAACGTCACCTTTAACTCCCACTGGCCTGTTAAGATGAATTCTAAATCCCGGCATGGCACTCTGCGTCTTCACTGCTGTTCTTCCAGCGTGTCCGCTATGTCCCAGCCACACCATCCGCTTTCCCACCTGGGAGCCTTTGTGCCCATCACTTAATTAATGTGTCCTTTCAGTCCTTCACTACTTGCTGGTATCTCTTCTGGCCAGGCAGGCTTGGTCTGCCTTCTGGACCCCCTTCAAAGCAAGGGTCTCCTTTTTCTGGGAACCCCAAGGCCAAGAGTGGTCCTCTCACAAGCTCTTCTCAGACTACTTTGTAACTTTCCACGGCTGTCTTTCTCATGGGACTGTGGGCTCCTGGTGTCAGGGTTTGTGTTTGATTAATTTCTCTATTTCCAGAGCCCAGTTCAGAGTCTGATCCAGAATGAATATTTATGACTATTATTAGATATTGCTTGTTATTCTTATGTATTAATAGCAACAGATAGCCTATCTTTAGCATTTATTATGCACCAGGAAGAGGGTTAACGCCCTTCCCGATATCATGTCATTTGATCCTATAACAAGCCAGCAGGGTTATCATTAGCTGAGGACATTATGCAGAGAGGCAAATTGCCCAGGACCTTGCTGTGCTGTGCTCAGTCGCTCAGTCATATCCAACTCTTTGTGACCCCATGGACTGTAGCCCGCCAGGCTCCTCTGTCCATGGGGAGTTTTCAGGCATGACTACTGGAGTAGGTTGCCATCTCCTCAGTCCAACCGCAAAGCCTACCGTCATCACCGCTATGGTAAATTGCCTTGCGGAGAGCAGCAGTGATGGAGAGCTCCCTGTTTGCCCCCAGGTAGGGCTGACACACTGACCCTCCCTCTCCTCTGCCCTTCCTGCCCTGCCAGACTCCATCAGCAGCTATGAAGCCCAGATCACGTCTCTGAAGCAGGAGCGGCAGCAGCAGCAGCAGGACTGTGAGGAGAAGGAGCGGGAGCTGGGGCGCCTGAAGCAGCTGCTGTCTCGGGCTCACCCCTTGGACTCCTTGGAGAAGCAGATGGAAAAGGTTGGGGTTGGGATAGTCTACCTGCCCCCTCCGCGGGGACTTGAGAAGATATTGAGGCAGCCAGAGGTGACCTTGGGGCACAGCGTTTGTTGATGTCCCACTGCCACGTCACTGGGAGCAGGGCACCCAGTGATAATTCTAGGTACTAACCCTGTGCTCAGCACGGGAAAATTGGGACTTCTCTGGTGGTCCACTGGTTAAGGCTCCTTGCTTTCACCACAGGGGCCACAAATTCATTCTCTGCTTGGGGAACTAAGATCCAGCATGCTGTGTGGCATGACTCAGAAAAATTAAGAAAAGTCATGTGTTGGGGGCGGCTAACATTTAAGGATACCACTTACGCACTAGATACTGTGGACAGACTCAGTCTCTGCAGTCTTTCCCATGAAAGACAAATCCATTAGATCCATTTAACAGATGAGTAAGGTGAGGCTCAAAGAAGTTTAGTCATTCTCGCCAGGTTATGTGCATAAAAAGGAGCAGATCTGGGACTTTCCTCGTGGTCCAGAGGTTAAGAATCCTCCTCCTGCCAATGCAGGGGACACAGGTTTGATCCCTGGTCCCGGAAGATCCCATATGCTGCAGAGCAGCTAAGCCCGTGTGCTACAGTTACTGAAACCCAAGAGCCCTAGAGTCCTTGCTCCACAACGAGAGAACCCACCACAATGAGAAGGCCACGCACCACAACTAGAGAGTAGCCCCTGCTCGCTGCAACTGGAGAAAGCCCATGTGCAGCAAGGAAGACCCAGCACAGTCAAAAAAAAGGAGCAGATCTGGGATTTTAAAATCTAGGCAGTCTAGTTCTAAAGCTTTGTTCTTAATCTCTATGGTACACCATCACTTTTATTCCTGCTGTCATAAACAGTCATAGGAAACACATATTACCAAACTTTTCGCCTTTCAGGGCAAGTTCACATCTTCCCTCATTTGAGCCTCACAGCTGCCCTGTGAGGTCGGTACTTACCTCACATTATACGTGAGGAATGTGAGGCTCACCTTATATGTGAAGCTCAGGGAGATGGAGTAAATCTCCTGGTGAGAAGGACAAAGATCTAAACAGGAGTCCAAGAAAGGAAGGCTTCCAACCCCCAATTTGCCTGCCGAGGCTGCCACTATAGTTGCATTCTGAGTGTTCCTCAGGGAGTGGTTACGCAGCGTGGGGAAGGAGAAGGCTCTGCTAAATTAAATCTGCCAGGTACGGTGGAAAGGAGCACAGGCCCAGAGTCAGGAAGTTCCGGTCCTGGCCCTGCATCCAGCCATCATTCATCCACTGTGTGGGCATCTGCAGAGCGTGTACTTCAGGGCTTCAGATGGGATCGGAGGTGTTTTGTTTGGGCCATACAGGCTTACCCTACCTGTTGGCAGTGTTCACATAAGAGATTTGAAGGTTTACACTGAACTTGTCTGAGATGGGTTTTTGAATTACTCAAGAGGCAGAACTTGTATGAATTGGAAGAGGATGGATGACTGGCCAATTTCTGCTTTGGACAGCTGGGTGGATAGCAGGGTCATTGTTGTTGACCTGGTGCTAACGAGAGGAGAAATGGCAGTGTGAGTTGGTTTAGACTGGCTGTACAAGGACAGAAGAGCCTGTCCAACCCACAAGTTGAGGTGTCCAGAGGCTGTTGACTGTATGAGTTCAACAGAATCCCAAACCTGAAAAGAACAAAAGAGAAGCAGCCAGCAATATGGTGGTGATGGGAATGTGGGAAGACATAACAGGTAGGACAAAGTTTGAAAACCCAAATCAATGGTGGCTTAAATAAGGTAGAAATTTATTTTTCTTGGGTTTTCCTGATAGCTCAGTTGATAAAGAATCCACTTGCAGTGCAGAGACCCCGGTTCTATTTCTATGCCTGGAAGATCTGCTGGAGAAGGGATAGGCTACTCACTCCAGTATTCTCGCCTAGAGAATTCCATGAACTATATAGTCCATGGGATCACAAAGAGTCAGACACGACTTTCACTTTTCACTTTTATTTTTATTAGAGTTCAGAAGTAGACATTCTAGGACTGATGTGGCAGCTCAGCAAGTCATTAGGAACTCAGGCTCCTCCTATGTTGCTGTTATGCTATAGGTAGCATACTGCCTTATGGTCCAGGATGACTGCTTGAGCACCAGCCATCACATCTGCATTCTAGCCAGCCAGAAGGAGGTGGAGAAGGAGGAGTAAATACAGCCTTTCCCCCTGAGGGGTTGACCTGGAAGTTACACCCAGCACGTCTGCCTACATCTCATTAGCTGAAACTTAGTCATATGACCATGCTTAGTTACAGGGAAGCTGAGAAATGTAGATGGTATTCTAGGATTCAGGTCACAAGCCCAGCTGAAAATGTGAGGCTCTATGATTTAAAAAAAGGGACACATGATATTGGGGGAGAAAAGCAGTATGTCACTCTACAAGTTGGCAACAGGAAGGCGGTTGTGACTTTAGGCATCTACTATGTGACCTGGGGTAAGCCTTGTAAGCGCTCCGAGCCTCTGTGTTTCCCTCTCTAAAATGAGGGTGATAGCACGTGCCTGGGAGGATTAGAACAGCTGATGTGCTTGAAGGGAAAACTCTGACAGGCCTGAGGCTCCTGCAGTTGGGAGGACTGCCTGTCACTGCTCAAACATCCCTTCCCCTTCTCCAGGCCCATGAGGACTCGGAGAAGCTGCGGGAGATCGTGCTGCCCATGGAGCAGGAGATCGAGGAGCTGAAGGCGAAACTGATGAGGGCGGAGGAGCTGATCCAAGAGATCCAGGTGAGGGGGTAGCCAGGGAGTGCTGAGGGAGGCAGGGGCGCTGCGGGACCCCAGCCCCTCAGCCTCTTCCCTGCCCCATCTCCCTAGAGACGGCCCCGGCATCCCCCTTCCCTGCACGGCTCCACGGAGTTGCTCCTATCCCGGGACCCATCTCCCCCTCTGGAGCCTCTTGAGGAGCTGAGTGAGGATGGGGGCCCAGCAGCTGAGGCCTTCGCCCACAACTGTGATGACAGCGCCTCCATCTCCTCCTTCTCCCTCGGCGGGGGAGCCAGCGGCAGTGCCTCCCTGCCCCGCAGCCGTCAGGGCTTGAGCCCCGAGCAGGAGGAGACAGCCTCTCTGGTGTCCACGGGCACCCTGGTCCCTGAAGGCATCTACTTGCCCCCTCCTGGTTACCAGCTGGTCCCAGACAACCAGTGGGAGCAGCTGCAGTTGGAGGTGAGTGGAGAGGGCAGGGTAGGCTGCCAACACGCACGCATCCATCCATCCATCCATCTCTCCTGCACGCATCCATCCATCCATTCATCTCTCCCTTCAAGTCCTTACTGAGTAGAGCCAGGCATCCTGCAGTGAAGAAGAAAACTCCTACCCTCTTGGAGCTTCCTCTAGTGAGGAAGCCAGGCCCAGACTTGCACATGGGCCCATGAGGAAGACAGCATCACAGGGTGACTCCCACCAGAAAACTTAACAGGGTTGTGGAGGGACTTCCATGGCTGTCCAGTGGTTAAGATATCACCTTCCAATGCAGGGGCCACAGGTTCGATCCCTGGTCAGGGAGCTAAGATTCCGTATGCCTTGCTGCTAAAAACCCAGAACACGGAAACAACAGAAGTAACATTGTACAAATTCAATAAAGACTTTACAAATAATCAACATACAAAAAAAAATGTTTAAAAAATTAGGATTATGAGGTAGAGACTGGCAGGGCAGGAGATCTTCCTAGCTGGCAAGAGAGGTGCTTTCTGAAGATTACAGACCAAAGGATCTGCAGGTTCCAAGGCCCAGAGGATAGACATACCGTGGTGTGTCTGAGGAGCTGGAAGGCTGCCGAGGAGGGGAAGGAGGGGAAGAGAGATGAGGTCAAAAAGGCAGGCAGGGGCCACAGAAGGTCGGCCTCAGCTTCAGGGCCAGCCATGAAGTTTGCGTTTCAGACCAGGAACTGTGGGAAGCCTCTGTGGGGTTTAAGGCAGGGAGAGGCCTGCTCTGCTTTGGGCTCATCATGGGTCACTGGGCTCTCTAGGTGAGAATGGATTATAATCTGGGGAAGGGGCAACGGGAGAAGCAAGGTGGCTGGTTGGAAGTGTGACACTTGATGTAGTTCAAAGGAAGGAGGTGACTGGGACCAGGAGGTGGCGGCCGAGATGGAGACAAGTGAGTGGATTTGGAATTCATTCTGGAGGCTGCCGGGCAGGGCCTGCTGGTGGTCTGAACCCGGGTAGTGGAGGACAGAGAAGAGTCAACGTCCATTCCCGAGCTTTCAGCTGGAACGACTGGGCGGATGCTGACACTGCCCAGGGAGATGCAGGAGGCAAGGCGTGAGAGGCCTGGAGAGGAGGGAGGCCTCCCCTTGGCCATCGAGGCTGAGGCCGGGATCTATGGCAGGGGCAGCAGCTGCAGAAGGACCTGGAGAGCGTCAGCCGGGAGCGGGACGAGCTGCAGGAGGGCCTGAGACGGAGCAATGAGGACTGCGCCAAGCAGGTGGGTTCAGCCTCAGCTCCAGCCCCACGGGGCCTCTACTCCCGGCTTCCTTCTGGCCCCGCCTCACCCTCGCCCCACCTCCACCCACAGATGCAAGTCCTCCTGGCTCAGGTCCAGAACTCAGAGCAGCTGCTGCGGACCCTGCAGGGAACCGTGAGCCAGGCGCAGGAGCGCGTTCAGCTGCAGATGGTGAGGGCGGGGTTGGGGGGCAGGAGGGCCAGGAGAGGAGTAGGAGGGGGATTGGTTGAGGCCCACGTGGAAAGTCGAGATGCCTGTTCCACAGCCTTCCCCGACCCTGATCCACTCTGGCTTTACCCTGGAGTTGGTAAGTCTTCCTGATAAGAGGGCTTCCAGGGCACCGAGTACCGCATTTAGAAAGAGCCCACCACACACTCAACTCAGTGATCTTGAAGCTAATCCCACAAGCCCAGAGCCTCAGCCTTGATGCATTGAAGTTGCGATAATGGGTCCTAGTTTGCAGAGTCATGAGGATGAAAAGCAGAGATTGCAAAATTGGATGCTTCTCAAGACAAGAGAGGCAAATGATTGAATAAGGTCTGGTGTATGGCCAGAAGGAGCAGCAGGCAGAGACCCTGTAAAGGGGGCTTCATGCCCCTCGACTCTGCTGACCACAGCACGAGGGAATTCAGGCTTCATGCTGCCTGGTTTTCTCAGTTGTCAAGAGACGCCAGATCTGGATATTTGTGTGTAGTCTCCCAGGTTTTAAAGTCGTTGTTGTTTAGTCGGTCAGTCATGTCTGACTCTTTGCGACCCCGTGGACTGCAGCATGCCAGGCTTCCCTGTCCTTCTTTGTCTCCTGGAGTTTGCTCAAACTCACATCCATCAAGTCGGTGATGCCATCCAGCCATCTCATCCTCTGTCATCCCCTTCTCCTCCTGCCTTCAATCTTTCCCAGCATCAAGGTCTTTTCTAATGAGTCAGCTCTTTGCATCAGGTGGCCAAAGTATTGGAGCTTCAGCTTCATCATCAGTCCTTGAATGAATATCCAGGGACCACATAAAACAACCGATGTGGCCTGTGGCTGCCACTGTGTGACCTCAAAATCATCAAGGAGACTGTAGAAAGAACATGAGGGTCTTCCCGGTGGTCCAGTGGTTAGGACACCATGCTTCCACTGCAGGGGACCTAGTTCCATCCATGCTTGGGGAACTAAGATCCCTCAAGCAAACAAGGGAAAAAAAAAATAATGAGCTTGGGAGCCAAAGATGCTTACTGAAGGGTGTTTCTTCCTTTCTTGGCTGAGAAGGAGGGCGTGGGCTTCCTGGTTCTCCTTCTAGTGTCTGGGAGGAGGGCTCAGGGTCTGGCCTCACAGGAGACGCCAATCCCCTCATCGCCTCGTCCTAACTGTCCACCCCCAGGCAGAGCTGGCCAACTCCCACAAGTGCCTGAGCCACGAGGTAAAGCGCCTGACGGAGGAGAACCAAGGGCTCCGCGCTGAGCAGCCGCCGTCCTCAGCCCCTGGGGTCCTGGAGCAGGATGAGGGCTGGGCGGAGTCGCTGCCCAGCTCGCTGCCGGTAAGGGGGGTGTGCGCCCTTCCTCTCCACATGCAGCGAAGCACTGGCCTCGGGACACGGGACTCAGGGACAGACCCAGGCTGCTGTATCAGCTGCATCACCGTGGTCAACGCATGCGGCTTTGCTAAGACTCAGTTTCCTCCTCTGCAAAATGGGGCCACAACCCTTCCCAGCATTGGCATGGAGAGAAAATGAGTTAACAGAGCACTTGACATGAAGAGGGGGCTTCCGTGGTGGCTCAGAAGGTAAAGAATCTGCCCATAACGCAGGCAGGCTACAATCCATGGCGTCACAAAGGGTAGGACACGACTGAGCGACTAACACTTTCACTTTGACACAAAGGAAGCAGTCATTTGGCTTGCTATTTTTACTTTATCAATTCTTTTGGCCGCACAGAGCAAGCCTGTGTGCTAAGTCACTTCAATCATGTCCAGCTCTTTAGGACCCTATGGGCTGTAACTCAGTAGGCCCCTCTGTCCATGGGATTCTGCAGGCAAGAATACTGGAATGGGTTGCCATCCTCTCCTCCAAGGGATCTTCCCGTCTCAGGGATCAAACTGATGTCTCTTAGGTCTCCTGCACTGGCAGGAGAGTTCTTTACCACTAGTGCCACCTGGGAAGCCCACTGCACAGCATGCGGGATCTTAATTCCCCACCCGGAGATTGAAGCAGCGCTGGAAGCGCCATTTCTGAAGCCCTGGACCACCAGGGAAGTCCCTGACTTATTTTTAAGTGACAGGAGATCCACAAAATTGAATTCATTGGAATCTTTGGTTTGTTGAAAGCTATCATCGTTGATCCATGCATGGCCTCCGTCTGTCAATTGACTTTATTTCTTAAATGAAATGAAATTTTCTTAAGTGAAAATCACCTGGAACCCTTGCCCACCCTGAGAACTATGACTGACATCTTACGTGCGACCTTGTCCCACATTCCTTGGCTCTGCTTCTGCTGTCCCCAGCTTTATCATTCCTTTGCCCTTCTTTGGTGTCATTTTTATTATTAGGTTGGCCTAAAGAGTCGTTCCGGTTTTTTTAACAGCACCCAGAAAAACTCGAATGAATGCTTTGGCCAACCCAACACATACACACATCTGCCTAAACTGTGGAGTGCTCATAACTTTAGTTGTTTTTGAGCATTACAAGAGCTCCAAGTCTTGCTCTGGGTAATCTGGGACTTGCACTCAACTTGCATGTGGGAGTGGTCCTGAGGGTCCTCCTCCCTGGGCTTGTGCTGCAGGATGCAGCCATCCAAGGGTGTGTGTGTCCACCCTCCCCACCATCCCCCTTGAGTCCCTGGCCCCCAGGGCCTCTGCCCCGCCTCCCCTCCGCCACTCACACCACCCTGAAACCAGCCAGTGACTTGCTTCCTCCCAGGAGCTGCAGCAGCTGGTGCGCCGCACACAGCAGGAGGCACGGGCCCGCCAGCAGGCCCAGGAGCACGAGGCCGAGAGGCTGCGGATTGAGATCGTGACTCTGCGGGAGGCGCTGGACGAGGAGACGGCGGCGAGGGCCAGCCTGGAGGGGCAGCTGAGGGTGCAGCGGGAGGAGACAGGTGAGAGAGAGGGTGCCAGCCACCTCCACCCTCTCCCCAGGAGGCCAGCTCCCATGAGGACCCCCCTCCAGCCCTGGGCTCTGGGAGGGGTGAGAGGGTGCAGGGCGAGAAGGATGAGCCTTGACCTGTCTTTCTTTCCTTCCCGTACAGAGGTGTTAGAGGGTGAGTATGAGCGGGAGCCTGTCCCCACCACTGGGCCGGGAGGGAAAGGAGCAAGGGTGTGGGCCTGACGTCTTGGCCCTGCCTGACTCCCCAGCCTCCCTGTGCAGCTTGAGGATGGAGATGGAGCGCGTACAGGAGGAACAGAGCAAGGTGAGGCAGGACCCGGGCCAGGCCGGGGTGACGGGGGAGGCTGGCAGCGCGGACAAGACCCTCACCAGTCCCTGCTACCCTTTCTGTCTCCCTCAGGCCAAGCGGCAGGAGGTCCTCAGTCCGTCACAGGGCGCGGGCCGCACAGAAGAGGTCAGGACCAGGGGTGGTACTGAAGGGGTAACCCCGTCCAGACATCCCATGCAGGACCCCAGCTCTATGTCCTGTGCCCCCAGGCCCAGCTCACAGACCTGCTCTCGGAGCAGCGGGCAAAGATGCTGCGGCTGCAGGTGGAGCTGGAGACCAGTGAGCAGGTGCAGCGGGATTTTGTACGACTGTCCCAGGCCCTGCAGGTATGGCTTGTCCCTTCCCCACTGGGCTGGCGTGACTCCCAGCGACTTGTCCTAGGTCTTGCAAGGGCAGGCCCCCGGCTAGAGGAGTCTTCTTCCTCCCCCTGGGGCTTGCATGGTCTTTTCCTCTGAGCTGTTGCTCATAAAACACTGACAATTTCGTGTGTCCGTGTTTCTCGGTCACGCAAAGCCGGTGGCCCAGGGCCTGGCTTGTGGGCATGCCGCATGCTCATCATGTCAGTCCCGCCTGCCCCTGCCCGCCCCTCCTTGGCCTGCTGTCTGAGGACCTACTTCTTCCCTTTAAGCCAGTTTCACTGTGGGTTGGGGGAGGAGTCCTGAGCCCTTGCCCCTCATGGCTGGGGAGTGGCTGGCCGGCGGGTGGAGGCTGCATTTTCCCACTGAGGGCCCTCTGCCTCCCTTGCCGGCCCCCACAGGTGCGCCTGGAACGGATCCGCCAGGCAGGGAGCCTGGAGCAGGTGCGCAGCATCATAGACGAGGCGCCCCTTCGGGACATCAGGGACATCAAGGACACCTGAGGGGCCGGCGCCCGCCCACCCGGGGGGAGACCTCCCTTCACTCCTGAACCGTGAGGCCGAGGCTTGAGGCGGGTGGTCTCAGGATGGAGTCATCACCCTCTCCAAGGCCGGGCTTGAGGTGACGGGGCCACCGCTGCCCTATCCCCTGCAGCGCTCCTCCTGAGGGCGGCTGGGCCTTCTGCTTCCAAAGATGACACCCAGGCAAGGGTCCCAAGCCCCTCCGTGAGCCAGCTCGGCCCTGTGGCTTTCTGGCTGCCATGCTGCCTCCTGGGTTCCAACCCTCCTGCGCCCGCTACCACCCAGGGTAACAGCCACACCTGTCACCTCGTATCCCCTTCCCCCAAAGACAGCTGCGAGTGGTGGCCGGGAGCCTTGGGGTACGTCCCCAGGCCCCTCCACACTCGTGCCCTGGGCCAGGTGGCTGCTTCCTGGACTGCGTTGACACTAAGATGCTTGTCCCCAGGGGCCTGAGCCAGGCCCCAAGATGTGTGCATGGAGTCAAGGCCAGATTTTTCTGTCATTTATTTTCAATAAATAAGCAGCTCAGCTCAATCAGTCGCCTTGTCCCTGCGAGCCCCACGGGGTTGGGGAGGGGAAGTTTCACAAGGGCAAAAGGGGGACAGGTTGCTGAGGGGGAAGGAGAAGTGAAGGGGACATTGTGTTTATAAACAAGAATGTCGGGGCGGGAGGAATAGGGGATGTTGTGAGGGGTGGGGGGCTGGGCCACAGCTCTGGCCGAAGAT
>SJYD01054461.1:1308716-1330363 GCA_006408635.1 Nanger granti
CCCCCCACTCACCTGTGTCCCCATCCCCCCTCCTCCCAACCACTGCAGCCCCAGCAGCAGACAGCTCAGCGCCCAGCCAGCGCAACGCAGCGCAGCCCAGCAGACAGTGGTGCCCGACACCCGGCCCCACTTGGAAGCGTGGCGGTGGCGGCGGCGGTGGCGGCAGTGGCTCTAGGCGGAGCTGTGAGGATAAGTGACCTCGGCACCACCTGAAGGGAGAGGGGCGGGCAAGGGGCACAGCAGCTGGGGCAAGGGCAGGAAGAGGGGTGATACCTGTGACACGGTTCAAAGAGATGGAGGAGGGGGAAACGGGTTATCCTATGGCCAGAGAGGACAGAGAGACACCGTTATCCAGGGAAGGAGGCAGGCACAAGGGCCAAGAGGGCTGGGGAGGTTGTGGGGTTGCCTAGGAGACCATGTCTGCATGGGGCTCAGAGGGGCGAGCTGGCGGGGAAGGAGGGAAGGGGCCGGGTGGGCCGCTCGGTGAAGGGCACGGGTCAGCGGACCCCGGGAACTCACCCACCTGAAAAGGAAGGAGAGGGGGGCAGGCGCCTTCGCAGCGCGGAGGGAGGGGGCTGTGCCAGGGCTTGGGGGGGCGGATGGGGCTCCGAGGTGGGGAGCCTCTTACCCTCCAGGTAGTTCCGAGCAACGAACTTGAGGATTTCGTCAAGTCCAATGACTGGTAATGAGATCTTGAGGACCATGAGCCAATGGTACAGGTCCAGGGCTTGGAGCTTGAAGATCATCTTGAGGGGAGGCAAGAAGGGCAGTGAGAAGGAGCCCACAGAGCCTCCACTGCGCCAGCCTGACTATCCCTCCCTCTGGATCCCTGAAGAGGCCCCCGTGGGTGAGGGGGCAGGTGGCCCCTGGCCAGAAGGCGGCTCACCGGCAAAGGGTCCACGTAGAGGATGAGGAAGTGGAGGGACATGGAGAGGCAGATGGAGCCCACCAGCCAGATATTCACCCAGGGCGGCATCCGCACGAGGGACTGATTCTCAGACAGGCTGCAAGCGGGCGGCGGGTGGAGCCAGGGTGGGGGGCGCACAGGGGAAAGAAGTGATGAGCGGGAGGACCGGAGGACAGAGGCAGTGGCCTCCAGATAGGCAGGGGGCGGCGGGGGGAGCCCACCTGTTGAGAGCATTGCACATCTCGATGGTGACCAGCACAGACAAGGCCATGGTCATGGGCTCGGGGGCCTCGAAGACCTCACAGTCTACACCCTCGAAGTCAGGGTTGTGCTCCGAGCACTTCATGAAGTGAGTCTGCCGAGGGCGAGGGAGAAGCTGGGATCCCCCGGAAGCCTCCACGCCACCCTCCTGCACTGCCCCTCCTCCCGCCTCGGTCCTGCCCTACCAGCTGGCTGTAGGTGACGTGAGGCCCATCCTCAGCGTACAGGAACCACCAGGCTGCTGCTCCCACGGTAGCTGCACCCACGTAGCCTGTGGTGGAGAGGAGATGGGTGTGAGTCTGCCGAGGGCGAGGGAGAAGCTGGGATCCCCCGGAAGCCTCCACGCCACCCTCCTGCACTGCCCCTCCTCCCGCCTCGGTCCTGCCCTACCAGCTGGCTGTAGGTGACGTGAGGCCCATCCTCAGCGTACAGGAACCACCAGGCTGCTGCTCCCACGGTAGCTGCACCCACGTAGCCTGTGGTGGAGAGGAGATGGGGTTGGGGGGCGGGGCTGGGGAGCTAGGAAGGCTTGAGAGGGGCTGGTGGCCATCAACAGTGGTGCAGGCAGAGGGCCCACCAGCCAGGGTGGCTGCCGTGGGGAAGCTGAGGGTGGGGAAGAAGCTCGGCGTTCTGTCCTGCTCACCCCCAATTGCCATGTAGCGGAAGAAGAGCCAGCCACTGATGAGGGGCTCCTTGGGGGTCCGGGGGGGCCGGTCCATGATGTCCAGATCTGGGGGGTTGAAGCCCAGGGCTGTGGCCGGGAGCCCGTCGGTCACCAGGTTCACCCACAGCAGCTGCACAGGGATCAGGGCCTCAGGCAGCCCCAGGGCGGCTGTCAGGAAGATGCTGCCAGAAGCAGGTGGTCACAGGTCTGTCCTGCCTCCCAGGCCTGTGGTGGCCCTGTCCCCCACACCAGCCACAGGTTCCCCGCTGATAGCCCTTCCCGCTGCTCACCAGACCACCTCACCCACGTTGGAGGAGATGAGGTAGCGGATAAACTGCTTCATGTTGTTGTAGATGGCGCGGCCCTCCTCCACGGCAGCCACAATGGTGGAGAAGTTGTCGTCGGCCAGCACCATCTCGGAGGCCGTCTTGGCCACAGCAGTGCCGGATCCCATGGCAATGCCGATCTCCGCCTTCTTCAGCGCAGGGGCGTCATTGACGCCATCACCTGTCTTCAGGGAGAGAGAGAAGGTGGGAGCCAGCCCCTTGTACTCTCCTGACACTCTTCCATCTGGGCCCGAATTCCACCCCTCTGCACATCTCAGCAGGGGCCCCACTCAGCCATTTCCTCCCTCGGCCCCCAGCTTCCCAAGACTGACATCTCAACAAACACCGAGCAGACCCCACATGTCCCGGTCCCCGCACCATCGCCGTGATCTCATCGTAGGACTGCAGATACTCCACGATCTTCGACTTGTGGGAGGGCTCCACGCGAGCGAAGCAGCAGGCGCGTCGGCAGGCCTCCCGCTGCTCAGCCAGGGGCAGGTCATCGAACTCCCGGCCAGTGTAGGCCCGGTCGGCCACATCCTCATTCTCCCCGAAGATGCCAATCCGTCGGCAGATGGCAATGGCTGTGCCCTTGTTGTCCCCAGTGATCATGATTACTCGGATTCCGGCGTCTCGGCATAGTTGGATGGAGCCCATGACCTCCTTGCGGGGCGGGTCCAGCATGCCCACCACGCCAACGAATGTCAAGTCCGTCTAGGGGGACAGAGCAGAGAGTGACGGGCTCAGGGGAGGAGGCTTGCAGGGGTGGGAGGGAAAGCTGTGTCTATGCCTGGTGCTCAAACTTCAGCCAGGCCTCTAAGCTCAGGGGCAGGAAACATTCCTTGTTCTCATGAGGGGCTGTGGGCCTGGCATTGCCAGGCCCATTGTAGGTGGCAGATCCTGTCTTTCATAGAAAGACCTCGACCTGGAAGTGAGGGAACTGCTTTCTGCTTTCAGCTGGGCCACTTGCTTGGTCTCCAGCTTTGAGTGTTACCTGCCAGGCCACACTGTTCTCTCTATAAAATGGAGTGGACTTCTGTGCTACTCAGAGAAGGCCCACTATGAGATAAAGGGCCGGTGCCAGGATACAGGTCACTGCACCTCTTAAGGAAACCTCACTGTGAGACTTCCCTGGCAGTCCAGTGGCTAAGACTTTGCCTTCCAATGCAGGGGATACGGGTTTGATCCCTG
Source organism: Nanger granti (assembly GCA_006408635.1). Classification (NCBI taxonomy): domain Eukaryota; kingdom Metazoa; phylum Chordata; class Mammalia; order Artiodactyla; family Bovidae; genus Nanger; species Nanger granti. The sequence continues at coordinate 1,312,066 of SJYD01054461.1, forward strand.
GTCAGGGAGCTAAATCCCACATGCCTCGGGGCCCAAAAAATCCCCAAACATAAAACAGAAGTAATATCGTAACAAATTCAATAAAGACCCAAAAAAACCCCCACAAAACCTCACTGTGGAAACAAGTCAGCTGAACCCAAGTGTGCTCAGTGACCCAGCTGGCTTCTGTTCTGGAACAAGTGCCTCATCCTCGTATCAGATGAGTCCATGGACCACAGGCCAAGCGGCCTGGACTGGAAGACTCCTAAGATTCTTTCAAACTCTGACGTCCTGTGACTCAGGCCCCGTGACGAGGTAGGACATAACGGGTGGCAGACGGGGGTGAGGCAGGTGACTCACCTCATACTCCATGAACTTGCTAGAGTCATCCAGGACCATCTCCTCTCGCTTCGGGGGGGTGTCCCGGGTGGCCAGCGCCAGGCAGCGCAGGGTGTCCCGGCCAGTACCCCACTCCTTGATCACTGACAAAATCTTCTCCTTCACCGGCCCTGTCATGGGTATCCGGGTGGTGCCGACTCGCACATAGTTACAGCGATCAATGACCCCCTCAGGGGCACCCTAGTGGAGCAGAACAACACTCAGAGATGGCTGTTCTTTCCAGCACATGGTGAGCAGCACGGGCGAAGAGAAGGGGTCAGGATTAGGAAGAGGGGGAGCCAAGGCACACTCGGAAATTCCTGACCTTGACAAACATCTTATTGCCCACAGCAGCCCGGGATTTCGCTGGAGAGCAATAGACAGACATGGATTTTCGGTCCCGGGAGAACTCCAGAGTGAATTCCTTCTTCATTAGCTGGCGGATTACCTGGGAGAAAGGACACAGGGAGGGAGAGGCCAGACTTGAGACAGACGGGGAAAGAGCGATGATGCTGTGCTAGAAGGGTCCCAGACCTCTAGAAGCATAGCCAAAAAAGATCTGGAGGTCAGAGCAGACCACAAGCTGAGTCTGAGATAAAGCTGAGTCTGCTACCTACAGCAGAAATGGAGAGAATTCCAAGGCTAGTGGTGCTCCAGTCTTAGTGTCCAACTGAAAGCACAATAGAAAAAAGATGACATAGTGCAGCACTGTCTGCAGAACCTTCCAGAATGGTGGGTATGTTTAATAATCTAGGTGGTCGAAGGCAGTGCAACTGAACAGTGGCTACTGAGCCCAGGATATGTGGTTAGTGCAACTGAAGAACTGAGTTTTTACTTTATTTAATAATTTAAATGTAAGCAACCATATGTGTGGGTCTGTGTGTCGTTAGACAGTGGGGAGCTGGTGCCTGGCATGCAGTACTAAGCACCTCATAAAATGAATGTGCCAAATGCAGTCTGAAAGTTTCTCCACAAAACAATAATAGCAACAGTAAATAAAATTAAAAATATGTTGATGTTCATATTATCATTTGTAAATTTTAAAAAATGAATCCTCTGTTGATATTTAGGTGGCTTTCAATATTTTTGTTATATTAAAACACCAATAAGCATCTTGCCTTTACCAAAAAAAAAAGAAAGAATGGGCAGTGTGGGAAATATAAGACGACAACCCTGAGGAAATCAATATAGACATTCAGTAAATATTAACAGTGGGAACTCAGAGTAATAATCTCAGATTTGGACTTGTGTATCAGGGAAGCAGACACATATGAGGTGGTCATCTTTCTCAAATCCTAAATCAGGTCTTGAAAGTGTTAGTCACTCAGCCGTGTCCAACTCTTTGCGGCCCCATGGACTGTAACCCGGCCCCATGGACTGTAGCCCGCCCCCATGACTGTAGCCCACCAGGCTCCTCTCTATTCATGGAATTCTCCAGGCCAGAATACTGGAGTGGGTAGCCATTCCCTTCTCCAGGGTATCTTTACAACCCAGGAATTGAACCGGGGGTCTCCCACATTGCAGGCAGATTCTTCACCATCTGGGCCACCAAGGAGGCCACAAACCAAGTCTTGAGATCTGATTTAAAAAAATGAGTGTGTTCCTAGAGGCAGAGGGTAGCAGTTGACATCGGGCTGTCCCAGGATGGGTCGCTCATGGTTTCTGGGACCAGCTCAGTCCCTTTCCACTAGGAACATGGTGGGGAAGGTGACTGTCAGTGCATCCAGGGATGCTCCAGCTGGGCACCAGAAAGACTGGTGTAAGTGAGGCTCAGGAGGCCCCACCCCAATCAGCCTCACCAAGGAAAGCTGTGGTCAGGCCGGCTGCCCGTTTGGGCTGGCTCCCAGCACAAGGCCCTGTGGGGCCCCATCTCCTGAGGTTCTTTAGGTCCTGGCCTGTACAGGGTGGAGACAAATGGGAGGGAGCGCCCAGACTCACCGAGTTGCAGGCATTGGCCCTCTCTACCTTCGAGAGGTTTCTCACTTCAGTGTTGAACACATTCATCTTCTCCACCAGGGTGGTAAGGGCTGTCTCGGTGGCCTCTCCCACCTTCTCATAAATACCTTTGGTCTGAGAGGGCAGAGAAGGAAGAGGAAGTAGGTGTCCTGGGCTCCTGGCCCCTTGCTCCCACCTTCCACCTAGAATGGGAAGGGAGCAAACTACTCTCTTCCCCTTACACCCAGGAGAGGCTTGGTACGAGGGACCCCCTCCCCCAGACCACTTCTTTGCGGCCTGTTGGGGAGGCCTGGACGCAGCCGCTTGAGGGGGGGAGGAGGGGCCGCTTCAGGAGAGGAGAGGTTACCTCATTGAAGTCCAAGGAGGAGTCATTGCAGAGGGCACAAATGGTGGCCAGCTCCACCAGCCCGTCATACTGCCCTGAGCGGACTGGCTTATCATTCTTCAAGCTGGCAGCAGGGCAGGGAGGAAGGAAGGGAAAGAGACAGGTAGAGAAGATGGGGAATGAGATGCAGAGAGAGCATGGGGAAAGCAGTGAGGGACAGGGGAGGTGGCACCAACGTGGTGATGCGCGGTGGTGGGAGAGAGAACGAGGCCAGGGAAGAACAGGAGAGAAACAGGAAGACAAAACTAGAGGGAGAGCCCCGGGGGAGAGAGGAGGTATGTGTGTGTCTGTGTGTTTGTGTGTGTGGTGGGGAAGGGGAACAGGGAAACGGAAGATGACATTTGGGGTGACTTACACCTCTCCTTCAGGAGCGTAAGTGGAGCCAGTGATAGAGAACTCGTTCAGCAGGCAGAGGTCCCCATCTACCCTGTCGATGATGAACATCTGCAGAGAAGGAGATACGTACACATGGCTAACTCTCCTCGTGTCCAAAGGCAGTCTGCACTGAGGCGAGGCCTGGGCCACGAGCATCCCTGTCCGGCCAGCTACATACACTTACCTGGCTTCCCCTCACCATCCCCCCACTCATTCTTCCTTTTTCCTTCCTGCATCCTCCCCTTTCCCACCACTCCCTTGCAAATCATTTTTCTTATTCTGTGTCCATGGCCTTATAAGTTATGGGACTTCCCTGGTGGTTCAGTGGTTAGGAATCCACACTCGCAATGCAGGGGGCCTGGACTGGCTCCCTGGTCAGGGGAGGGCTGCCACTGAGGGCCCACATGCTGCTGTGAAGACCAAAGGTCCCAAGTGCCATGACTAAGACCCCACGCAGACAAATAAATAAAATGAATATATATATATATATTTTTTTTAATTACTGCAGGGCTTTCCTGGTGGCTCAGTGGTAAAGAAGTCGCCTGCTAATGCAGGAGACACAGGTTCGATCCCTGATCCAGGAAGATCCCACATGCTACGGAGCAACCAAGCCCGTGTGCCACTACTGTAGAGCTGTGTTCTAGAGCCCGGGAGCCAGAGCTACTGAGCCCACAAGCCATGGAGCCCAAGCTCAGCAACAAGAGAAGCCACCACAAGGAGAAGCCTGCACACTACAATGAGTGAGTAGACCCTGCTCGCCGCAACAAGAGAAAAGCTCGCACAACTAGAGACCCAGCACAGCCAATAAACAAATAAAATTATTATTTTTTTAAGGTTATTGCAGGTCACACTGAAGGTCCCTCCAGATCAAAATAAAAGGTGCATCACAAGATGTTCTGGGGACTGTGGCCACTGGTCCACGTGTCAGCACGTGACCCATCTACAGCTCCAGCCTCTTGCAGCGAGATCTTCCAGTTTTGCAGGAAGAACTAGAAACTCAGGTTGTTTTTCTATGAAATCTCTTAACTTTTCAAATGTGGGCAATGAGTTCATTTTTATGCAACATGACAGGAGCCCAGTGGCCTGGCTTTGACGCCTGTGCTTTGGAGGGAATGTAGGTCACGCAGCACAGAGGCGAGAAGCCCACCCTGAACCAGAGCAAGTGTGGAAGGGATGGGGCTTAAGACACATTCCAAGATAAAATGGTCCTGCGGCCAGCAACATCTGGGAAAATCTGGGTTAAACAGAGTGAAATCCACCCTCTCTATGGTCAGCCTTCTCTGAGGCTTTCAAATGCCAGCAGGCTTATGGTACAGCCTTTCTGTGCCTGGTCTGAGAGGCCTTGATTCTTAGGACAGTAATTTCTATTTCACAGACATGCTAGTTTAGAGAATTGTGTTTAGGTCAGGGATTCTTTGCCTGGGGTCCATGGATGACCCCACAGACCAAGGGATCTGTGAACTTTGATGGCAAAACAAAACTAACGTCTTTTTCAGATATACCTATGGCTGATTCATTTGGCAGAAACCAACACAATACTGTAAAGCAATTATCCTTCAATTAAAAATGAATAAAAAATTTAAAATTACGTTCCATTTTTTCTCTGATATTTAGCATTTCCGTCCAGTTATGAATGTGGGCAATGCACCATGTTAGCATTAGCAAAACCTGTGACTTGGCCACCAATAAAATCATAAACACTCTCCTATCACGTTGCATTGTTTCAGGGCTCTCAAAATAGCATTTATACTCATCCTTGCCTCAGCGTTACAGCGCTTATGAGAACTACTGCTGGACTTGCTACTTAATACATTATTAAAGGAGTATATGTGTTACTAAATCACAGATCTGTTTTTAAAATATTTTGATCGCTGTATTTTAATCAGTGGTTTCCTCTGTGCATTTTATTTCTGTTTTTGCCTGCGCTGCCTGGCTTGACAGGATCTTAGTTGCCCGACCAGGGATGGAACCTGGGCCATGGCAGTGAAAGCATCAAGTCCTAACCACTGGACTGGCAGGAATTCCCAATCCAGTGTATTTTAAAAACAGGATCTCGTGTGTTTTATTTTATACACTGAAAATATTAAATGTAGAGGTCCAGACGGCCAAAAGGTCCAAGGCCTAAGATCAAGGGCCCTGGTTTAGGAAATGCCATTTGGGATTCATGTGACCAGGTTCCTCCTGCGCCATCACAAAGGATCACTCTGGAGGGTAGTCTGGTGCACAGGCAGGTACTCTAGGGCCAGATAGACTTGGGTTTGAAACTCAGTTCTGCTCCTTGCTAACTGTGCATGGAATTTCCCAGAGCCTCAGTTTCCTCCTCTGGAAAACTAGGTAACAAAACCCTCCCCTGCTGGGGCAGCTGTGGGGGATTAGAGATAACACACAGCAGTGTCTGGCACATGGATGAGGGCCAAGAGAGCTGCTGCCCAGGACAGATGGGCTTCTCTGCTCCCTCATAGCTGGCAGAATGGCGCCCTGTGCCCTCTGAGCATTTCTTTCTCAGGCCCGTGATGAAGGGGTCACCCCACCATTTCACCTCTCATCTGAGTGGGAGTTGCCACCCTGCCCTGACCTTGCAGACAGACATCTGGTTGGTGGTGAGTGTGCCCGTCTTGTCAGAACAGATGACAGAAGTGCAGCCCAGAGTCTCCACGGAGGGCAGGCTCCTCACGATCGCATTCTTCTTTGCCATCCGGCGGGTGCCCAAGGCCAGGCAGGTGGTGATGACTGCAGGAAGGCCTGTGGGGAAAAAGAGGGGGTGAGGGAACTAAACCGGGGACAGAGGGAGACTCGTGTGTGCGTGTGTGCATGCGTGTGTGCACATGTGTGCATGCACGCGTGCTCAGTCGTATACAACTCTTTGGGACCCCCTGGACTGTGAAGCCCACCAGGCCTCTCTGTCCATGCAATTTCCCAGGCAAGAATATTGGAGCAGGTTGCAATTTCCTTCTCCAGGGGGATCTTCCTGAACCAGGGACTGAACCCTCATCTCATCACGTCTCCTCCACTGGCAGAGAGAGTCTTTTAACAGCTGTGCCACCTGGCTGAAGAGCAGCCCCCAAAGATATCAGGTCCTAATCCTTGGGACTGGTAAATGTTATCTTATTCAGATAAAGGGTCTTTGCAGATGACAGGAGCAAATGGGAGGAGACAGAGAGGTTGCCCTACCCTCGGGGATGGCAGCTACAGCCAGGGCCACGGCGATCTTAAAGTAGTAGATGGCACCGCGGATCCAGGAGCCCCCATGTACGGGGTCGTTGAAGTGGCCAATGTTGATGAGCCAGACGGCCACGCAGATGAGGGAGATGACCTTGGAGAGCTGCTCCCCAAACTCATCCAGCTTTTGCTGCAGAGGGGTCTTGTCCTGCTCTGTGGCGGCCATTTGGTCACGGATCTTCCCAATCTCAGTGCTGACACCTGTGGTGGCCACGATGCCGATGGCCTTGCCGGCTGCAATGTTGGTGCCCTGGGAAGGGAAAGAAGAGGCAGGGAGTCAGACAACGCCCCTCGTGCTGCAGCACACCCCCCTCCCCCCAGCTATGGGCCTCATCTCCTCCCTTGCAGTCACATCTCTCCCAGACCAGGGCCCCCTGGCTGGAGCACAGGACAGCTGGCCCTGAAGAGCTCACCGAGAAAAGCATGTTCTTCTTATCCTGGTTGACAGCTCGGGGGTCGGGAACAGGTTCTGTGTGCTTGATGACAGAGACAGACTCGCCTGTGGAGAAGGGCCGGAGGGGTTTTCAGATGACGTCATGTCCTTCTCTCAGACTTCCCGCCCCTAACTCTCTCCCTTCTCAGCCTAGGAAGGACCAAGCAACAATCCTGGGGGAAGTCTGGACTCTGAAAAGAAGCCCCTGGAAGCAGATGGGAAAATCATTGCCTGTAGAGAAAAAAGGCCTTGACCCCAATCCCTGCCTGACTACTCACAAGCTGCATGGCTTTGGATGACTTAACCTTGGTTTGCTCTTCTGTGAAATGGGGACAATGATGTGTACATTTCAGAACACAGTCTTGGTGAAAATCAAATAAGTGGATGTACGTGGAAGTGCGCTCTCAATTGGAGAGTGCTTTCATGGAAGGGAGAGGCCCCCACCCTGGGGACCTTGTCTCCCTCACTGGAAGGGGAGGAGCTCAGGCAATCACCCTGAGCCAGCCCAGCTGGCCTCCTTGAACCACAGAGCAAGCTCACTGGCTCTCTCCTCTCTCTCCCAGGGCAGAAACGGAAGCAGCTGAGGTTTTAAGTGGATCTGAACCCTGTATCTGATCCTAGAACCTATGCTTCCTCACTTGAGGGCTTTTGAAAAGGCAGGATGGTTTTCTGGGTGACCATGCACACATATCTGTGTGGAAGGGATGAGTATTGACCATCTAGAGATAGGCACAGACATCCCTCTGTCTCCCGTGACCCCATGTTCCAGGCTCAGGCTGTGAGCAGAGCTGACCAGGGCAGACATTGCTGCCACAATGAGGCCAGGACAGGGGCCCTATGGCCAGGGGTCCCCTTTCTCTCTGTCCTCCCAGTTCCTCCCGCATCAAACCCTCCTGTGATGCAACCCCCCCCTCGCCCCGCCCCCTGGCCAGTAGACCTGTCAGGATGGACTGGTCGACCCGGAGGGTGGTGGACTTGATGGTGAGGATGCGGATATCTGCCGGGACCTTGTCCCCCACTGTGGAGAGAGAAGAGGGGCATAAAGTCAGCAGAGAAGGGAGAAAACCCCATCTTTGTCTGAAGACCTCACCTCCTCCTTCAGGTCTCAGGGGGTCACCTGGGCTATGCTCCTGTCATCCTTGCAAGGCTATCCTTCTAACCCTCGCTCCCACTGTCTCCCTGCCAAATGTTCCTCTCCCTATTAGGCGACCACATGGACTATAGCCCACCAGGCTCTGCTGTCCATGGGGATTCTCTAGGCAAGAATACTAGAGTGGGTTGCCATGCCCTCCTCCAGAGAGTCTTCCCGACTTGGGGATCAAAGCCACGACTCTTGAGTCTCCTGCATTGGCAGGTGGGTCCTTTACCACTGAGTCACCAGGGAAGCTCTAAAAGGGAGGATGGGAGACAGCAAAACAGAGAGGGAAACGACAGGGAGGAGGGAGAAAGGTGAGGAGGGACAGGCATGAAAAGAACTAGAGTAAATAGGGTGAGTCAGGGACTTCCCTGGCAGCTCAGCGGTTAAGACTCCATGCTTCCAATGCAGGGGTTGTGGGCTCAATTCCTGGTTGGGAAACTAAGACCCCACATGCCACAAGAGGCAGCCCCAACCCCCCAAACCTAGGGTAAATTGGATAGACATGTATCCATGGATGAGAACAAAGTGGAACAGCTGGAGAAGGTAGCAAGAAACAGGAAAAAAAAATTGGGAATTGAGAAAATCAGTGTCAACCCAGACAAAAGGTGGAGTAAGAAGACAGGAGAGGGAAGTGTGAGAAGAGAAGATACAGGAGGACAGGGGGCAGCAGTGGAGGCAGAGGGTGCAGGCCCGCCAAGTCCACGTGGAGGGGATGGGTGCACATCAGAAGCCTGCTAGGCTGTGGTCTGAGCATCGAGGGAAGGCAGGAAGCCAGTGTGAGTGAGCTGGGGAGATGGGCTGGGGAGAAGGGGCATCTGCAGGGAACAAGGCAGCGGTGGGGGCTTCAGCAGGGGAGTGCAGGGGGGAGCTGAGAAAAGGGGGGGGAGGCCAAGGGATGTGCACGAAAGAGGGAGTCAGCCTAGGAAACCGCCTGGGAGACACGGTGGATGCCCCACCAGACTTGGAGACCTCTCCAAGGAAGAGAACCGCCCCCGCAGCCTCATCCCGCCTGGTCCCAAGGCTGGTCCCGGGGATGGGGTTTGACTGCTCTCCTTTCCCTGCTCCCAAGGTTCCTCCTCCCGTGCCAGAGGAAGCTGACGGAGAAGGGAGGAGGTCAGCAATGGAGTTGGGCGGGACACTCTGTCACCCAAGCCAAAGGGATATTTATAGACATTCATGGCGCTGACTCCAAAGTGTCACGGTGGCAGATGGGCCCTGAGATGCGGCACTGGGGTCTTCAGCCCGCCCGCCCTCCCTGTCGCCAAGCTTCCCAGGGTAGCGACTTGGGTGTCTGGTGGAGGGAAGCAGGCCCTAGAAAGACACCGCTCCCTATGCCAGGGGCCTGGAGACGTGGGAAGGCTGGTGTGGGGCAAATATAAAAACCGCTGAAGGGGGCAGAATCCCAGTAATCTTAGCCTCCCGGCCCCCACCCCTCCCTGGTCAGGCATTAAGTGTCCCTCGCCGGAGAGGCGGGGCCCTCCTTGAGCTCCCCTCCTCCAGGTCCCGTGCTCTCTGCTGGGGCCTGAGTTTCCCTTACATGGTCGGGGGCTCGAGCCTCTGGCCCCCCCTTCCCTTCTACCGTCGCTCCTTCCCCTTTGAGAGGCCTCAAGGGCACTGAGAGGTCAAGATTTAAAGCTGACCAAGCTTGGGGGTGGGTGGAAGGAGAGGGAAGCCAGGCCTCAGGAGGGGGTGGAGACGGGGCCCTTGGCAGGGACTGGGTTCCACCTGTTGCTCGCAAGGGGTGGCTGAGAGGAGGGGGAACAAGGGGTCTGCCTGCAGCTTCGGGGACAGGACTGGCTGTTCCTGCTCAGACTCTGGTGGAGAGGATGTGCCGTGGCCACAGTGCCCTGGAGTGACCCCTGAGGAGTCTGAGAAGGAGAAGCTGAGACTACCAGACACCATCCTGGCTACCTCCTGGACACGGGATCGGGGCTGAGCAGCCCCCACCCCCACCGCACCCACAACATCTTCTTGGCCTCAAAACCCATCCTGGACCACTCGTTCCCATCACTCACCAGCCACCTCCACGATGTCTCCAGGAACAATGTCCCGAGCCTTGATCCTCTGTACTGACTTGCGGTCAGCCCGGTAGACCTTCCCCATCTCGGGTTCATATTCCTTCAGAGCCTCGATGGCATTCTCTGCATTCCTCTCCTGGGGGAATAGGGTTGAGGAGAGGAGGGTCAGCAGAGAAAAGAAGGTGGTGGAGTGAGAAGGGACTAGTCAAGGAGGATGGGGTGGGGTAGAGATGGAGGAGCAGGGGCCAGAGTCATGGGGGAAGCTGGGGCATCGCAGAGAAGGAAGCAGGTTATGTGGTCCTGGCTCCTGGCCCAGGGGAGCAGACAGACTTCACATGATGAGTGAAGATACCATCACCCGTAGCTGAGAATAGGTAAGGGGATTTAGGGGCTTCCCTGGTGGCTCAGACAGTAAAGAATCTGCCTGCAATGTGGATTTGATCCCTGGTTGGGAAGATCCCCTGGAGAAGGGAATGGCTACCCACTCTGGTATTCTTGCCTGGAGAATTCCATGGACAGAGGAGCCTGGCGGGCTACAGTCCATAGGGTCGCAAAGAGTTGGACACGACTAAGCAACTAACACTGCTACTACTACTACAGGGGTTTTGGGAAGAGAAAAAAGGAGAATCAAAGAAAATCAGGAAGCAGGGGATAGGAAAAGCAGAGGGTGATAGAAAGCAAGAGGAAGAAGGATATCAAATGAGCATTTACTCAAATCCTCCTACATGCCAGACACAGGGCTGGGTACTTTCACACTCATTATCTTGTTAAATTTCACCACAACTCAAGGGACAGGATTATGAGCCCCATTTTATGGATGAGGAAACAGACTCAGAGAGATGAAGGCACATGCCCAGGGCTGAACAACCAGCAAGTGAAAGTGGGAATACCAAGTCTCCTGAACTGGGCAAAAGGACCAGATACTAGGCAAGCCCAGGCTAAGTGATGGAGGAGGAGGAGACAGGGAGGGAGGCTGGCCTCAGGTCCAGTGTCAGGATGTGAAAGAATGGGGGTGGGGTGGGGTCAAAGCTAACCTGCCAAACCCCCACGATGGCATTGGCAATGAGAATCAAGAGGATGACAAAGGGTTCAACAAAGGCGGTGACAGTCTCTTCGCCTTCCTCAAACCAGGCCAGCACCTGGGGAGCAAGGGAAGGAGATCAACAGATAATAAAGCCCCTCAGGTGGTTAAAGGGAGCAGACAGAGATGAGAACAAGCGCAGGAGCAAAGTGGGCGGGGCATCACGGAGGCACCGCAGCCCCACATCCCTTTAAGTGCCTACAGGGTCCACTCCTTTAACTCACACAAGCACAGCCACTGCTGTTATTCAGCGAGAACAGGCGGGCACAGACATGCACAGCTCGGGGATTAACTGGGAATGCTTTCAGGTTTCCCTGACCAAGTTGCTGGCTTGTAAACGAAGCTCAGGGGGCACCCAGGCCAACTACCCTCAAGCCACATCCATCCCACGGGAGCCAAAACCCCATAGAAAAAACCCTGTGGTCCTCGCAGGCGCCCTGCCCACCCACAGCCCTCCCCCACAGCCCGAGGCAGGGAAGCTCCAATTTCATGAGGGAGCAGGAGGAGGGGATAGTGTTACGGGGCCTCCTGTACACACCCCACCCCAGCTGTTGCCACTGCCAGGCAACAGCCACAGGCAAATGTCAAGGAGCAAATCTGAGACGGGAGAAGTGAGGTTCTGCCAGCTAGTACTCAGGGGCCTGCGGGGCCTCTACTACAGAGACCAGGGGACAAGGAGACGCTTTTGCCTCCAGAATCCTGTCTTCCAGGAGGACTACGATGTTAAGGAAGGAAGTCCAAAATGCAGGCGCGACTGCTAGGCGGGTAGGTGCGCAGGGGAGCTCCCGGGCAGGAGCGGAAGAGGCCCTTGAGAGGCGGGTGGGGGTAGCCCTGAGGTTGAGAAGGAAGGGGAGGGTCAGGTCAAGTGGACGAGGAAGGGGGTCCCAGGAGTTCCAGCCCTCATAGGGGGAGCGGGGAGGCGAGGCCCAGGGACAGGTGAGGGGTCTGGGCCTTTGAGCGCCTTTGGAGTTCCCCTCGCACCAGCAGCTCTTTCCCGCCTCCAGGAGGGAGTCTCCGTCTCGACCAATCAGCGTCAGGAGGGAGGGGCAGGAGCTCGGGGATTGGCGGAGCCATGTGTGAGCCCTGGGGCATGCTGGGAGCCGTGGTGGCCTGGGAACGGCAGTAGCATCTGAGCCCCGGAGCCCAGCGCTGGGGGGGTAACCCGAGCCCTCGGAGCCCTTGAAGCTCCGGGGGCGGCTTAGCTTCAGTGTTTTGGCTGAGAACATCCTTAAAGCTTAAAATAAAACCTGCCTGCGGGGTGTGGGGAGGACAGAGGAGTATGCAAGTCAGCGTCATCCCACTCCCTCAGTTCTAGTCTGTAGGACAGGATGCTGAGGGCTTGGACCAAAGGAGCCGCTGATTTGGGGCTGCCCACGAGCAGATTCTCCAGATCCCCCCAATCCACAGCCCAGGCCAGCCCCTAGATGCACGTCCCTCCCCTCCCTCCCCGCCCCCGCCCNCTATTTCTTTCCCTCAACTAGCTTAAAGTCATACTAGCTAACCACCCCCCCCCCACCCCAATAATCACCCTGTAAATTTGAGCATGTACATGTTACTCTAAAATCCTACTTAGCGTCCTCCCCAGGAGAATGAAGGCGCTTGGGCCAGGGCTGCAGACGGATGCGGGAAAGGCTCCTCCTGGCCACTGGGCTGGCGGCACTGTGGCTGGGGTGCCTGGCTCCCACCTCTCTCCCTTCAGCACCCAGACAACTTTTGTTTTAGTTATCCAGGTAATTTTCACACTCTGAAGTATTTGGTAGTTTTAACAGTGCTTTACATGAAAACTTTAGAGTGTTTCTAGAATGTTGTCACAAATTCTTTAGGCTTATTTATCGATGTATTACATATACAGAGAAGACACATAAGCTGTAACTGTACAGCTCAGTGAGTTTTGGCAAAGTAGCCTCCACCCAGATTAAAAGAAGAAGAACAATACTGCTAGACTGCCGAAGTCCTCTGTGACTGAGAAGAGTCACTGCTCCCCCCAGAGCTAACCACTGCCCTGACTCCAAGAGCAGATTGGATCTTAGAAAAGTCACCTTAGATTAGTTTTGTCCTTCCCTGGTGGCTCAGATGGTAAAGAATCTGCGAGCAGTACAGGAGATCTGGGTTTGATCCCTGGGTTGGGAAGGTCCCCTGGAGGAGGGCATGGCAACCCACTCCAGGATTCTTGCCTGGAAAATCCCATGGACAGAGGAACCTGGTGGGCTACAATCCATGGGGTCACAAAGAGTTTGGACACAACTGAGCAACACAGCACACAGCACATCCTAAAGATTCTGTGGCTTGAATCGTATATCATGTGTGCTTGGGAGTTTCTGAGAGTCTTCTGTCATTGTGCGTGGTAGTTGTTGGCTCGGTCTCATCGCTGTGTGATATCCCGTGGGGCAGCTATAGCATCCAGTAACTTATTTGCTCTACTAAGGGTGGATATTTGGTTGTTTCCAGTTTAGAGCTTTTAGGAAGAATGCTCTATGAACATTCATGTGTGGTGGGTATGTACCACTCATATATACTGATGAGTGGTGTATGTGTAATCATAAGGCATAATCAGCCATAAGGTACAATCAGCCTTCGTACTAGTAGATACTAACAAGCAGTTTTCCATAATAGGGTATTGTTATGATGGTATTTGGGCTTCCCTTGGTGGCTCAGCTAGTAAAGAATCAGCCTGCAATGCGGGAGATCTGGGTTTGAACCCTGGGTTGGGCAGATCCCCTGGAGAAGGGAATGGCTACCCACTGTAGTATTCTGGCCTGGAGAATTCCATGGACTCTATAGTCCATGAGGTTGCAAAGAGTCAGACATGACTGAGCGACTTTCACTTTCACTTTTCATGATAGTATTTGAGTCGCCTTAGCATTTCATACTTCCTAAATAAAAGTGAGTAGCTTAATATACCTTTGACAGGATAAGCAAGGCAGATGGTCCCTAGGAGCTAAAAGCTTAAGAGATTCATTTCTTTTTAATTTCTTCGATGATGAGTAGAGTAGGAGACCTTTCTGCTGCTCTGAGCCACATCACCCCAGAGCCCTCTACCCTCAGCCTGGTGGGCCTGTGAGCCTTAGCTTTTGGCCTGAAATGCCCCTTCTTGTGGGCATCTTGCTGGTCAGTGCTGCCCCCTTCCCAGCCATGGGGATGGAGCTTCCATGGCCTGCAGCACAGCACAGCTAAGCCAGGCTGATCACATAAGCAGGATTTTATGAAGAGCCAGGATAGTGGAAGGGAAGCCACCCAGGGAGCACCAGCCTCAGCTTATTGTACAAGACCTGGCTCTCTGCTCTTCCCCGCAGGCAGCCTCTGTCCTCACACCCCCCTCTCCCAGAGCCCTGCCTGGAAGGCAGCCTCCTGCTCATCGGGGTGGTCCCAGACCTGGCTCACAGGTCTGTGAGGGGCAGTTGTACCATTCATGACCCTGCAAGGGAATTTGTCACAGACAGTGGTGGGGGGAGAGTCCCATTCTATCAGGAAGCACAGTGGCCTCCTAGCCAGCAAGCATGCTGGGCCCTGATCCCAAACAGTTGCCTTGGTGAGGGCAGGTCGGCAGCTCTTGCCCCATGTAGAGGTGAACAACACCGGATCAGTACCAGGGCACGGTGGTACTAGGCGCTGCACAGAGCAGGCTGGGGCGGCTCCTTTTCCTGAGTTGGTCCCTGGCAGGAATGGGGAAGGCAGGCTGCCTGGGTAGCATGGGTGGGGTGGGATGTGGTGCGGCACAGCTGTGCAGGTCTCGATGGCTCAGGCAAGGAGTCCCCACCCCCCGGGCTGCGGACTATCCTGTTAGGAACTGGGCTGCATGGCGAAGGTGAGCGGCGGGTGAGCAAACGAGGCCTCATCTGCCGCCCCCGGAAGGTGAGCGGTGGGTGGGCAAGCGAGACCTCATCTGCCGCCCCTGGAAGGTGAGCGATGGGTGGGCAAGCGAGACCTCATCTGCTGCCCCTGTGGCTTGCATTACTGCCCGAACCATACCCCACCCCCACCTCCATCTGTGGAAAGACTGTCTTCCATGAAATCGGTCCCTGGCACCAAGAAGGGTGGGGACCGCTGGCTTGAGCATAATTTGGATGGCACTGCCTTTGCCATTGGGCTTTTCCTGAGGTACCCATGGGTGTAGTCCTTTTATGTCTCGCAGGGGAGGTAGCAGTGGAGAAGGTAAGGAATAAGACAGCTGAGTTTGTTGGGAGGAAGTTTTATACAGAAGTACTTACCACGTGTTGTTCCTCTGTCTTCTGTAACGGAAAGGTTCCATCATCACATGGGGTGGACACTGACGATGAGGAAAGTATTTCTGAACAAGATGGGTTTCCAGGCTCACCTGTTCCACCAGAGAATACCCAAGGAAAAGGTAAAAAAAAAAAAAAAAAAAATTGTTTTTAAAAAATTTCATGTGAAAGCATTTTATGGCCATAAATACTGATTAATTTGGAGGAACATACAACCATTGCACCTCCATACCGTGGTTCCGTGATTTTAAGTGAGAATATCCCAGAATATTCCTGGGATACAGTGAAAATGATGGCGTGGGTGTTTGGTTGTCTTTAATGCATAAGGCCTTCACGTTGGAGTTCATTTTGCCATTCTGTCAGTCGTGAGAGGATCCCTGGGGGAGCATCAGGGCTCAGGCTCTGAAGCTCCATGCCCTCCTTCCTCTCTGCACCCACGACCAGTGCCATGAGGGAGGGGCCAGGCTGGCTCTAGGGCCTGGAGCAGGGCTTGGCCCACGGCTGCCTGTCACTTCAGGTGATTTGGATGAATGAACGCATGGATATATTTACAGTACAACTTTGGAACGGCATACCTTTGCATATTTCATTTGGCACAGTGAGAGAATTCAGCTTATTAATAGCAAAGGCCTCTTTCCATTTCCTAATATGTGGCTTGTGTTTGAGAAGTGAGAAGGAGAGCCTGGCATGGAGTGGGCACCGATAACTACTTTATCAGGACCCTCAGGGAATTGCTTGGGCTCAAGGAGATAAGTAAGTAAGATCAGTGTTAGTCACTCTTTCGTGTCCAGCTCTTTGCGGCCCCATGGGACTATAGCCCGCCAGG
This sequence comes from Nanger granti, assembly GCA_006408635.1. NCBI lineage: Eukaryota > Metazoa > Chordata > Mammalia > Artiodactyla > Bovidae > Nanger > Nanger granti. Next base: position 1,328,077 of record SJYD01054461.1, read on the forward strand.
CTCCTCTGTCCATGGGATCCTCCAGGCAAGAATACTGGAGTGGGTAGCCATTCCCTTCTCCAGGGGATCTTCCTGACCCAGGAATTTAACCTGGGTCTCCTGCATTGCAGGCATATTCTTCACAATCTGAGCCACTATGGAAGCCCAGGGCTCAAAGAAATTCTCATGTAAGTCAGCACAAGGGGACTGATTGGAAGACAGAACGCCAGCCTTCTAATACCTGTGCCAGAAAATGCCACTTGGTGAGACAGCATATTTTATCCTTGTGGGAAAATCCATGTGTGTGTTAAGTTCAAGTAGAAAGTATGTCTCTTTTAGAATTAATACTTTCTCACTGTAAAAAATACAGAAATACATGAAGTTAAATATACATAATGGTACTTCCATCAAGTATAATTTTAACAGCTTAGAATGTGTATGTACATACATGATATTTTATTACCTTTAAAAAAAATCTTATAACACGTCCTGAATATCTCCTTATGTTCATACATATCCATCCATTTTCCAATGTCTGCATTATTTTTCTAAAGCCTGATGCTTCATACTATCAGTCAGAACTAATCAGGAGACAGAAAGTATCTATACATGGTGAGGGAATTCCCTGGTGAACTTCCCAGGTTCGATATCTGATTGGGGAACTGAGTGGCCAAATAAAAAAAGCAAAGAAAGTCCATGGTGATTTGAACTGGGAAAGTTTAATGTCAAGAATTAGTAACTGTAACGAGATTACCTATTAAAGGGTAGAAATAAATCTAAAGAATATGGGGATGACAGAGGGAACAGCTGCTTCCTATGTAGTTAACATAGGGCACCCAAGGGTGCAGCTCTGGCCCACTGGCAGGTGGAGAAGTTAGCTGACGTGTGGTGCTTCACTGGAAGACTGCTGTCTGTAGGGGAGTTCCAGGAGGAGGTGCCCGTGGGGAAGTGCTGCTGGCCATCTAGAAAGAGGGGAGGAGGGAGGAAAGGAGGGAGAAAGAGGGACCCAGGACAAGAGACCAGGATGGAGAACCCTTTTCACCCTCTACTGGTGAAGTTTATTATTGCACCACCAGACAGAGGAGAGCCACTGCGGTAACAGGAGCAGGCAATAAAGGTGGGGCTGGAAGTTAAAGGCAGTGTTGCCTGGCGCACTTGGTAACATGAACTGGGAGCACAGGTGGTGGTTGGGAGAGAGTGATGCTCCGAGAGTGGTTTTTGGCTTGTGATGGGCATTAAAAGCCCCTGGACGCTGTCACTTTCAGGTAGCGTGAGACTTGGCCCGTTCCTTAACCCCACTTCTCCTAAGTTTGAGTGCACCTCTCCTAAGAGTCTTAGAAGGATTAAATGCAGTCATCTGAGTGAAGCACAGTAGGGCTTCCCTGGTGGCTCAGCCGGTAAAGAATCCGCCTGCCAGTGCAGGAGACCCAGGTTCAGTCCCTGGGTTGGAAAGATCCCCTGGACAAGGGCATGGCAGCCCACTCCAGTATTCTTGCCGAGAGGAGCATAACAGGCTACAGTCCACAGGATCACAGAGAGTCAGACGTAACTGAACAGTTAAGCACGCACACATGCACATGAAGCAAAACATCCTCCGTAAATGCTAGCTGATGATTATTGTCTGAAGGCTACCAGCCTGCGGTGCCAGCCACCCTATACCCTAGCAGTACCCAGCCAAGAAGCCTGGACACTGCCATCCTTTGGTCGAGGTACCAGAATCTGACCAGAGGCCTGCTGCTGGAGGCAGAGGAAGCAGGGAGGAGTGGCACCTTAGCCCCCGTGGGGAATGGCAGGTGGAATGGTGGAGGGCACAGGCAAGGGTGCTGGGGAGGCTCACAGGCACACGGAGGAGCTTGGCCTGAGCTCTGCAGTCATGTGAGCCGCTGAAGGCGGTCAGGAACGAGCAGCGGGGAGAGCTGGGCTGTTCAGAGCTGGGCCCGTTCATGGGCTGGTTCAGCTTGTGTGCAGAAGGTGAGCGTCTAAGATTGTGCTCTTCAGAGCTGTCAGACGTCTTTCTCCGCTTTACAAAGTTTTCTCTCTCTGTTTTCATCAGATGGAAAACATTCTGTTCTGAAATTAAAGGTAAGAATTCTTTTTTAAAATGGATTTTCTTTTTAAACAGTATTTCAACCATAATTTCAAAACAACTTTTGTGATTTGTGGGGGAGAAAGCTTCTGTTAAGAGTTCTTTTCCATGATCAGTTTTTTTTTTCTTTTTTTGGTTTTTGTTTTTTCTGTCATTGTACACTTTGCTAGTGAATTTTTTTTTTTTTAATAGTTTTAAAATATGAAACTCATGTTTTGCATA
>SJYD01054461.1:1342840-1353256 GCA_006408635.1 Nanger granti
GTTGTAAAGAATTCTCCCGCCAAGCAGGAGATGTAGGAGGCATAGATATAATTCCTGGGTCAGGAAGGTCACCTGGAGAAAGAAATGGCAACCCACTCCAGCATTCTTGCCAAGGAAATCCTGTGGACAGAAAAGCCTGGCAGGCCACAGTTCATAGGTTCACAAAGAGTTGGACACGACTTAGGAACTAAACCACTCACCCACCACCCAACTTGTTTTAGGTAAGCCTCATGGTACCACAAAGCAAAATCCTATAGTAGATAAACAGAATATAAAGACAAAGAAATCTTAGCATACCACTACAGAAACTCGAATCACAGTTGAAGAGAGACAGAGAAGAAAGGAACCAAAGGAGTTAACAGAAAGGCAGAGAAGAGTAAACAAAATGACAATAAGTCCATACCTAACAACAATTACTTTAAATATAAATGGGCTAAAATCCTCCAATCAAAAGACATAGAGTGGCTGAATGGGCTTCCCTGGTAGCTCAAGATGGTAAAGCATCCACCTGCAATGTGGGAGACCTGGGTTCAATCCCCGGGTCAGGAAGATCCCCTAGAGAAGGAAATGGCAACCCACTCCAGTACTCTTGCCTGGAAAATTCCATGGATGGAGGAGCCTGTTAGGCTACAGTCCATGGGGTTGCAAAGAGTCAGACATGACTGAGCAACTTCACTGGCACTGGCTGAATGGATAAAAAAGCAAGACCCACCTGTGTGCTGCTTAGAAGAAACTTACCTCAGATATAAACACTTAGACAGACTGAAAGTGAAGAGATGAAAAAAGGTACTCTGTGGAAATAGAAGCCAAAGGAAACCTGAGTTAGCTTTACTTAGACAAAATAGACTTTAAGACAAAGACTGTAATAAGAAGCAAAGGTCTTAGGATGTAAAGAGGTCACTCTGAAAAGAGGAGATAACATTTGTAAATATTTGCATACTCAACATAGGCATGCCTAGAAATACAAAACGAATATTTTTTTAATGTTTATTTGTTTGGTGCGTTGGGCCTTAGTTGTGGCCCACGGGAGCTTCCTTGCATCACACGGGACCTTTCACTGAGATGCGGGACCTTTCACTGAGATGCGTGCGCTCTTGCGGCATGCGGGCTCCGGAGCACGTGGGCTTCAGTGGCTGCAGCACGTGGCCTCTCTAGTTGAGGCTCACAGCCTCCAGAGCACTCAGGCTCAGTAGTTTCAGAGCACCGGCGTAGCTGCTCCACAACATGGGGTATCTTAGTTCCCCAACCAGGGATCAGACCCATGTCTCTTTCATTGAAAGGCAGATTCTTAATCACTGGGCCACTTGGAGAAGTCCCTAGAAATAGATAGAGTCATATAATAATAGTAGGGAACTTGAATATCCCACTTTTATTAACAGATAGATCATCCAGACACATAATCAGTAAGGAAACACTGGCCTTAAATGATCCATCAGAACATTTGTATACAGAATATTGCATCCAAAAGCAATAGAATACACATTCTTCTCCAAGCATACATGTAGCATTATCTAGGATAGATCATATATTAGGCTTACAAAACAAGTCTTAATAAATTTAAAAGGATTGAAATCATATCAGACACCTTTTCTGATCACAGTGGTACAAAACTAGAAATCAGAAGAAAGAAACTGGAAAAGTAACAAATATGTGGACATTAAATAACATGCTACTCTGATCAACCAATAAACCAAAGAAGAAATGAAAAAATATCTTGAGATTAATGAAAATGGAAATACAACATACCAAAACTTAGAGGTTACAGCAAAAGCAATTTTAAGAGAGAAGCCCAGAGTCATAAACACCTACACAAAGAGACAAGAAAGATCTCAACTTAACAACCTAATTTTATACCTCAAGTAACTAGAAAAAGAACAAACAAAGCCCAAAGTTAATAGTAGGAAGGAAATAACAAAGACCAGAGAAGTAATTTAAATAAAAAATAGAGAAGATCAGTGAACTCAGCTGATTTTCAAAAATCATACGAAGAATTAACACCAACCCTTCTCAAACTCTTCTAAAAAACTGAAGAGGGACAGATACTTCTGAACTCATTTTATGAGACCAGCCTTACTCTAATGCCAAAGCCAGACAAGGACACTCCAAGAAAGTTGTAGACCAATGTCTCTGATGAACAGGGGTACAAAAATCCTCAACAAAATATTAGCAAACTGAATTTAGCAGTACAGTTGACTGCTGAACAACACGGGTTTGAACTGCATGGGTCCACTTAATATAAAATTTTTTTTTTAATAAATGCCTTTAGTACTACAGGATCCATGCTGGGTTGAATCTACAGATGTGGAACAGTGGATGTGGAGAGCCAACTGTGGGACTTTAGGAAGGTTTGGTGTCCACAGCCAATCCTTGAACCAATTCACAGACACTGAGGGATGACTGTACATTGAAAGGATGGGAAACCATGATCACGTGCTGCAAGGAGGTCAGTACTGTATATTATACCACATTAACAGAAGTAAGAGTGAAAACTGATCATCTCAACAGAGGCAGAAAAATTTGACAAATTTAGCATATTGTCATGATAAAAACTCTTGGCAAACTGGGTATAGAAGGAACATACCTCAACCTATAAAGGCCATATATGACAAGCCTACATCTAATATATACTCGCAGTTGAAAAGCTGGATGCTTTAGGGGCAATGCAAGGGTGTCTACTCTTAAGAGATTTATGCAATGTAATACTAAAAATCAAGCCAGAGCAATCTGGCAAGACACAAAAGGCATCCAGATTGGAAAGGAAGAAGTAAAATAGACTCTTCTGATGACATGAAATTATATATAGAAGACCCTAACGACTCCACCAAAAAAACTGTTAGAACTAATAAATTCAATAAATTTGCAGGGTACACAATCAATATGCAAAAATCAATTGTGTTTCTGTGCACTAATAATAAACTATTGGGAAGAGAAATTAAGAAAATCCAATTTATAGTAGCAACAAAAAGAATAAAATACTTAGGAATAGATTTACTGTGGAGATGAATCATCTGTATACCAAAATCTATGAAACACTGGCGAACGAAATCAAAGATGATGCAAACAAGTGAAAAGATATTCTGTGCTCATGGATTGAAAGAATATTATTATAATGTCCATACTACCCAAAGTGATCTACAGAATCAGTATAATCCCTATCAAAATTCCCATGGCATTTTTCACAGAAATAGATAAAACAGTCCTAAAATTTGTATGGAACCACAGAAGACTTCAAATTAAATACTAAGTAGTCTTGAGAAAGAAAAAGCTGGAGATAGCACACCTCCTGATTTCAAGCTGTATTACAAAGAAGTAGTAATCAAAGCAGTATACTGTTAGCACGAAAACAGACACATAGATCAATAGAACAGAAGTGAGAGCTGTGGTCATGTATGGTTGTGAGAGTTGCACTGTGAAGAAAGCAGAGCGCCGAAGAATTGATGCTTTTGAACTATGGTGTTGGAGAAGACTCTTGAGAGTCCCTTGGACTGCAGGGAGATCCAACTAGTCCATTCTGAAGGAGATCAGCCCTGGGATTTCTTTGGAAGGAATGATGCTAAAGCTGAAACTCCAGTACTTTGGCCACCTCATGCAAAGAGTTGATTCACTGGAAAAGACTCTGATGCTGGGAGGGATTGGGGGCAGGAGGAGAAGGGGACGAAAGAGGATGAGATGGCTGGATGGTATCACGGACTTGATGGGTGTGAGTCTGAGTGAACTCCGGGAGTTGGTGATGGACAGGGAGGCCTGGCATGCTGCGATTCATGGGGTCGCAGAGTCAGACACGACTGAGCGACTGAACTGAGAGCACAAAATATGTGTGTACGGTCAGCAAAAGAGTCAAGCACATACTATGGAGAAAGGATAGTCTCTTGAGTAAATGATGTTGGGAAAACTGAATACCCACTTGCAAAAGAATGAAACTGGACCCCTATCATACACCATATGCAAAAATCAACTCAAAATGAATTAAGGACTTGAATGGCCAACGAGTATATGAAAAGATGCTCAACATGACTAATTATCAGGAAAATGCAACTTAAACCCACAATAAGATAATCACCTCACATCTGTTAGCATGTGTTTTATTAAAAAGAGATAAATTCTGGTGAGGGTGTAGAGAGAGAGGCCCTTGGTTCACTATTGGAGGGAATGCAGCTACTATAGAAAACAGAACAGAGGTTCCCAAAGAAGTAACAGAACTATCATACCCCTCAGAAATCCCGCTTCTGGGTATATATCTAAAGGAAGAAAATCAAACTCTTGAAGAGACAGCTATACTCCCATGTTCATTGCAGCATTGTTTATCTAAAGGAAGAAAATCAAACTCTTGAAGAGACAGCTATACTCCCATGTTCATTGCAGCATTGTTTATGACAGCCAAGGTCTGAAAGCAACGTCAGGATGATTGCAGAAAGAAAATGTGATACATGTCACATGTTTATACACACACACACACACATACACACACACACACACACACACACGTTATTTCCCAGGTAGCTCAGTGGTAAAGAATCTGCCTGCCAATGCAGGAGGCACAAGAGAATGTGGGTTCGATCCCAGGGTTGGGAAGGTCCCCTGGAGAAAGAAATGGCAGCCCACTCCAGTATTCTTGCCTGGAAAATTCCATGGACAGAGGAGCCTGGTGGGCCACAGTCCATGGGGCCACAAAGAGTCGGACACAGCTGAGCATGCACGCCGACTTGATACATACACATATGCATGTATATGTTATTCAACCTTAAAGAACAAAGCAGTTCTGTCACTTGCAACAATACGGATGCACACGGAGGGCATTATTCTAAGAGAAATAAGCCAGATAAAGATGGACAAACTGCTTGGTGTCACTTATATGTGGAATTTAAAAAAAAAGAAGTTGAATTCATAGAAACTGAGAGTAGGATGGTGAATGCCACGAGCTGAGGGCTGGGGGAAATAGGGAGAGGCAAGTGAAAGGGTACAAACTTTCAGTTATAAGACGGATAAGATCTGAGAATCTAGTATATATATTGGGTTAGCTAAAAAGAGCGTTCAAGTTTTCCTGTAACATCTCACAGCGAAACCAGAACACACTTTTTGGCCAATCCAATGTAACATGGTGACTATAATTAATGATACTGTATTCTATAATTGAAGCTTGCTAAGAGAACTGGACATGGAACAACAGACTGGTTCCAAATAGGAAAAGGAGTGCTTCAAGGCTGTATATTGTCACCCTGCTTATTTAACTTATATGCAGAGTACATCATGAAAAACGCTGGATGGAGGAAGCACAAGCTGGAATCAAGAATGCTGGGAGAAATATCAATAACCTCAGATATGCAGATGACAACACCCTTATGGCAGAAAGTGAAGAGGAACTAAAAAGCCTCTTGATGAAAGTGAAAGAGGAGAGCAAAAAAGTTGGCTTAAAGTTCATCATTCAGAAAACCAAGATCATGGCATCCGGTCCCATCACTTCACGGGAAGTAGATGGGGAAGCAGTGGAAACAGTGTCAGACTTTATTTTTTGGGCTCCAAAATCACTGCAGATGGTGACTGCAGCCATGAAATTAAAAGACGCTTACTCCTTGGACGAAAAGTTTTGACCAACCTAGATAGCATATTCAAAAGCAGAGACATTACTTTGCCGACTAAGGTCTGTCTAGTCAAGGCTATGGTTTTTCCTGTGGTCATGTATGGATGTGAGAGTTGGACGGTGAAGAAGGCTGAGCACCGAAGAATTGATGCTTTTGAACTGTGGTGTTGGAGAAGACTCTTGAGAGTCCCTTGGACTGCGAGGAGATCCAACCAGTCCATTCTGAAGGAGATCACCCCTGGGATTTCTTTGGAAGGAATGATGCTAAAGCTGAAACTCCAGTACTTTGGCCACCTCATGCGAAGAGTTGACTCATTGGAAAAGACTCTGATGCTGGGAGGGATTGCAGGCAGGAGGAGAAGGGGACGACTGAGGATGAGATGGCTGAATGGCACCATGGACTCGATGGACGTGAGTCTGAGTGAACTCTAGGAGTTGGAGATGGACAGGGAGGCCTGGCGTGCCGCGATTCATGGGGTCTCAAAGAATCTGACACAACTGAGCAACTGAACTGAACTGAAGAGAGTGAAGTTTGTGTTTTCTCTCCTCCATCCCCCAGCAATAAATGGTAAATATGTAAGGTGATGGGTATGTAATCAGAGAAGAAAGCACACTAGGTTTTACCTTAGAAGGATGGCAAAATCCGACACTCACTCAGCACGCCACTGTGGCAGAGACTGTGGGGAATGGCTGGAGGAGCCATTCGCTCAGGTCTGGGCCCTGGAGTCTCGTGTGTGTGTATATGTAAGGTGATGGGTATGTAATCAGAGAAGAAAGCACACTAGGTTTTACCTTAGAAGGATGGCAAAATCCGACACTCACTCAGCACGCCACTGTGGCAGAGACTGTGGGGAATGGCTGGAGGAGCCATTCGCTCAGGTCTGGGCCCTGGAGTCTCGTGTGTGTGAGGGACGCATGGGGTCGCCGGCATGTACAGCTGTCCAGCCCCCCTGGGGGTCGGTGGTGGGGCGGGAGCCAGGTGTGCACAGAGTTCTCATGTGACTCCTGGGAGTTGAGGGCACCTTTATGGGTTGTTTCCTTTCTGTTTAAAGTAGAACTCTAGGTTTAAATGTTTTAAATAATGGCTTTGAGATATAATTCACCCATTGTAAGTATACAGTTCAGTGACTTTTTTTTTAGTGTATTCACAGAAGAGTTCAACCTTTACCACAATTTTAAAATGTTTTCTTCATAATAAGAACTCTCACACCTGTTAGCAGTCCCTCCCTGCTTCTTCCCACCTCCCACATTGGCCCTGGCAACCAGTAATCTACCTTCTGTCTCTGTGGATTTGCCTATTCTGAATACTTTATATAAAGAGAATCATACAGGGACTTCCCCGGTGATCCAGTGGTTGACTTAGCTCTCCCATTGCATGAGGGGCATGGGTTAGATCCCTGGTTGGGGAAGTAAGATCCTGCACGCTGTATGATATGACCAAAAGTAAATAAATACAGGATTTTATATATATACATATATATATAAATGGAATCATTTATAAATGGAATCTTTCAATAGGTGGTCTTTTGTGACTAGCTTCTTTCACTTAACATAATGTTAATCTTTTTTAAAAGAAATATGATAGCTCTTGGAGTCCTGTGATCCAAAACAGGCTCCCTAGAGTGAGCCAGTTCTCTTTCAGAAGGCTGTGAGCAGGCAGGCCCGGTGGCTGGCCTCTGGCCCCTGCCCCTGCCATGCGTGCACACCGCTGTGCCCTGCACAGCTGCCGCGCTCTCCGTGAGTCTCCCCTGCTCCCTCCAGCGGGGCTGATCCTTCTCTCCAACCACTGCAGACTTCTGTCTGTGTCCCTCTGAAGGCACGTTCTACCCGTGCTATGTTTGTGTGAGATGTTAACCCATGTAAGAAGACCTGTCTCTGAGTTGAACCATAAGATCCTTAAAAACAACGATTATGCGGTAATGTCCATAATGACTTAGTGAACTTGCAGTGTTTGCTGAATGAATCATGAGATGATAAACACATTAGAAAGTTTTTGTTGAATAAGGAGTTATTCCATCAGGGGCATTGCTTCCAGCCCTGATGGAATTACTCATACAAGGTTTGGCCTCTTACAACTAGAAAACCAAACAGGACACGTAATACAGCTGTTTATAGACATCAGACAGCAGGCTGCACTGTGATCATGGGAAGAATGAAGGTAATAGGTGAGCCTTATGGCCACCTTGCTTTCTTTTTATTACTTGCTTATTTATTTGGCTGTGTTGAGTGTTCATTGCAGCATGCAGGATCTTTCTTATGGCATGGACTTCAGTTGTGGCACAGGCTCAGTAGTTGTATGGCATAGGCTCCAAAGTGCCTGGGCTTCAGTAATTTAATTTGTCTTCACACTTTGTTTTATTCTTAGAGTTTAAATATCGAAGGCCTCCCATCAAAGGGCCCTACACCACCCTGGTTGGTAAGTGAAAGTTACTTGATTTCAGGCCCATATTTTCTGGGCTGTGTTTGAATAGCTGTTACATATCGTTCTGAATTAAACTGAACCAATTTTCTTTCCTTTTTAAAGAAGTGCCGGTTGTGTTGAATTGTAAGAAAGGTATTAACCTTCTTTATTCGATTATGTTCAGGTGGATATAAAATACCTGTCCCCCTTGTTGCTCGCCTATGAAGACAGGATGAAAGAGAAGGACGAGCTCATTGCCAGCCTTCAGGTAGGTTGGCAAACATCTCAGAAGGACAAGGTTTGTAGAAGACCAATTCAAACATGGAGGCAACATTTTGAAGATAGGTATACCCACCTCTTGGCAGGTACTCAAGTGTTTGTTACAGGAAGGAAAGGAAGGAGGAGGGAGTGGAGCAGAGCCGGGGTGGGGAGAAGGAAGAGGGAGGGAAGGAAACAGAGAGGCAGGAGGAGTGGCAGGCGGAGCAGGAGGGCTGGGTCAGGATTGTTGGGAGGGTCTGCAGGGACGGAGAGCCGCTGTGCATTGGAAGCCGTGGCCTCCCAGACAGGCAGCCCAGCATGGACTGGGATCCTGGGGTGCAGAGAAGGCAGCCGTGAGAGGCGCTCCCTTCCTGGTCCTGTGCAGCTGCGAACAGCACTGGTGAAAGGGACGTTTGGGCAGACGGGGAAGGTAGGAGACCAGGGATCTTTCAGGCAAACTTAATGTTCCTTAATTCCATGAAGAGCCAACCTCAGGAAGTCCAATTACTGAGCTGCTGATGATAGCAGTGGAGAAGTGAGGTTTTTATTCATTTCTGCCTTGCCTACTCTCTTTCATGGGAATGGCTCCTGAAACAGAGCTTATTCTAACTGTACAGGAAACCAAGGCTGTGCTGGTGTTGTAGATACGTCCCATGCCTTGCCGTGCCACGTTATTACCTCTGTGTTCCCTATTTAAGTGGCCAAAAGGTATCTCTGGAGTTGAAGGGATCCAGGGAGGAAAGAGTTGGTTTTTCTGGGCTCCTTGGCTGGAAGGGTCTGTTAAGAGTCACCTAGCTCCGAGACTTCCCTACTGGTCTGTGCTTCCTCTGTAGGAGGCCTGGTTTCCATTCCTGGTCTCATGGGAAGATCCCACACGCTACGCAGCTTGGCCAAAAAAATAAAGTAAAACACTTTTAAGAACTTTTAAAATTGTAAAACACTTAAAAAAAAAAAAAAGCATTACCCAGCCTGTTTTTGTTCTCCTGTCCCGTATACATGGCCTGTATAATGCCATTTTGAACCTTCCCTCCTAGATTTTCTGTTGGGCACTTAATATTTTAAGAGGGTGAATTAATCTTATGCTAATTGGGAGGCCTGGTGTGCTGCTGTTCACAGAGTCACAAAGATTCGGACACAACTGAGAGACTGAACTGAACTGAATTGGTTAAATATCAACCCACATAATAAAAGTACTTATTTAGTGCTCCTTCTAAAACAAGGTTCAGGGGACCCCTGTTAAGTAACTGTTTTAGGCTTTGGGGGTCCTTGGAGTTTCTGTTTGCAGCCACTCAGCTCTGCTGCTGTAGCGTGAATGTAGCCACAGACCAGGTGTGAACAAACGGGTGTGAATGTGTTCCGGTAAAGCTCTAGTGACAGACCGGGCCCCTGGCCTGCCGGCTGCAGTTTGCCCCAGCTGCGTTCTGACAAAGGGCCAGTGGACTGGCAGTAAGTGGGGAGTGCATCTGGGCAGAGAGGCGAGAGAAAGAAAAGTTGCTTGGCATTATTGCTTTTTATAAGCATAAATGTCTGCTCGCTGAGAGAAGAATACTTAAAAGTGTCCCAGGATAAGTGTTGACACTTAAGAGTCTCACCAGAAGACAGCCCAAGATGCAGAAGCTGGCCAAGGCCAGCCAAGAAAAGCCTGGATGGAGGCCACCCAGCACGAGTGCCACAACCAGAGCAGGGGGTCGACCACGGCCTGCGCAGCAGCCCTGGAGTGGCAGCCGGCGAGCAGTGACGCTGGCTGACGGGCGGCTCGGAGGAAGGGAGGCGCGCTCACCGTGGTCAAGGATGTTAGGCGACTCCTTCCGCCCACACTGTAAGGCCTTCCGCACCAAAATGGGCTAGTTACAGTGAACAGTTCTCATTTTTACCTAGAAAGCTCCAATTTATCCTGCAGTCTTTAAACAAAGAAAAAACTATAATATTTATAGACATCTGTTGCCTTTTTGTCCCCCTTTTTTTATCTTTTCACATATTTGGCAGTACAGAAAAAGTTTATCACAAGTAAGGATTGAGTATTTAAAACCTGAGGCGCTTTGCTCTGTGTCCTCAGCATGGTAGCTTTCTCTTGTGTTTTCTCGCTAGACTGGGTAGGTGCTGATACAGAGTTTAAGGCTGCTGGTACCCTGAGACTTTGCTTGAAAGTTATATTAACATTTGATTTTAGCTAGAGCAA
>SJYD01054461.1:1379236-1397517 GCA_006408635.1 Nanger granti
GGACGTGAGTCTGAGTGAACTCCGGGAGATGGTAATGAACAGGGAGGCCTGGCGTGCTGCGATTCATGGGGTCGCAAAGAGTCAGACACGACTGAGCAACTGAACTGAACTGATATATATATACACATACATATACCCCCTCTTTTTTAGATTCTTTTCCCATATCGGTGATTACTGAGTATTAAATAAAGTTCCCTGTGCTATATACAGTAGGTTCTTTTTTTTTTTTAAGTTATTTTTTAATTGAAGGATAATTGCTTTACAGAATTTTGTTGTTTTCTGCCAGATTTCAACGTGAATCAGCCACAGGTGTACATATGTCCCCTCTCTCTTGAACCTCCCTCCCAGCTCCCTCCCCACCGTACCCTTCTAGATTGTTGCAGAGCCTCTGTTTGAGTTTCCTGAGTCATCCTATAGTAGGTTCTTGGATGTCATAATTTCTAATGAGAACTGAATCTTTTGTGAATCTAACTACAAAATTAAATCTTTGTAGTTGAACTACAAAGTTAAAATCTATGTGACAGCAGTTTTGGAAATGCTCAGTGGAAAATCTATTAACCTTAAATACTAAACAATAAATATGTAAGAAGGAAAATGAGTGAATCGGGCTTTTACTTCGGTCGTCTGTTTTCCAATAGAGTGTGACAGTCCTTGCCAAGTCTTTGTTTTAATTTTTATTTGTAGCATGAAAAAAACTAGGCATGGTACAAGTCAGAAATTCTTTTTAATATACTTGAAATTATTTTATTACTTTGTGATGACTTTTGTGATCCAACTTGCCCTCCCAGATGGGACCTGTCCAGGGGTTACTGAGTTCAGGGGCTCTGATCGGCCCAGGAGTGGGGAAGGAGCACATCCACAAAGCCAGCCCCCTGGGCCCCAGGCAGCATCCCCTCACTGAGTGCATCCTCCTCCCCAGGGGTACAAGAAGCAGATGGCACTGAAGCTGGACGACCTGAATCATCATCTGACACAGCAGCAGGAAGACTTTGCTAGCAAGACAGCTCAGTACCGGCAGGAGATGAGGCACCTCCATCGGATGCTCCTGGACAAGCAGGATGTTCTGGACAAGGCGCTGCAGCAGAAAAGGTCTGGCGCCCCAGCCCCTGGGTGATGTTTGTGATTTTTGAATGTTTGGTAAGATTTTCCAGTAACATGCTCTGGACCTGTTTTTTGTTCACTTGATTGCTTGTTTTTGTTTTTACATTTTAGTTTTGTCTGATTTTAGTCTTGGTCTTGATTTTTTAATTTTTTTTTTATTTTTGGCTGCACTGGGTCTTGGTTGCAGCGCATGGGCTTCTCGCCCTTGTTGTGGAGCACAGGCTTTAGGGCTCAGTAGCACAGGCCCAGCTGCCTTGCAGCAGGTAGAATCTTCAGACCAGGGATCAAACCTGTGTGTCTCCTTCACTGACAGGTGGAATCTTAACCACGGAACCACTAGGGAAATCCTGACCTTGTTTTTTTTTTGCTCCTCCATTCTCTCTCTCTTTTTTTCTTTTAAAAGATTTCCCCTAGTAATTGACATATAACCTTGTATAAGTTTAAGGTACATAGTGTGATGGTTTGATATACATATATATTGTAAAATGATTATCATAATAAGGTTAACATAGCCTTCACTTCACATAATTACCATTTTTTGTGGTGGTGGTGAGAACATTTAAGATCTACTCTCTTAGCAACTTTCCGATATACAGAACTGTTAACTGTAGTCTCCATGCTGTACATGAGATCCCAGGTCTTCATTTTCTTTTATCCCTCCTTTAAAAATTATTGCTATTTGAATACTGGACTTCCTAAATCAATCCAGTCCTCTCATTGTCCTCCTCCTCTTTTCCATCTCTTTAATATTTTTATTTTATTCCATCTTCTTGGGAGACTTTACATTTTTTTCGATTAAATATTTTCTGCTATTACATCCTCATTTCTGAGACCCGTAAAGCTTCAGATTCTTCCCTTTTTGTAAGATCACAGTCAGAAGACTGTGGGTATATCATGTTCGCTGTGGCTCCCTGTGTGACAGAAAGGGTATTGCCAGTGTGTTGGAAATCAACCCTGGGAAATAGTGCACGTGTTGTGAAGGAGAGCATGGCAGTCCCTCAGGGAGTCTGGGTCCACGTTTAAGTTGGCCTTTTCAGAATGGCTGTGTTGTCTTTGACAGACTGGAACATAAACTGATGCATGGAGAGAAAGCATGACGTTCAGACGTGATTTTCTTCAAGTTATGATAGAATCTGTGTATTAGATAGATACCAAGCAGAATGCAGACAGCTGTTTATTTTCTATCAGCCAGATATTTTATAATGCCAGGCAGAGTAAGCTGTTATCTAACAGGTTTTCTCCAGTCACAGAGGTTCTTAACACCATGAACGGTCATTTTGTAAAAGTTGGAACGATACCAAGTTTCTTGCCAGAGAAGTGGTTTAGAATTGCATTAATAAAATGGAACTTTGGTTTATACTTTTTCCCTTATTCTGTTTTTTTGCCCTTTAATGGTTCAAAACTTAGACATTCTGTTTTTATTCTTTTAGTGGTTTCCTTTGAAACTTCACTATGGTTACTTAACATTAAAAAAATCTAAAATTAATCAGCGCCTCTTGTGCTGCGATTCATGGGGTCGCAAAGAGTCGGACACGACTGAGCAACTGAATTGACTGACTGACTGACATTTCTCCCACCAAATGCAAGATCTAACGCTCTAATCTAATTATTTCCCCACTCAGCGTATGTGCTATTTTTGTCTATTGTCATTACATGTAAGTACAGATATATGAAGGTGAAAAGAAAAAAATCTATTGTACATCATCATTTTACCCCCAGAAACTGCATATTACTAGTTTTAATAGAGTTATTTATTTTGATTCACCCACAGTGTATCAGTTTCTTCGCTTATTATTTTTTTTTTGCATCTGAGACCCTGTTTCTCAGAGTATTTTTCTCCTTTATAAAGTCCATACTTTAGAAGTTTCTTTAGTGACAATAAGCTTTCTTAGTTTTTGTTTATCTGACAGTGTCTGCATTTTGGCCGCATCCTTATGAGCTGATGTTTGCTGGAAGCTGGATTCTACCTCAACAGTCTTTTGGCTCACCACATTTCACTGTCTCCTCTGTTTAATTATTACTGCCGAGAAGTCTTTTTTTGTCATTTTTAAAACTAGATGATCCATCATATCTCTTGCCTCTTTTAAGATTTCCTCTTGACTGTTATAGTCTGCAGCTCCACTGTGCTGAGTTTTTAGAATATTTATTTATTATATGGCTGCACCAAGTCCTAGTTGTGGCATGAAGGATCTTTGATCTTCGTTGTGGCATGCAGGGTCTAGTTCCCTGACCAGGGGTCCCCTCCATCAGGAACACAGAGTCGTAGCCAGGGGCCCACCAGTGAGGTCCCCTCCACTGTGTCTATGAGTCTGTTTTGCTCAACTACTTGGTATAAGTTACTCTCTATATCTGAGATTTTGTGTGCCTTTCATTACTTCTTAAAATTTTTCAGTCATTATCTCTTGAAATAAGTCTTTTCCCCTTATTGTGTCTAGATTTCCTTCTGGAACTCAGATTAAATGTACGTTATCCCTCCTTACTGAATCTTCCATGTGTCTTATCTCTTACATTTCCTCTATCTGGGGATTTTTTGGGGGGTCTACACTCTGCGTAATTCTCCTCAATATTTCTATTTACTAGTTTTTATTTCAGTTTTGTTCAGAGTGTGTTTAACCCAGACATTGAGATTTTTTTATTTCAACAACTGTGTATTTCAATTTCAGAAGTCCTGTTTGGCTCCTTTGAAAATCTCCCTAGTGATTGTTAAGATAAATTCTTGATCTTTGCTTATCTTTAATACATCTTTTATTTTCTTTAACATTTTATTCATAGTTACTTTATATTCTGTGCCAGCTTCTTTATCTGGAACTTGGAGGTCTTGTTGACTCTTGCCCTATGCGGCTTATTTTGTTCTATGTACTGTAATTTTTTTTACTGTGAACCCATGAATGGTTGAATTTACTCTGTGGAGTCCTGGGGGTCTGGATTGAGGACGTTTTTCTCCAGAAAAGGTTTGCCTTTGTTTCTCTTGGTGCCAGAGAGTACTTTCAAACCTCTGCTGCTGCTGCTGCTGCTGCTAAGTCGCTTGTGTAGTCACTTTAATTTTATTATTAACTTAAAAAAAAAATCTATCAAGCACATAAAGAAGCTTAATAAATACTTGCTGATTTAAAAAATTCAATTCAAATAAAGGACACTGGATCTTCTCTATACCAGGCACTGCCCTGCACAATAAGAGAGAATGAATCCATTCATCAATCTCTTGCTCTCAGTGCATTTTCACTTCGGCTAGAGGATGATACACAATTAAACTATAACAGGACCAGTAGTTCAGTGACTTTGAAGGATGCTGTACCCAACAGCACCAAGGAACGCTTAAGATGACAAGTTGCTACCAGGCAGCAGCAGGACTGGTGCAAGACTCCAGGCATAAAAGTTCATTGTGTGCAACACAACACTGTAAAAATTTAAAAAAAAACAATACATAATAATAATAATAAGAGTTCATCATGTGGTTTGGGAGGGGGGCAGGTACGGGTTGGAGTACAATGTGGAATGGTGGCGGGGGGGTGGGGCTGGGGGGTGGAGATGATTCTAGAAAGTCAGCCTGTCCAAGGCCTCGCTGCCATTATAAACAGCTGGGTTTCATTTTGAACTGCAGTGTCTAAAAGAACGTGATCAATTCCTTATTTACAATGAATCATTTTGGGGACTTCCCTGGTGGTCCAGTGGTTAATAATCTGGCTTGCAATGCAGGGGACGTGGGTTTGATCCCAGGTCGGGGAACTAAGATCCCACATGCCTGGGAGCAACTAAGCCCATGCACCGCAATGAAAAATTCTGCATAATACAACAACAATCCTATGTGTCACAGCTATGACCTGATGCAGCTAAAAAAAAAAAAAAAAAAAAAAAATTCCCAATGCCATTATTACATTTATAATTAATGTTTAACTTCTTAACATGTATTTTTCTGTTTGCTCAATATTCCACTTCATTAATTCTGCCTCTGGTTGTGTCTAATGTACTTTTAACTCTCCCATTGAGTTTTTTCCCTGATTGCCTCAAAGATGCCTTTTTACTTTTGGTTCACTCCAGTCAGGGCCTGGGGATGCTTTACAATGGGGAACAATGTAGATTCAAACCCCATGTTCACTTGGGAACAAATCAGTAACTATAGCCCCCAAGGAGCCTCTCAGAGCGGCTTTCTTTTGAAAACTGGCAGATTTTTCCACGCAACCATCCTGCCTTTGAGGGGTCTTCACCTGTCTCCACTTACCTGTGTAATTCTGGGATACACAGTTGAATGTCACTAGGAAGAAGAAAGAAACGTGGCTGTGAGTCAGCCCTGGGATTTTCTGTTGCACCCAGTTTGCACGGGACCAAGGCTAGTCTCCTTTCTTTGGAAGTCTGGGTTTCTATAGAGCATGGGCTTTTGTCCTCAAAGCAATACCAGCATTTTGTTTGCCTGCCTTTGCTTCAGTTTAGTCTTCATATTTTTTTTCTGCCCTTAGAAATTTCCTTCTCACTGTGTTTTGAGTTTAGCTGTAAATTATCATGATGTTGCAAACATTTGGGTGTTTCGTCCAAAAACAGAAGCCTGGGGATTTTTATACATAGTTTAATTAAATAGTACCCAATACTCAGCATCATGGACTTTGGAAGGAAGCAACAGTTCACAAGGAAAATGACGTGAATGAGTGGGCGTGTCGCTGGCCTCCCTGAATCTCGGTTCCCTCCTCTTTTTATTTATTTTTTGTTTGTTTGTTGTTTGGCTGTGCATGTGAGATCTTAGTTCCCCAACCAGGAGTCGAACCCATGCCCCCTGTACTGGAAGTTGTTGTCCTCCTCTCTAGACAACAGTTCTGAGTCTACCCGGTAACCCAGTTTCTAGCATTTTGCATAACCAACTGGCAGTGTCCGTGAAGGAGCCGCCTCCCCAGCCGTGCTGTCCTGCCCAAGGCCTGCTCCTCCTCCAAAGCCGAGGCTTGCTCTTCCCTCCCCATGGGGCTCCCGTGAGTAGTGGCTGCTGTCTGGTCTGCCCCCTCGGTGGGCCCTCTGAGGACATGTGTGCCCTGACTGCCCTGATTCCTCAGCTCCCCACGCAGGACCTGTCACAGAGCCCTGGCTCAGGATTTTCCTTTTTCAGCGGCCTTGGATCCCTCTGGACACTTGCCGTCCTGGCATGTAATCTGGGCCAGTCTTCTGTGTCCTGGGCTGTGATCCCCACTCCCCATAGTCACCTTCTTGCCCCTGCTGCACTCTTTTCTGGGCCCATTGGATGGAAGCATGGCAGGCACCTGAGTGTTGGCTGGGTCACAGCGGGGACATAGAAGAGGCCTTCAAGGCCCACAGCCAGGACACTGCTGTAGGTCAGCCGCTGTCGTTGTTACATGGTACTGTTGTACATTAACGCCACAGAGAACAGAGGGTGTGTACACTGGTGCCAAAATAAAGGAGAGGCAAAACAGAAGAGAGCTAAGACGTCATTTTCAGCCTGTGCCTTTGTGTTTTGTTTGGTTTGCAGAGCACTTCTGGTTTCTTTCAACACTGGGAGTCTGTGCTTCAGAACCCACACACTGTGGGCTCTGTTCTCTGACGTTAATCATTCTTCCATTTGGGTTCTTGTGACTTTACGATTCTTATGGGCTCTGTAAGTATTTATTAAATTGTGTTATTTTAAACATTTTCTCGGTATTACCTATTTCTCTCAGAGAAGTGGAAGGTGAGCTGGAAGTTGTGTGGGAGTCCACGTCCAAGGAAAACCGGAGGATCCGAGAACTTCTGCAGGCCACGCTGGAGAGGACAGGCCCCTGCGAGAGCGCCAGAGCCTCTGAGGACCGCTGCCTGGATGTCATCTCTCAGCAAGACATGCTGGATGCTGTGGCATGAGGCCACCGCCTGCCACCCTCAGGGCCTGCAGGAGGCCCCCGGGCAAGGGCCCCTGGGGGAGGGCACCTTACCCAGGACAGGGAGAGGTGGAGGGAGGGCAGATCCCACCCACCCCCGCAGGGCTCTTCTCTTCAGGGTGGAGAAGAAATAAATGGTCTCAGAAATTTAACCCAGGTTTTCACATTCTTCTCTATTTTAAAAATGTGCTGCTGAGCTATGTTTAGCCAGTACACACCCCCCGACCATATTGCCACTGAGCTAGACTCCACTGCTCCGCTGAGACCCACTGCTCAGGCTCACAGGTGACCTGGCAAAGCTGGCTGGTCTCCAGGGGACGGGCAGGCAGGCCCAGCGCTCAGCCTGCCCTCAGTGAGTCAGTGTAAATGGCTGAGCCTTGGATGGAAGCAGCAGCAATGAGACCTGTGCGTTCACGCTGGGTGGTATTTTATTATTTGGCAAAAAACGGGCTGGTCTGCATGCCCCATGAAGTTGTACAAACTCTGTGCTGCCCTCTCCCCGCCAGTCCTTCTCTGTCCTCCTGGGAAGGTCATTTTCCTGGGGCCATGTCACCTCCCTCCTCGTTTGAGAGCCTTGACTTTGGGCACGATGGGGGTGGGGGCGTCCCTGCCCACCCCATCACCTCCAAGAAGGGTGCAGGGCCCTGCTCCTACCCTGCCCTGTGCCGCCACCTCAGGGAGATCACCCCAGCCTCTCGAACCGTTCCCGGGATGTCCTGGCGGTAGTGCCAGCCGTCTGGGGCTGCTGCTCCCCGGGATGCTGGCCAAAGGCTGCAGAAGATCTTAAACAGTGTATGCGTGTAGAGTCCTGTCACATCCTTTTACTGAACCCCTCACAGCTAAGGCCTGTGTGGTTTCAGGTGGGGAGACAGACACCCTTGCTCCTGCAGTTGGCCCCTGGTCCTATATAAATTGTACCTGTGCTCTTTGGTTGCTCAGTGGGAAGCTGAAATAGAAAATCATTGTTGTTTTACACTTAAAAAAATGTTTTTTAATTGGAGGATAATTGCTTTACAGTGTTGTATTGGTTTCTGCTGTACAACAAGAAACAGCCATAATTATACACATACATACACATGTGTGTGTGTATATCCCCCCTCTCTCGAGCCTCCCACCCCCTCCCATCCCAGCCCTCTAGATCGTCGCAGAGCACGAGGCTGAGCCCCTGGTGCTCCACAGCAGCTTCCACTAGCTATCTGTCTTACACATGGTAGTGTATATATATCAGAGCTACTCTCTCAATTCATTCCACCCTCTTCTTCCCTGACTGTGTCTACAAGCCTGTTCTCTGTGTCTGCGTCTCCATTCCTTCCCTGCAAATAAGCTCATCAATGTGATTTTTCTACATTCCATATATATGCATTAACATGTAATATTTGTTTTTCTTCTTCTGACTTCACTCTGTATAACAGGCTCAATCCTCTCATGTATCCCAGCATTCATAGCAGCACTGTTTAGCCAGGACATGGAAGCAACCTAGCTGTCCATTGACAGATGAATGGATAGAGATGTGGTACATATAGACAGTGGAACATTACTCAACCACAAAAAAAAGAATGAATTTGAGTCAGTTGTAGAGAGGTTCTTTTACATTTTATTAAACTTGTTCAACAGTGTAAAAGAGTTCTAATTTATTTTCATTTTATAGGTGATAGACTCACCAGGATATAAAACTATGTATCATCTCCTAGGAGATGACCTAGGGCATACCTTTGCTGTTATTTACAGGGGATTTGTGCCAACCATCCAATAATCTGTAGATAGGCTGACAGGCAGCAGCAGCCCCAAGAGCCTCCAGATCAATGCTGAGGTGGATTGTCTGTGGGACAACGCTGTTCTCCTGTCACCTAGAGGACCACGTTTGTATCCCTATCTTCTTCCTGCCTTCAGGGAGAACATTTTATTCCCTAAGTGAATATTTTTATATTTTATATTTTTACATTTCTGCTTTATCACATGTTACAAATATACTTCACAAGTTCAGTGACCTCTGGATCTGATCAGTGTCCAGCAGAGGGGGTGCTCAGGCTCTGCCAGCCTCCCACTGGGTGCCCTAGCAAATGGGCAGGGTGAGTTCAGAGTCTGGGATGCAAAGGAGGGTGCAAAGCAGGCAAGGGAGTGAAAGAATGCAACTGAGAAGAGGCAGAGAGCCCAGGCTTGAGCTGGAACACCCCGGCCTTGCAGGAGGGACGGGGTCTCAGGAGCTGCAGAGGGGCAGATGGGCTGGGGTTGAGCTTGGGGTGGCCAGTGAGGCCTGACTCAGCAGGAACTGGTCCCATTCTTTTGGTCCTGCTCAGTCTTTATGGGGCGCTAGAAAGGTCCTGATCAGGTTGAAAGTAACCCATGGCAAACAGAAAACATGACCCAGGGACCCAAGTGAGCCCTGCCACCTTTGGCACTATTTTCAAGCAGCCCTGGGGAAGTCAGGACTGAGTGCAGAGGAGGCCGGGTGCAAGTGTGGGTGTGGCTGTGCATTTGGTGTGACAGCAGGTCAGGACGGGGGGCGCTGTCCTGTTTCCCAGTTGTTCCCGTGCACAGGGGCAATGGGATCAAAAGTCTCTGCCCTCAACCACTGAGAAGAATGGGAAAGACCCACTCTTTTCCAGCAGCTTACGTCTTTGTAGACCAGTGCATCATCTAAGGAGAGGGGGAGATTCTGGGTTTTTTAAATTTTGATGTAAATATATTTATTCAGCAAATATGCTATGAGTACTTACGTATGTGCACTCTTTGTTGAGAACAGTAGCAGTGACAAAGGCAGATGTCATTACAGAGCGTTCTCGGCGCTCAGAACAAAAGCTCTAGGACAGAACCCAGAGCCACGGGCTTCCAGACCAGCAGGGGCTCAGACCGTCACAGGAAAACTGATGTTGTATGTTGGGTATGTGAACCTGCCTTTTCAAATATAATGAAATTACTTTTTATGAAATCTAGATACAGGCCAAGTATTTCTGATGAAAATCTATACCTGAATTGAGATATTCTATTATACAACCATAAAATATACACAGGATTTTGAAGTCTTGCTATGAAAAAAAATGTAAAGTTATCTAATTTTTCTATTGGTTTTATGTCAAGATAATATTTTGTATATATTGAGTTAAATAAAGTTTTAACTAAAATTGACTTCACCTGGGATTTTTTTTTTTTAATTTTTACTTACTTTTATTTTCTGCTGGGCTGGGTCTTGGTTGCGGTGTGCAGGCTTCTCTTTGTGGTGGTCTCTCCCCGTTGCAGAGCATGGGCTTAATTGCTCTGAGGCATGCAGAATCTTCCGGGACCAGGGATCGAATCTGTGTCCCCTGCATTGGGAGGCTGCTTCTGTCCTTGTTTGGGTTGTTTGTTTTACTTTTTAAAAAACATGACCTCTGGAAAATTGTAAATCCCATTATATTTCCCTTGGACGGTGCTGTCTAGACGTTAATGTGAGAAGCAAAACTAAGCTAGAAGATAATTTGCGACTTCAGGTGAGAGAGAGGAAAGAGAGAGAAGGAGAGAGGTGGGGAGAAAAGGGAAGAGTCGGGGTGAGCCTCAGGCCAGCCCCCCAGGGCTCCCAGGCTCCCGGGGAACTGTCCAGGACAGACCTGCTTGTCCCCCTCCAGCTGGGTGACTGTCACCTCCTTGACTCCTCAGGCAGCTGGGCTTAGTGGGTTGGGGGAGGTGGTCACCTCCATCCGGGAAGACTTTGTCCCCTCCCAGATACGCTAGGCTGGAAGTTCAGGTCACTCTGTGCAACCTTTCTGTCTCTTCAAGGCTTTCCCATCAGCAGTAAAGACTCCTCAGGGGTCTTCCATCCGAACAAGAAGCTCCTCCTGGACCCCACGTTCTCCTGTCTCATGGCCAGGGCTGCCCGGATGCTCTGCCCCGCTCCAGCACAGTTACTGCCTCAGCTGCTGGAGCCCCACACGCCCTGGCAGCTCCCTGTGGCCTCAGGGACGCTGTGCTGGCCCTTAACATGCTGGATCCTCGGGCCTGTCTCGTCTCTCCCCACGCTCCCCTTGGCTGCATCTGCCCGAGAGTCACACACCAGGGTTCCCTTCACAACCCCGATGAGCTTCAGTCCTGGGAACCCAAGGCAACTTTTGTCTCTCTCTCTCCCTCTCTCACACTCGTTCTCACTCGCTCTCTCTGTCCCACATGGAACCCCCCACTGTGCCTTTTTCCTTCCACTTCCCTTGCACAACTAGATTTCTTTCTCACCTCAGATCTCTGCGCCCTTTTAGGAAAGTGTTTCCTGGGTAACATTCCTACACTGCGACCCTACCGCCGCCAACCCCAGTGCTGCCATGTCAGAACCGTCAGATGGTACCCACTTCTATCTTAGCTGTGAGACAGACAGGGCAAGGGATTTTGGATTTTTCTGCTGTCTAGTCTCCCACCTTACTAAATGCCCAGAAATTTACTATGAGGATTTTCCCACTTGGCCCTCGAGCCCTGAACCCCATGCCATCTTCTGATCGCCCAACTCTAGTTTCTGCAAGTGTTTCTCTTCACATCTATCAGAACCCACCCCTCCCTTACTCCAGGCCTTGGCAACCTCCATACTGCTATGGACGGCCTATCAGGCTGGCCACCCCCAAAGGCCCAAATTATGAACCTCATAGATGCTCAGTCTCAAGGAATACACCCCAGCGTAGGGAGACTTATCACAGGACATAAGCTCTATAAACAAAGTGTGTGTGTGCATGTGTGTGCATGCACAATCGTGTCTGACTCTGTGACCCATGGACTGTAGCCCGCCAGGTTCCTCTGTCTTTGGGATTTTCCAGGCAAGGGATTCCTTCCTAAGCCAAGCCCTGGCAACCAGTCTATACAGGCTCAAAAGTCCTTCTCCAGCGGTGCTGGGTTGGGCACCTTGCGCAGGGTATCAAGGGACCCAGAGAATGTCTGACTGTGATTCGATGGGGGAGCAGAAGATGCTCAAAACCCCGTCAAGCAATAAGATCAAAGAGAACCCCAGGGATGCTCTGAACCCCTTCCGGTGCCTCTTAAATGTATCTAGGAGGCTGGATTACACTTCTAGGAGCACTGCAGGTTACTTGACATGGGAGGGTCCCCTTCAAAGCCAGAAGAAACACTGCTCGAATGTATTCTTAGGAACTGGAAATTTTTTAGGACAGAAGAGCTAAGAAAGGAGAAACTTAAAATCTTACCGTAGCAGTGCCTGACCTTTGTATTAGCTGGGAAATGGAGAAAAATGGCCTGCAAATGGGTCCCTAAATTATAATAATATCTCACAATTAGATCTTTACTATTGCAAAATGGGAAATGGACTGAGGTTCCCTATGTTCAAGCTTCCGGTTTGTTTCTTTACCAGAATCCTGCCCTATATGGCTCTTATCGTTTAAAGCCTGGGGGATCAGAAAACTTTCTTGACATTTTAGATGATTCCCATTCTGTCAGGATGCTAACCCAGCCCCTCCCACTCCTAACAGGGTCTCTGCTTCTCAGAGCCACATGATTCTCCAGAGCCAACAACTTCTCCTGGTCCTTCTGACCAATCCCCAACTCCACCTCCCTATGTTCCCCTATATCCCACAATCTGATATCCCAGATTCGAGAGAATAGTCCTGCAGGGTGACCCATGGTGGGACTTATCCCCAAGGAGTGAAAAAACCATGCCCTGTTAAGGGAAGTGGCAAATGGTGGAGGAACAATCAGAGGATACATGTGCTGTTCTCTTTAACTGACTTAGCCAATGCAAGCAAAAACTGGGCTTATTTTCTGAAGACCCCAGTAAGTTTGTTGAAAGGTTTCATTACCTAGCCCTGATCTATGACTTAACTTAGAAAGATGTCCAAGTAGCTCTATCCACCTGCTGTACTCCTGGGGAAAAACAGAGAATCTGGACAACAGCCCAGGGGCATGCTGACCAGCTTGCCAGAGAGCAACCCTAACATCATACTATGTATGGCGATGCAGTCCAAATCAGGAACCCCCAAGTTATAATTCCCAGGTGGGAACAACAGCCAGGAAACATGATCCAATGTGTATCATGAGAAAATGTGTCTAAACACCAGTCATTATTGAAAGAGTTAAAGAGGTAACCCCATAAGAGAAAGAAGCTAGCAGAGGTATTTAGAAAGCATACCAACATAAATCCCTCCACTTCTGGTCAGTCCCTGCAGGAACAACACTTTACCACCTAGTCCACCCCAATATTAGGCAAAGTTACAATTTGGCCCACAAACCCCCCTACCCCAACTCCTAGAGGTGACTTTTGGGGTATTTAACAATTGAGATCAGGCTGAGGAGGAAAAAAAAGGACTCAGCATGAGAAAAGACAGGCTAGGGCTTACTTAAACCTGAGAGCCACAGCAGTCAGCCATGCCTTTGCGACCTCAGAACAACCCAAGGGCGCCAAGAAAGTCGACTATCTGTCTGGAGGTAAAAATCAACAAGTGAAAGCGAAAGTCGCTCAGTTGTGTCCGACTCTTTGTGACCCCATGGACTATACAGTCCATGGAAATCTCCAGGCCAGAATACTGGAGTGGGTAGCCTTTCTCTTCTTCTCCAGGGGATCTTCCCAACCGAGGGATCCAAACCAGGTTTCCGCGTTGCAGGCAGATTCTTAACCAGCAGAGCCACAGGGAACAAGGGGAAGGCTAAAAATGCAAGTCAACTGGCTACTGGGCCTGAGATTGCCAGAAAGAGCCCCCCAGGCAATGCCCAGCCTGCAAACAGAGGAGAAGTCCCCAAGGGAGAGGAGGAAACCGCCCCGAGATGGCCACACCCAAGGATTTTAGTCTATGTCCACTGAGGAGCCCCAGCCAGTCCTTGATGTGACAGGCAAGAAAATTGATTTTTCAGTTGATACAGGAACCACTCTGTCTTAATTTCTCACGCAAGACCTCTTTCCTCCAAAAGCTGTACTATGAATGGTGTTGACGGAAAGCCTCACACCCATTACTTCACTGGGGCTCTCACTTGCCCATTGGAGCAGTGGTTGATTTCACTGCCTTTTTAGTTATGCATGAGTGTCCCAACTGCCTGGTGGAGCAGGATCTCCTGAGCTCCCTAACCAGGCCATACTCCGGATAGGAGACCCCCAGAAGCCCACTCATCTTGACCCTGACGATGAAGACAAGCCAGAAGAACAAAGTCCTATTCCAAATCACATTCTGCAGGCAGTGAGCTCTCCCGGGTGGGACTGAGGGGTCCCTGGGAAAGCCAGAAATGCCGAACTCGTAAAAATGAGCCTTACGCCATAAGTAACTTACCCTAACAAGAGACAATGTCCCATCAACCTAGAAGCAAAAAGGGGGTTATAACCCCCCCGAGATAAATTATTAGTGCATGGAATCTTGGTACCCAGCCAGTCTCCATACAATACTTCTGTTCTGCCAGTTGTTAAGCCAAACAAGGATTATAGGATGATACGAGACCTTAAGGTAGCAAATGATGCTGTGATCCCTATACATCCCCTCCTGGCCAGTCCTTCTGACATACTTTCTCAGGTCCCTGAAAATGCTCAGTGGTTTACTGTGCTCGACCTCAAGGATGCCTTCTTCTTCATCCTAGTTCAGCCCTCATCACAGTATCTGTTTGCATTAGAGTGGATTAACCCTGACTTAGCAAAATGCAACAATATATGTGGACGGTATTGCCTCAGGGGTTTCAGGATACCACACTTGTTCGCTGAGGCCCTAGGAAAGGAGCTAAGGGAAGTATACATAAAAGGAGGTGCTATTCTACAATATATAGATGACACACTAACATGTAGCCCCACCAGAGAGGCCTCAGATCAAAGCACCATTGAGGTCCTTGAAACCCAGGATTACAGAGTCTCTCAGAAAAGAGAACAAATTTCAAAGCAACAGGTTAAATACCTGGGATATATTATAAACCCTGGGAGTAGACAGCTATCTCAGACAGAAAACTAGCTATACTGGACCTAGACTAAGAAACATCTCTGTCCTTTTGGGGCATGGCAAGATTTTGCAGAACTCAGATTCTAGGACTTGGGCTAACGGCCATGCCCCTATATGAAGCCACTAGGCCCTGATTCCAAGTCTTTGCTCTGGAACAGGGAACAGGAAAAGGTTTTTAATGATATCAAGCAGGCCCTCCCTCACCAAAGCCCCTGCTCTGGGTCCCCCCAGTTTAAACAAGCCATTCATCTTGTATGGAGCTGAAAAACAAGGGACACCTCTGGGGGTTCCTCGTACAAAACCTAGAGGAAGTTCCTCAGCCCACAGTCTATTCCTCCAAGCAAATAGGTTCCATGGCTTGAGGCTGGCCTGGCCTCCTCCAGGCAGTAGATGCCACCACTCTGTTCGTGGAAGGAGCAATCAAGCTTACCTTTGGACAGCCACTAGAAGTCCAGACCCCGCCCTCCCCTTCAAGTGCAAAGCTTGATTCTGGAGATCAAAGGTCACCACTGGCTAACAGAAGGCTGAATACTAAGTACAGGCTTTACATCTTGATTCTCCAGCAGTGACTCTTAAAACTTGCCACACCCTGAACCCAGCTACACCAATGTCTGGTGTAGACCCAGAACTTTACATTCTCGCCTCAAAACCCTGGAGCAGGTCTATTCCTATAGGTCTCTTCTAACAGATCAAGCCATAGAAAACACTGAGGAAGAACAGTTTACATCAGTAGTTTTATTAAAGATGGTCTCAGTGAAACTGTTTGGTGTCATTTGGGGGGCTCTGATGCCCTGGTACACAGTTCTTTATGTCTCAGTGCAGTAAAGAATTCAGCAAGAGGCAAAGTGACAGATAGGAAGTGGTTTATTAGAATAGGATGCACGTGAGGCTTACAGGCACGTAGGTAAGAGATGCTGTGCCCCGAGAACTTTCTGAGCTACAGTTTTATAATCAAAGGAAAAGTGGGGAGGGGAAGAACAACTCCTTTGCCTTTCTTGAGTAAACGTCATGATTCCATCATCATCTCCTCCTCCAGACTGAGCAGGGGAGTTTTCTTGTCCTTATGGTCAAGCTAGGTCTTCAAATTATCCTTTCTTATGTGTGCAGAGAGCATGTCGTTGGGATCATTAACTTACTGAGCTCACTGGCCACGATGTGGGTCTTACGTCACATTGTTTTATTGTTTGGGGGCATGTCTCCAGCTTCTGTTGCATGGTTTGGTTGCTAAGCAAGCCTACCTGATTTTGTGGTTAAGCAAACTTTCTCTCTTGAGTAATCATTAACAAATAGGGGTCTCCTACATTTTTTCTATTTATAATCCCCTAGCGGGATTAACTATTTAATTATTTACTTTGTCCCTTTACTCTGTCCCTCTCATCAGGAGGGCAGACTTTGCTATTGTGAGCACCCACACTGTCAAGAAGCAAAACCTTTGCCACTCAGCCCTTCAGCCCCAAAGGATGAACTGATAGCTCTAATCAGAGTCTTAACTCTAAGGGAAGGAAAAGTTATAGATATACAGACTCAAAATATGCTTTCCTTGTTTCACATGCCTATGCAGCTTTCTGGAAAGGAGGACATTTAAGTGCAAGAAACTCCCCTATAAAATATGAGGCTGAGATTTTGCGCCTCATACAAACAGTCCAAAAGCCAAAACAAGGGGCAGTCATCCACTGCCACAGGCACCAATGGGAAATTCCCAAGTTATCCAGGGAAAAACAGAGCAGATCAGGAAGCTAAGAAAGCTGTCCTATTGTCTATAAGAGAAACAACATTAATTCTATCCCTGATCACTTCTAACATTGTACCCAGGTACTTGTTCCTGAAGTGACCTGGGCACAGGACCAAAGGGGAAATAAGGGAGAGGATGGCTGGTGGCACAGAGATCAGAAACTACTTATAACTCTTTCTGAACAATGGAAAATCATTAAAGGGTTGCATGATTCTCTCTACCTGGGAGAAATGCAGTGTCTACAGTTGTCTTCTAGCTTTTTACGGAAAAGGACTCTCAGATACAATAACGAGGGTTACTCGAGCCTGTGCCCTCTGTGCCACTCAAGCCCCCTTCCCCTCTTGATAGCCCAGTCCAGCAACTGGGACTTAGCCAGGAGAGGGGTGAAAAATAGATTTTACCCAGATGCCTTCTTTCCAGGGTTTCAAATACTTACTAGTCTTTTCAGAAATATATATATATTTATTTTATTTTTGGCTGCATTGAGTTTTAGTTGCAGCGCTCGGGATCTCTGTTGAGGCACGCAGGCTTCCCTCGAGTTGTGACATATGGGCTCCGTAGTTGTGCTCAGGCTCCAGAGTGCTGGGCTCTGTAGTTCACAGCACACGGGCTTAGCTGTCCCCACGGCATGTGGGATCTTGGTTCCCTGACCAGGGATCGAACCTTTGTCATTGGAAGGCAGATTTTTTAACCACTGGCCCACCAGGGAAGTCCCCTTCTAGTCATTATAGCTACTTTTTACTGGATGGATAGAGGCCTTTCCCACTAGGGCAGAAAAGGCAGTGGCCACAGTGCTTTTAAGAGAAATCATTTCCAGGTTCGGGCTGCCCTGCCATCTCCAGAGTGACAATGGCTGTTCATCTCTAGCAAGGGTTACCCAACAGCTATCTTAGGCCTTAGGTATCAAATACCACCTGCACTCACCCTGGAGACTTGGGTCCTCCAGAAAACTAGTGCAGGCTCATCAGACTCTAAAGAAAACCTTACGGAAATTCTGTCAGGAAACATCAGAGCAGTGGTATCACCTGCTGCCAATACCTCTCTTAACGGTCAGGATGACCCCTAAGACAACTACCAAGGTAAGCCCTTTTGAAATGTCTTATGGAAGACCCTCCCTCACTCTAGACGTGTTAACTGACCCAGAAACCCCAGCCCATCTCCAGTGTCATTGACTCAGGCCAGGTTCAGTAGGTCACACAAGAAAATGGAAACAGAGGCCAGCCCCATCCAGGTAACAGCCCCAGTTTACTCCACTGCAAACTCAGGAGACTGGGTATTCATAAAGTCCTGGAAAAATGAACCCCTACAAGCTACTTCCAAAATCAAAGAGTCCTCGTCAAGTCCTGCTGAGCACTCGCACAGTGGTCAAATGCCAGGGAGCCGTTAATTGGGTCCACCTGTCCAGAATTAAACCTGTCTCCAGGAGCTTCCCTGGTGGCTCAGAGACACTGGTTCAATCCCTGGCATGGGAAGATCCCACATGCCACGGAGCAACAAAGTCCACGTGCCACAACTACTGAGCCCGGAACTACTGAAGCCTGTGCACACTAGAGCCCAGGCTCTGCAACAGAAACAGTCACCACGACGAGGGGCCCCAGCTCACCACAACTAGGGAAAGCCCGCATGCAGCAACGAAAACCCAGAGCAGTCTAAATAAATGCATTTTTTTTAAAGAAAGAAAATGATTGATTTTGTTTAATGTCTCATAAAGTTTTCATTGTTAATATG
>SJYD01054462.1:0-29064 GCA_006408635.1 Nanger granti
TCCTTTATACTTTAATAAAACTTTGTTACACAAAAGCTCTGAGCGATCAAGCCTCGTCTCTGGCCCCGGGTTGAATTCTCCTCCAGGGGCCAAGAATCACGGCATCGTGATTCAACAACAACCTTTCACCATGGATCCCCCACAGGGAGTCAAGCCTCGCCTCGCCTGGAGACGTGCACTGCCGCTTGCCTCCACAGCTTCACCAGCAGTGTCAGGCTTCCAGTTGAGTGGATACAGGGATCTGTGGCTTGCCCTTGAGGTACTCCAGGGCTGTCACACGTGCCAGTGTGTTGGGAATTGAGCCTCGGGCTGACAGTCTAGGCAATGCAGGGCAGTCAGTTTCATCCGGAATGGACGAGGCATTTGGGAGTCTTTGGAATGGTGGCCCTAACCCTGATGCTCCTCCCAAGTTTCCTGGAGCGAGCGCTTCTTCTTGGGATGCGAGAGGAGTGATGGGAAACCTTTCCAGACGTAGCAGGGAAAGGGACCCTCATCTTGAGCTTAGCATGGGCAAGCTGGGCTTCTCTTGAGTCACAGAGGGACCTTCAGGGTTCATCTCGTGTGGTGATGGGTAGGGCGGGGAACTTCTTGGGTCACACCCAGGGTGTGAAGGACACTTCCCAGGTCCAAGAGGGAAGGGGTGATTTCCCCCGAGACACCACAGTGGACAAGGACTTCAGCCTGCCTGCATGAAAGAAGATTCTGGTTTTTTCGAGTTTTGGCCGGTACTCTCGAGTTACGCTGGGGACCACAGGGACCCGCCCCTGTGGCCTCAAGAGAGGCCAGTCTCCGTGCCAGTTGCTAGGCGCCTCTGGGGAATACTCCCCAGTCGTCACCAGGTCCTCAGTACTCGTCTGCTGCTGAGGCCTGAGCCTGAGATTTCCTAGCCTGTGCTGACATAGGTCGTNGACCCGCCCCTGTGGCCTCAAGAGAGGCCAGTCTCCGTGCCAGTTGCTAGGCGCCTCTGGGGAATACTCCCCAGTCGTCACCAGGTCCTCAGTACTCGTCTGCTGCTGAGGCCTGAGCCTGAGATTTCCTAGCCTGTGCTGACATAGGTCGTGGGGTTCCCCTGGATCCTCCACAGGGACTTAGGCCTCGTCTCGCCTGGAGAAGTGTATGGCCGCTTGCCTCCCCAGAATCAGCAGCAGTGTCAGGCTCGCCGTCGAGCAGACACAGGGATATGTGGCTTTTGCTCGAGGTACCCCAGGGCTGTCATACGTGCCAGTGTGTTGGGCGTCAATCCTTGGGGTGACAGTCGTTGCAGTGCAGGGCAGTCAAGTTCATTTGGAGTGAATGAGGCATTTGGGGGTCTTGGGGAATGACGAACAGACCCCTGATGCTCCTCCTGACTATCCTGGTGCGAGCATCTCCTGTTGAGATGTGAAGGGAGCGCTGGGAACCCTTACCCGACAGAGCAGAAATGGGACCCTCATTTGGAGCTCAGCAGGGGATAACGGGGCTCCTTTTGAGTCTTGACGGGACCCTCGGTGTTCCTCTCGAGTGGGGACGGGTGGGATGGGGAACTTCTTGGGTCACAGCAAGAAGGTGACGACCCTTTTGAGGTCAAAGAGAGAAGGGGTGATTTCCCCTGAGACGCCACAGAGGACAAGGTCCTCACCCCGCCTGCAGGGGAGAATCTTTTGGTTTTTCACAAGTTGTGTCGGGGTCCTCTCAAGTTACGATGGGGACCCCAGGGACTCGGCCCTGTGGGCTCAGGAGAGGTCAGTCTCCGTGCCAGTTGCCAGGCGCCTCTGGGGATTCCTCCCCAATCGTCGCTGGGTGCTCAGTCCTCGTCTTGTGCTGAGGCCAGAGCCTAAGCTTTCCTCGACTGTCCTGACCTAGTTCTTGGGGTACCCCTGAGGCCCCCACAGAGGAGACAGGCCTCGTCGCGCCTGGAGACGTGCACGTCCGCTTGCCTCCCCGGCTGCAGCAGCAGTGTCAGGCTTCCCATTGAGCAGACACAGGGATTTGTGGCTTGCCCTCGAGGTACGCGAGGGCAGTGTGTCTGACATTGAGTGTCGGGGTGACAGTCGAGGCAGTGCAGGGCAGTCAGGGTCCCCTGGAATGGACTAGGCATTTGGGGGTCGTGGAGAATGGTGGCATGAGCCTTGATGCTCCTCTTGAATCTCCTGGTGCGAGCGCCTCCTCTTGGGATGTGCGGAAGTGCAGGGAACCCTTTCCCGATGGAACAGGGAAAGGGACCGTCATCTGGAGCTGAACAGGAGCTAAAAGGCCTCCTCTTGAGTCTCTGCGGGACCCTCGGGGTTCCTCTCGAGTGGGGACGATTTTGCCAGTGAACTTCTTGGGCCACAGCAAGGGGGTGAATGAGCCATTCGAGGTCCAAGAGGGAAGTGGTGATTTTGCCCAAGAAGCCATAGCAGACAAGGGCCTCACCATGCCTGCAGGGGAGAAGCATCTGTTTTTTTCTCGAGTTGTGGCAGGGTCCTCTCGAGTTACGACAGGGACCCCAGAAACCAGCCCTGTGGCCTCAGGAGTGTCCAGTCTCCGTGCTAGTAGCCAGGCGCCTCTGGGGATTCCTCCCCAGTCATTGGCGGGGCCTCGGGTTTCATCTGGTACTGAGGCTGGAGCCTGAGCTTTCCTCGCCAGTGCTGACATAGGACTTGTGGTTCCCATGAAGCCCCCACGGGGGAGTCAGGCGTCATCTCGCCTGGAGACTTGCGTGGCCTCTTGCCTCCCCAGCTGCAGCAGCAGTGTCAGGCTCTCATTTGAGCAGACATAGGTATCTGTGGCTCGCAATCGAGGTACCCGAGGTCTGTCACACTTGCCAGTGTGTCAGGCATCAAGCCTTGGGGTGTCAGTCGAGGCAGTGGAGGGCCGTCAGGTTCATCTGAAATGGAGGAGGAATTTGGGGGTTTTGGGGAATGGTGGCCCGACTCCTGATGCTCCTCTCAACTCTCCTGCTGTGAGCGCCTCTGCTTGAGATGCGAGGGGAGGACCAGGATCCCTTTCTTGATGGAGCAGGGAAAGTGACCCTCATCTGAAGTTGAGCAGGGGCAAATAAGGCTTCCCTTGAATGGTGGCAGGAGCCTTGGGGTTCCTCTCGAGTGGGGACGGGTAGGGTGGGGAACATCTTGGGTCAATTTAAGGGGTAGAAGGAGCCTTTTGAGGTCCAAGAAGTAAGGGGTGAATTCCTCTGAGATGATGCAGTGAACAAGGGCCTCACTCCGCATGCAGGGTAGAAGCTTCTGGTTTTTCTCGAGTTGCGGCAGGGTCCTCTCTAGTTACGACAAAGACCACAGGGACCCGAACCTGTGGCCTCAGGAGAGGCCAGTATCCGTGCCAGTTGCCAGGCGCCTCAGGGGATACCTCCTCAGTCATCGCTGGGTCCGCAGTCCTCGTCTGGTGATGAAGACAGAATGTGAGCTTTCCTTGTCCATGCTGACCTAGGTCCTGGGGTTTCCCTGTATCCCCCACAGGGGAGCCAGGCCTCGTCTCGGAGACATGCGTGGCCGCTTGCCTCCCCAGCTTGAGCAGCACTGTCACCTTCCCCATCCTGTGGACAAAGGGATATGAGGCTTTCCCTCGAGGTACACCAGGGCTGTCACACGTGCCAGTGTGTCGGGCATTGAACCGTCGGGTGACAGCCGAGGCAGTGCAGGGCAGTCAGGTTCATCTGTAGTGGATGAGATATTTGGGAGTCTTGGGGAATGATGGTCCGACCCCTGATGCTCCTCCTGACCATCCTGGTGGGAACGCCTCCTCCTGGGATGCGAGGGGAGCACCAGGAACCCATTTCTGACAGCAGGGACAGAGACCCTCATCTGTAGCTGAGCAGGGGCAAACGGGGCTCCTCTTGAGATGGGACGGGACCCTATGTGTTCCTATCGTGTGAGGAAGTGTGGGGCCGGGAACTTATTGGGTCACAGCAAGGGTGTGAAGGAGCCTTTCGAGGCACAAGTGGGAAGGGGTGAATTCTCCCAAGACAAGGCAGTGGATAAGAGACTCAGCCCACCTGCAACAGAGAAGATTCTGGTTTTTCTGGAGTTATGGTGGGGTCCTCTCGAGTTACGACAGGAACCCCAGGGAACCGCCCCAGTGGCCTCAGGAGAGGCCAGTTTCTGTGCCAGTTGACAGGAGCCTCTGGGGATTCCTCCTCAGTGGTCGCCGGGTCCTCAATCCTCCTCTGGTGCTGAGGCCGGAGCCTGAGCATTCCTCCCCCATGCTGACTTAGGTCTTGGGGTTCCCCTGGAGCTCCCACAGTGGAGTTAGGCCTCATTTAGCCTGGAGACGTATACGGTCACTTGCCTCCCCAGCTGCAGCAGCAGTGTGTGGCTTCCCATCGAGCAGACACAGGAATCTGTGGTTTGCCCTAGATGTACTATCCAGGGCTGTCACACGTGCCAGTGTGTCAGGCTTTGAGCCTCTGGGTGACAGTCGATGCAGTGCAGGACAGTCAGGTTCATGTGGAGTGGACGAGGCATTTGGGGGTCTTTGTGAATTGTGGCTTGACCTCTGATGCTCCTCCCGACCCTCCTGGTGCCAGCACCTTCTCCTGGGATGCGAGTGGGGTGCCAGGAATCCTTTCCTGACAGAGCAGCGAAAGGGACTCTCATCTGGAACTGAGCAGGGGCAAATGGGGCTGTTCTTGAGTTTGGGTGGGACCTCGGCGTTCCTCTCCAGTGGGGACGGTTGGGGCAGTGAACGTCTTGGGTCAAAGCAAGTGTGTGAAGGAGCATTTCGAGGTCCACGAGGAAAAGGCTGATTTCCCCTGAGATGCCACACTGGAGAAGGGCCTCACCCCACCTGCAGGGGAGAAGTTTCTGGTTTGTCTCTAGTTGCGGTGGGGTCCTCTCGACTTACCACGCGGACCCCAGGGACAGGGCCGTGTGTTCTCAGGAGAGGCCAGTCTCCGTGCCAGTTGCCAGACGCCTCTGGGGATTCTTCCCCAGTGGTCGCCGGGTCCACAGTCCTCGTCTTGTGCTGAGGCCGGAGCCTGAGCTTTCCACGCCTGTGGTGACATAGGTCTTGGGGTTCCCCTGGAGCCCCTACAAGAGAGTCAGGCCACGTCTCCCCTGGAGACGTGCACGGCCTCTTGCCTCCCCAGTTGCAGCAGAAGTGTCAGGCTCCCCGTCGTGCGGACACAGGGATCTGTAGCTTGCACTCCACGTATCCCAGGGCTGTCATACGTGCCAGTGTGTCGGGAGTCGAGCCTCGGGCTGACAGTCGATGCAGTGCAAGGCAGTCAGGTTCATCTGGAGTGGACGAGGCATTTGGGGACTTGGGGGATGCTGACCAGACCCCTGATGCTCCTCCCGACTCTCCTGGTGTGAGCTTCACCCCTTGGGATGCGAGGGGAGTGTCGGAAACCTTTCCCAAATGAGAAGGGAAAAGGACCCTCATCGGGAGCTGAGCAGGCATAAATGGGGCTCCTATTGAGTCGCGACGGGACCCACAGGGAACCAGACCCCTGATGCTCCTCCCGACTCTCCTGGTGTGAGCTTCACCCCTTGGGATGCGAGGGGAGTGTCGGAAACCTTTCCCAAATGAGAAGGGAAAAGGACCCTCATCGGGAGCTGAGCAGGCATAAATGGGGCTCCTATTGAGTCGCGACGGGACCCACAGGGTCTTTTCGAGTGGGGAAAGGCAGGGCGGGGAACTTCTTGGATCACAGCAAGTGTGTGAAGGACCCTTTCGATGTCCTAAAGGGAAGGGGTGATTTCCCCCAAGACACTGCAGTGGACAAGGGCCTCAGGCAGCCTGCAGGTTTTAAGCTTCTGGTTTTTCTCGTGTTATGGCTGGGACCTCTCGAGTTATGACGGGAACCCCAGGGACCCGCCCTGTACCCTCAGGAAAGGCCAGTATCCGTGCCAGTTGCCAGGCGCCTCTGACAATTCCTGCTCTGTCGGTGATGGGTACTTTGTTCTCGTCTGTTGCTGAGGCCAGAGCCTGAGCTTTCCTCTCCAATACTGACATAGGTCTTGGGTTTACGGGTGGGGCGGGGAACTTCTTGGGTCACACCCAGGGTGTGAAGTACCCTTTTGAGATCCAAGTGGGAAGGGGTGATTTACCCCGAGACACTTAGGCGGAGTAGGGACTCACGCCGCCTGCAGGAAAGAAGCTTCTGGTTTTTCTCGAGTTGCAGCCAGTCCTCTCGAGGTACGATGGGGACTCCAGGAACCTGCCCCTGTGGCCTCAAGACAGACCAGTCTCCGTCCCATTTGCCAGGCGCCTCTGGGGAATACTCCCCAGGCGTTGCCGGGTCCTCAGTCCTCGTCTGGTGCTGAGGCCTGAGCCTGGGCTTTCCTAGCCCGTGCTGACATACGTCTTGGGGTTACCCTGGATCCCCCACAGTGAGTTAGGCCTCGTCTCGCCTGGAGAAGTGCATGGCCGCTTGCCTCCCCAGCAGAAGCAGCAGCAGTGTCAGGCTCGCCATCGAGCGGACACAGGGATGTGTGGCTTTTGCTCGAGGTACCCCAGGGCTGTCATACGTGCCAGTGTGCTGGGCGTCAATCCTTGGGGTGACAGTCGGTGCAGTGCAGGCCAATCAAGTTCACCTGGAGTGAACGAGGCATTTGGGGGTCTTGGGGAATGGTGGCAAGACCCCTGATGCTCCTCCCGACTGTCCTGGTGCGAGCATCTTCTGTTGGGATGTGAGGGGAGCGCTGGGAACCCCGTCCAGACAGAGCAGGAAAGGGACCCTCATCTGGAGCTCAGCAGGGGATAATGGGGTTCCTTTTGAGTTTTGGCGGGACCCTCGGTGTTCCTCTAGAGTGGAGACTGGTGGGGCGGTGAACTTCTTTGGTCACAGCAAGAAGGTGAAAGACCCTTTTGACGTACAAGAGAGAAGGGGTGATTTCCCCTGAGATGCCACAGCGGACAAGGTCCTCACCCAGCCTGCAGGGGAGAATCTTTTGCTTTTCCTCAAGTAGTGGCAGAGTCCTCTCCAGTTACGACAGGGACCCCAAAAACCAGCCCTGTGGCCTCAGGAGTGTCCAGTCCCCGTGCCAGTTGTCAGGCACCTCTGGGGATTCCCCCCCAGTCTTCAGCGTGTCCTTGGGTTTCATCTGGTGCTAAGGCCAGAGCTTGAGCTTTCCTTATCAATGCTGATATGCTGACATAGGTCTTGAGGTTTCTCTGAAGCCCTTACAGGGCAGTCACGTCTCGTTTAGCCTTGAGACTTGCATGGCCACTTGCCTCCCCAGCTGCAGCAGCAGTGTAAGGCTCCCCATCGAGTGGACACAGGGATCTGTGACTTGACCTCGAGGTACTACCCAGGGCTGTCACACGTGCCAGTCTGTCAGGCGTTGAGCCTCAGTGTGACAGTCGAGGCAGTGTAGGGCCGTCAGGTTCATCTGGAGTGGAGGAGACATTTGGGGAACTTGAGGAATGATGGCCCGAACCCTGATGCTCCTCCCGACTCTCATGGTGTGAGTGGCTGTTCTTGGGATTCGAGAGGAGTGTCGGGACCCCTTCTCGACGAACAGGGAAAGAGACAAATACCTGGAGTTGAACAGGGGCAAATGGGGCTCCTCTTGAGTCACAGCAGGACTATCCGGATTCCTCTCGAATGGGGATTGGTGAGGCGGGGACTTCAAGGGTCAGAGCAAGAATGTGACAGAGCCTTTCGAGGTCAAAGAGGTAAGGGATTACCGCAGGGGACAAGCACCTCACCCCGCTTGCAAGGGAGAAGCCTCTGGTTTTTCTCCAGTTGCAGCGGGGTTTCTCGATTTACGAAGGGTAGCCCATGGACACGCCCCTGTGGCCTCAGGAGAGGCCAGTCTCCGTGCCAGTTGCCATGCGCCTTTGGGGATTCCTCCCCATCATCTCCGGTTCCTCAGTCCTCGTCTGGTGCTGAGGCTGGTACCTGAGCTTTCCTCGCCCATGCTGACATAAATCTTGGTTCCCATGGAGCCCCACAGGGGAGTCAGGCCTCGTCTCGCCTGGAGACGTGCATGGCCACTTGCCTCCCCAGCTGCAGTAGTAGTTTCAGGCTTCCTGTTGAGCGGACACAGGAATCTGTGGCTTGCCCTCGACGTGCCCGAGGGCTGTCATGGTGCCAGTGTGTCTGGCTTCGAGAGTTGGGGTGACAATCGATGCAATACAGGGCAGTCAGGGTCCGCTGGAGTGGACTAGGCATTTGGGGGTCTTGGGGAATTGTGGCATGACCCCTGATGTTCCTCCTGTCTCTCCTGGTGCGAGCACCTCCTCCTGGAATGCGAGTGGTGTGCCGAGAATCCTTTCCCGACAGAGCAGGGAAAAGGAATCTCATCTGGAACTGAGCAGGGGAAAATGGGGCTGTTCTTAAGTTTGGGCGGGACCTCGGCGTTCCTCTCCAGTGGGGACAGTTGGGGGGGAAACGTCTTGGTTCACAGCAAGTGTGTGAAAGAACATTTCGAGGTCCACGAGGAAAAGACTGATTTCCCCTGAGATGCCACACTGGAGAAGGGCCTCACCCCACCTGCAGGGGAGAAGCTTCTGGTTTTTCTCAAGTTGCGGCGGGGTCCTCTGGAGTAATGATGCGGACTCCAGGGACATGGCCCTGTGTACTCTGGAGAGGCCCGTCTTCATGCCAGTTGCCAGACACCTCTGGGGATTCCTACCCAGTGGTCGCCAGGTCCGCAGTCCTCGTATTGTGCTGAGGCTGGAGCCTGAGGTTTCCAGGCCTGTGGTGACATAGGTCTTGGGGTTCCCCTGGAGCCCCTACAGGGGAGCCTGGCCACGTCTCTCCTGGAGATGTGCACAGCCACTTGTCTCCTCAGCTGCAGCAGCAGTGTCAGGCTCCCCGTCGTGCGGACACAGGGATCCGTAGCTTGCACTCCAGGTACCCCAGGGCTGTCACACGTGCCAGTGTGTGGGGCGTCGAGCCTCGGGCTGACAGTCAATGCAGTGCAGGGCAGCCAATTTCATCTGGAATGGATGAGACATTTGGGTGTGTTCAGAATGGTGGCCCTACCCCTGATGCTCCTCCCGACTTTCCTGGGGCGAGGGCCTCTTCCTGGGATGCAAGAGGAGTGCCGGGAAACATTTCCAGACGTAGCAGGAAAAGGGGCTCATATCTGGAGTTCAGCAGGGGCTAAAGGGGCTCCTTTTGAGTCTTGGCGGGACCCTCGGGGCTCCTCTCGAGTGGGGACGGGTGGGACGGGGAACTTTTTGGGTCACAGCAAGAAGGTGAAAGACCCTTTTGAGGTCCAAGAGAGAAGGGGTGATTTCCCCCGAGACGCCACAGCGGACAAGGTCCTCACATC
Organism: Nanger granti; assembly: GCA_006408635.1. Lineage (NCBI taxonomy): Eukaryota > Metazoa > Chordata > Mammalia > Artiodactyla > Bovidae > Nanger > Nanger granti. The sequence goes on from SJYD01054462.1 coordinate 9,207, forward strand.
ACCTGCAGGAGAGAATCTTTTGGTTTTCCTCAAGTTGTGGCGGGGTCCTCTCGAGTTACCACACGGACCCCAGGGATATGGCCCTGTGTTTTCAGGAGAGGCCAGACTCTGTGCCAGTTGCCAGACGCCTCTGTGGATTCCTCCCCAGTGGTTGCTGGGTCCCCAGGCCTCGTCTGGTGCTGTGACCGGAGCCTGAACATTCCACACCTGTTGTGACATAGGTCTTGGGTTTCCCATGGAGCCCCTACAGGGGAGTCATGGCACGTCTCCCCTGGAGATGTCTATGGCCGCTTGCCTCCCCAGCTGCATCAGAAGTGTCAGGCTCCCCTTCATGTGGACACAGGGATTTGTAGCTTGCACTCCAGGTACCCCAGGGCTGTTACACGTGCCAGTATGTCGGGCGTCGAGCCGCATGCTGACAGTCGAGGCAGTGCAGGGCAGTCAGGTTCATCTGGAGTGGACGATGCATTTGGGGTCTTGGGGGATGCTGGCCTGACCCCTGATGCTCCTCCCGACTCTCCTGCTGTGAGCGTCTCCTCTTGGGATGCGAGGGGAGTGTCAGAAAACCTTTCCTAAAGGAAAAGGGAAAAGGACCCTCATCTGGAGCTGAACAGGCAGAAACAGGGCTCCTCTTGAGTCGGGATGAGACCCACGGGGTTCCTCTGGAGTGGGAAGGGCAGGGAGGGGAACTTCTTGGATCACAGCAAGGGTGTGAACTAGCCTTTTGAGGTCCTAGAGGGAAGGGGTGATTTCCCCCGAGACACCGCAGCGGACAAGTGCCTCGGCCCGCCTGCAGGGTTTAAGCTTCTGGTTTTTCTCGTGTTATGGCAGGGTCGTCTCAAGTTACGACGGGAACCCCAGGGACCCACCCTGTGGCCCCAGGAGAGGCCAGTATCCGTGCTAGTTGCCGTGCACATTTGGGGATTCCTCCCCATCATCGCTGGGTCCTCAGTCCTCGTCTGGTGCTGAAGCCGGTACTTGAGCTTTCCTCACCCATGCTGACATAAATCTTGGGGTTCCCATGGAGCCCCAGAGGGGAGTCAGGCCTCGTCTCGCCTGGAGACGTGCACTGCCGCTTGCTTCCGCAGCTGCAGCAGCAGTGTAACGCTCCCCGTCGAGTGGACACAGGGATCCGTGACTTGACATCAAGGTAGTAACCAGGGCTGTCACACGTGCCAGTGTGTCAGGCTTCGAGCCTTGGGGTGACAGTCGACGCAGTGCAGGGCAGTCCAGTCACCTGGAATGAACGAGGTATTTGAGGGTCTTGGGGAATGGTAGCAAGGCCCCTGATGCTCCTCCCAACTGTCCTGGTGAGAGTGTCTACTGTTGGGATGTAAGGGAGCACTAGGAACCCTTTCCCGACAGAGCAAGTAAAGGACCCTCATCTGGAGCTCAGCAGGGGATAATGGGGCTCATTTTCATTCTTGGTGGGACCCTCGGTTTTCCTCTCGTGTAGGGACAGGTGAGGCGGGGAACTTCATGGGTCACAGCAGGAAGGTGAACGACCTTTTTGAGGTCCAAGAGAGAAGCGGTGATTTCCCCCGAGACTCCACAGCGGACAAGGTCCTCACCCCGCTTTCAGGGGAAAATCTTTTGGTTTTTCTCAAGTTTTGGCGGAGTCATGTCGAGTTACAACGGGGACCCCAGGGACTCGCCCCTGTGGCCTCAGGAGATGGCAATCTCCCTGGCAGTTGCCAGGCGTCTCTGGGGATTCCTCCCCAATCGTCTCACGGTGCTCAGTCCTCGACTTGTGCTGAGGCTGGAGCCCGAGCTTTCCTCAACCGTCCTGACCTAGGTCTTAGGGTACCACTTAGGCCTCAACAGAGAAGACAGGCCTTGTCTCACCTGGACATGTGCACAGCTACTTGCCCGACCAGATACAGCAGCAGTGTCAGGCTCCATGTCGAGCGGACACAGGTATCTGTGGCTTGCCCTGAAGGTACTACCCAGGGTTGTCACACATCCTAGTGTGTCGGGCCTCGAACCTCGGGGTGACAGTCAAGGCAGTGCAGGGCACTGAAGTTAATCTGCATTGGACAAGGCATTTGGGGGTCTTGAGGAATGGTAGCCCAAACTCTGGTGCTCCTCCCGACTTTCCTGGTGCCATCACCTCCTCTTGGGATGCGAGAGAAGACCAAGGGACCCTTTCCCTAAGGAGCAGGAAAAGGGACCATCATCTGGAGCTTAGCAGGGGCAAACGGAGCTCCTCTAGAGTCCCAGTGGGTCCGTTCAGGTTTCTCTCGCGTTGAGACGGGCAGGGCAGGGATCTTCTTGGGTCAAAGCAAGGTGGTGAAGGAACCCTTCGAGGTCCACCAGGGAAGAGGTGATTTTCCCCAATACGCCACGGCGGATAATGGCCTCATCCCGCTTGCAAGGGAGAAGCTTCTGGTTTTTCTCGAATTGCAGCTGGGTTTCTCGAGTGACGACAGGGAGCCCATGGATGCGTCCCTGTGGCCTCAGGAGAGGCCAGTCCATTCCAGTTGCCATGCACCTTTGGGGATTCAACCCCAGTCATCACTGGGTCCTCAGGCCTCTTCTGGTGCTGAAGCTGGTACTTGAGCTTTCCTCGCCCATGCTGTCATAAATCGTGGGGTTCACATGGAGACCCCAAAGGGGAGTCAGGCCTGGTCTCGATTGGAGACGTGCGCTGCCACTTGCTTCTGAAGCTGCAGCAGAAGTGTAAGGCTCCCACTCATGTGGACACAAGGATCTGAAACTTGACCTCGAGGTAGTACCCAGGGCTGTCACACATGCCAGTGTGTCAGGCTTCAAGCCTTGTGTGACAGTCGACGCAGTGCAGAGCAGGCAGGTTCATCTGGAGTGAACGAGGTATTTCAGCATCTTGAGGAATGGTGACAAGACCCCTGATACTCCTCCCGCCTGTCCTGGTGCGAGTGTCTACTGTTGGGAAGTGAGGGGAGCGCTGGGAACCCTTTCCCAACAGAGCAGGATAGGGACCCTCATCTGGAGCTCAGCAGGGGAGAACGGGGATTATTTTCATTCTTGGCGGGACCCTCAGGATTCCTCTCGAGTGTGGACACATGGGTCAGGGAACTTCTTGGGTCACAGCAAGAAGGTGAGTGACCTTATTGACGTCCAAGAGAGAAGGGGTGATTTCCCCCGAGACGCCACAGCTGAATAGGGCCTCAGCCCGCTTGCAAGGGAGATGCATCAGGTTTTTCTCGAGTTGCAGCACAGTTTATCGAGTTACGACGTGGAGCCCATTGACCCGCCCCTGTGTCCTCAGGAGAGGCTACTCTCCGTGCCAGTTGCCATGCAACTTTCGGGATTCCTCCCCAGTCATCGCGGATCCTCAGTCCTCATCGGGTGCCGAAGCAGGTACCTGAGCTTTCCTCGCCCATGCTGACATAAATCTGGGGGATCCCATGGAGCCCCCACAGGGGAGTCAGGCCTCATCTCGCCAGGAGTCGTGCAGGGCTACTTGCCTGACCAGCTGCACAGCTGTGTCAGGCTCCCGGTCGAGTGGACATAGGGATCTGTGACTTGAACTCGATGTACTCCTCTGGGCTGTCACGTGCCAATGTGTCAGGCTTCCAGCCTCAGTGTGACAGTCGATGCAGTGCAGGGCAGTCAGGTTCATCTGGAGTGAACGAGGTATTTTGGCATCTTGGGGAATGGTGGTAAGACCCCTGATGCTCCTCCCCACTGTCCTGGTGCGAGTGTCTCCTGCTGGGATTTGAGGTGAGTGCTGGGAACCCTTTCCAGACAGAACAGGAAAGGGACCCTCATATGAAGCTCAGCAGGGAAGAACGTGACTCCTTTTCATTCTTGGCGGGACCCTCGGTGTTCCTCTCGAGTGGTGACGGGTGGGTCGGGGAACTTCTTGGGTCACAGCAAGAAGGTGAACGACACTTTTGAGGTCCAAGAGAGAAGGGGTGATTTCCCGTGAGATGCCACAGCGTACAAGGTCCTCACCCTGCTTGCAGCGGCGAATCTTTTGGTTTCTCTCAAGTTGTGGCGCGGTCCTCTCGAGTTACGACGGTGACCACAGAGACTCACCCCTGTGGCCTCAGGAGAGGCCATTCTCCGTGTCAGTTGCCAGGCGACTCTGGGGATGCCTCCCCAATCGTCTCAGGGTGCTCAGTCCTCAACTTGTGCTGAGGCCGGAGCCTGAGCTTTCCTCGACCATCCTGACCTAGATCTTGGGGTACCCCTGAGGCCCTCACAGAGGAGACATTCCTCGTTTCGCCTGGACATGTGCCCGGCTTCTCACCTGATCAGCTGCACCAGCAGTGTCAGGCTCCATGTTGAGCGGACACATGGATCTGTGGCTTGCCCTCGAGGTCCAAAGTGCTGTCACACGTGCCAGTGTGTTGGGCGTCCAGCCTCGGTGTGACAGTCAAATCAGTGCAGGGCAGTCAGGTTCATCTGCAGTGGACAAGGCAATTGGGGGTCTTAGGGATTTTTGGCCCAAACCCTGATACTCCTCCCGACTTTCCTGGTGGGAGCACCTCCTCTTGGGTGTGAGGGAAGCCAAGGAAACCTTCCCTAAAGAGCAGGAAAAGGGACTATCATCTGGAGATTAGCAGGGGCAAACGAGGCTCCTCTAGAGCAGCAGCGGGTCCCTTGGGGTTCTTCTCGAATTGAAACGGGTGGGGAGGGGAACTTCTTGCGTCACAGCAAGGGTGTGTAGAAGCCCTTTGATGTCCAAGAGGTAACGGCTAATTTCACCCGAGATGCTGCAGCGGGTAAGGGCCTCACCACGCTGGTAAGGGAGATGCTTCTGGTTTTTCTCTAGTTGCAGCGGGTTTTCTCGAGTTTCGATGGGGAACCCATTCACCGCCCCCCCCCCCGTGGCCTCAGGATTGGCCTGCCACCGTGTCGGTTTCCATACACCATTGGAGATTCCTCCCCAGTCATCGCTGGGTCCTCATTCCTCCTCTGGTGCTGAAGCCGGAACCTGAGCTTTCCTCGCCCATACTGACATAAATCTTGGGATTGCCATGGAGCACCAAAAGGGGAGTCAAGCCTCCTCTCGCCTGGAGACGTGCACTGCTTCTTGCCTCCTCAGCTGCAGCAGTATTGTAAGGCTCCCCGTAGAGTGTACACAGGGATCAGTGACTTGACCTCAAGGTACTCCCCAGGGCTGTCACACGTGCCAGTGTGTCAGGCTTCAACACTCGGGGTGACAGTCGACACAGTGCAGGGCAGTCAGGTTCATCTGCACTGGACAAGGGATTTGGGGGCCTTGGGGAATGGTGGCCCAACCCCTGATGATCCTCCAGACTTTCCTGGTGCAAGCAACTCCTCTTTGGATGCGAGAGAAGCCCCAGGAAATCTTTCCCTGCGGAGCAGGAAATGGGTCCATTATCTGGAGCTTAGCAGGGGTAAACGGGGCTCCTATTGAGTCACAGCGAGTCCATTGTGGTTCCTCTCCAGTGGGGACCGTGGGGCGGGGAACTTCTTGGCTTACAGGGGTTACAGCAAGAAGATGAACGACCCTACTGAGGACAAATTGAGAAGGGGTGATTTCCCCCGAGACGCCACAGCGCACACGGTCCTCACCCCACTTGCAGGGGAGAATATTTTGGGTTTTCTCAAGTTTAGGCGGGGTCCTCTCGAGTTAAGATGGGGACCCCAAGGACTCGCCCCTTTGGCCTCAGGAGATGCCAGTCTCCGTACCAGTTGCCAGGCGCCTTTGGGGATTCCTCCCCAATCTGCTCAGGGTGCTCAGTCCTCGACTTGTGCTAAGGCCGGAGTCTGAGCTTTCCTTGACCATCCTAACCTAGGACTTGGGGTATCCCTGAGTCCCCCACAGAGGAGACAGGCCTGGTCTCGCCTGGACACGTGCATGGCTTCTTGCCTGACCAGCTGCAGCAGCAGTGTCAGGCTCCATGTAAAGCAGACACAGGTATCTGTGGCTTGCCCTCGAGGTCCAAAGTGCTGTCACAAGTGCCAGTGTGTCCAGCGTCAAGCCTCGGAGTGACAGTCAAGGCAGTGCAGTGCAGTCAGGTTCATCTGCAGTGGACAAGGCATTTGGGGGTCTTGGGGAATGGTGGCCTTACCCCTGATGCTCCTCCCAACTTTCCTAGTGCGAGCACCTCCTTTTGGGATGCGAGGGAAGCCCCAGGTAACCTTTCCCTAAGGAACAGGAAAAGGGACCATCATCTGGAGCATAGCAGGGGCAAACAGGGCTCCTCTTGAGTCGCAGCGGGTCCCTTGCGGTTTCACTCGCATAGAGACGGGTGGGGCGGGGAACTTCATGTTTCACAGCAAGGTGCTAAAAGGAGCCATTCGAGGTCCAAAAGGGGAGGAGTGATTTCCCCCGAGATGCCACAGTGGATAAGGGCCTCACCCCGCTTGCAACGCAGAAGCTTTTGTTTTATCTCGAGTTGCTGGGGGGTTTCTCGAGTTATGACGGGGATCCCATGGACCCGCCCCTGTGGCCTCAGGAGAGGTCAGTCTCCGTGAAAGTTGCCATGCGCCTTTGGGGATTCCTCCCCAGTCATCTCTAGGTCCTCAGTCCTTGTCTGGTGCTGAAACCGGTACCGGAGCTTTCCTCGCTCATGCTGACATAAATGTTGGGGTTTCCATGGAGCCCCCAAAGGAAAGTCAGGCCTCGTCTTGCTGGAAACATGCAGTGCTGCTTACCTCTGCAGCTGCAGCAGCAGTGTAAGTCTCCTCATCGAGTCGACACAGGGATCTGTTACTAGAACACGAGGTACTACCCAGGGCTGTGACACGTGACAGTGTGTCAGCTTTGAGCCTCGGGTTGACATTCGTCACAGTGCAGGGCAGTCAGGTTCATCTGGAGTCAGCGAGATATTTGGGGTCTTGGGGAATGATGTTAAGACCCCTGATGCTCCTCCCGACTGTCCTGGTGCGAGTGTCTCCTGTTGTGATGTGACGGGAGCCCTGGGAACCCTTTCCCGACAGAGCAGGGAATGGACCCTCATCTGGAGCTCAGCCGGGGATAATGGGGCCCCTTTTCATTCATGACGGGACCCTCGGTGTTAACCTCAAGTGGGGACGGTTAGGGCGAGGATCTTCTTGGTTCACAGCAAGAAGGTGAACAACCCTTTTCAGGTCCAAGAGGGAAGGGGTGATTTCCCCCGAGACACCGCAGCGGATAAGGGCCTCAGCCCGCTTGCAGGGGAGAATCTTTTGGTTTTTCTCAAGTTGTGGTGGGGTCCTATCGAGTTACAACGGGGACCCCAGGGACTCGCCCCTGTGGTCTCAGGAGAGGCCATTCTCCATGCCAGATGCCAGGCGCCTCTGGGGATATTTCCCCAATTGTCCCAGGGTGCTCAGGCCTCGACTTGACTCTGGCCAGAGACTGAATTTTCCTCGACCTTGCTGACCTAGGTCTTGGGGTACCCCTGAGGCCCCCACAGAGGAGACAGGCCTCATCTCGCCTGGACACGTTCAGGGCTACTTGCCTGACCAGCTGCAGCAGCACTGTCAGGCTCCATGTCAAGCGGACCGAGGGATCTGTGGCTTGCCTTCGAGGTCCAAAGTGCTGTCACACGTGCCAGTGTGTCCGGTGTTGAGCCTCGGGGTGTCAGTCTAGGCAGTGCTGGGCAGTGAAGTTCACCTGCAGTGGACAAGGCATTTGGGGCTCTTGGGGAATGGTGACCCAATCCCTGATGCTCCTCCTGACTCTCCGGGTGTGAGCACCTCCTCTTGGAATGCGAGGGAAGCCCCAGGGAACTTTTCCCTTAGGTGCAGGAAAAGGGACAATCATCTGGAATTTAGCAGGGGCAAACGGGGCTCTGTTGAGTCGCAGCGGATCCCTTGGGGTTTCTCTAGAGTTGATACTGGTGGGGCGGGGAAGTTCCTAGGTCACAGCAAGATGGTGAAGGAGCACTTCGAGGTCCAAGAGGGAAGGAGGGATTTCCCCAGAGACGCCACAGTGGAAAAGAGGCTCACCCCGTTTGCAAGGGAGAAGCATCTGGTTTTTCTCGAGTTGCGGCGAGGTTTCTCGAGTTACGACGGGGAGCCCATGGATCCGCCCCTGTTGCCTCAGGAGAGGCCAGTCTCCGTGTCAGTTCCCATGCGACTTTGTGGATTCCTCCCCAGTCATCGCCGGGTCCTCCGTCCTCCTCTGGTGCTGAAGCTGGTACCTGAGGTTTCCTCGCCCATGATGACATAAATCTTGGGGTTCCTATGGAGCCCCTACAGGAAAGTCAGGCCCCATCTCTACTGGAGATGTACAATTGCACTTGCCTCTGCAGCTGCAGAAGCAGTGCAAGGCTCCCTGTCTAGTGGACACAGGGATCTGTGACTTGTCCTCGAGGTACCACCCAGGTCTGTCACATATGCCAGTGTGTCAGGCTTCGAGCCTCGGGGTGACAGTCGATGCAGTGCAGGGCAGTCAGGTTCATCTGGAGTGAACGAGGTATTTGGGGGTCTTGGGGAATGTTGGCAAGACCCCTGATGCTCCTCCCGACTGTTCTGGTGCAAGTGTCTCCTGTTGGGATGTGAGGGGAGTGCTGGGAACCCTTTCCCGAACGAGCAGGGAAGGGACCCTCATCTGGAGCTCAGCAGGGATATCAGGACTCCTTTTCATTCATGGCGGGACCCTCGGTGTTCCCCTCGAGTGGGGACGGGTTGGGCGGGGAACTTCTTGGGTCACAGCAAGAAGGTGAATGGCCATTTTGAGGTCCAAGAGAGCAGAGGTGATTTCCTCCGAGAGGCCACAGTGGACAAGGTTCTCACCACACTTGCAGGGGAGAATCTTTTGGTTTCTCTCAAGTTGTGGCAGGGTCCTCTCGAGATTTGACGGGAACCCCAGGGACTCACCCCTGTGACCTCCGGAGAGGCCATTCTCCGTGCCAGTTTCCAGGGATCTCTGGGGATGCCTCCCCAATCTTCTCAGGGTGCTCAGTCCTCGACTTGTGCTGAGGCCGGAACCTGAGCTTTCCTCGACCATCCTGACCTAGGTCTTGGGGGTACCCCTGAGGCCCCCACAGAGGAGACAGGCCTCTTTTCACCTGGACATGTGCCTGGCTTCTTGCCTGACCAGCTGCAGCAACAGTGTCAGGTTCCATGTCGAGCGGACGAGGGATCTGAGGCTTGCCCTCGAGGTCCAAAGTTCTCTCACATGTGCCAGTGTGTTGGGCGTCCAGCCTCGGTGTGACAGTCAAGTCAGTGCAGGGCAGTCAGGTTCATCTGGAGTGAACGAGGTATTTGGGGGTCTTGGGGAATGTTGGCAAGACCCCTGATGCTCCTCCCGACTGTTCTGGTGCAAGTGTCTCCTGTTGGGATGTGAGGGGAGTGCTGGGAACCCTTTCCCGAACGAGCAGGGAAGGGACCCTCATCTGGAGCTCAGCAGGGATATCAGGACTCCTTTTCATTCATGGCGGGACCCTCGGTGTTCCCCTCGAGTGGGGACGGGTTGGGCGGGGAACTTCTTGGGTCACAGCAAGAAGGTGAATGGCCATTTTGAGGTCCAAGAGAGCAGAGGTGATTTCCTCCAAGAGGCCACAGCGGACAAGGTTCTCACCACACTTGCAGGGGAGAATCTTTTGGTTTCTCTCAAGTTGTGGCAGGGTCCTCTCGAGATTTGACGGGAACCCCAGGGACTCACCCCTGTGACCTCCGGAGAGGCCATTCTCCGTGCCAGTTTCCAGGGATCTCTGGGGATGCCTCCCCAATCTTCTCAGGGTGCTCAGTCCTCGACTTGTGCTGAGGCCGGAACCTGAGCTTTCCTCGACCATCCTGACCTAGGTCTTGGGGGTACCCCTGAGGCCCCCACAGAGGAGACAGGCCTCTTTTCACCTGGACATGTGCCTGGCTTCTTGCCTGACCAGCTGCAGCAACAGTGTCAGGTTCCATGTCGAGCGGACGAGGGATCTGAGGCTTGCCCTCGAGGTCCAAAGTTCTCTCACATGTGCCAGTGTGTTGGGCGTCCAGCCTCGGTGTGACAGTCAAGTCAGTGCAGGGCAGTCAGGTTCATCTGCAGTGGACAAGGCAATTGGGGGTCGTACAGAATGTTGGCCCAAACCCTGATACTCCTCCCGACTTTCCTGGTGGGAGCACCTCCTCTTGGGTGCAAGGGAAGCCTAGGAAATCTTCCCTAAAGAGCAGGAAAAGGGACCATCATCTGGAGCTTAGCAGGGGCAATCGGGGCTCCTCTAGAGCCTCAGCGGGTCCCTTGGGGTTCTTCTCGAGTTGAAACGGGTGAGGCGGGGAACTTCTTGAGTCACAGCAAGGGGGTGAAGAAGCCCTTTGATGTCCAAGAGGGAATGGCTAATTTCACCCGAGGTGCTGCATCGGGTAAGGGCCTCACCCCGCTGTCAAGGGAGAAGCTTCTGTTTTTTCTCGAGTACGGTGGGGTTTCTCAAGTTACGACGGGGTGCCCGTGGACCCGCACCTCTGGCCTCAGGAAGTGACTGTCTCTGTGCCTGTTGCCATGCTCCTTTGGGGATTCTTCCCCAGTCATCGCCGCATCCTCATTCCTCCTCTGGTGCTGAAGCCGGTACCTGAGCTTTCCTCGCCCATGCTGACATAAACCTTGGGGTTCCCGTGGAGCACCAACAGGGGAGTCAGGCCACGTCTCGCCTGGATACGTGCACTGCTCTTTCCTCCTCTGCTGCAGCAGTATTCTAAGGCTCCCCATAGAGTGGACACAGAGATCAGTGACTTGACCTCGAGGTACTATCCATGGCTGTCATACGTGCCAGTGTGTCGGGCATCGAGTTTCGGTGTGATGGTCAAGGCAGTACAGGGCAGTCAGTTTTATCTGCATTGGACAGGGCATTTGGGGGTTTGGGGAATGGTGGCCCAACCGCTGATTCTCCTCCCTACTTTCCTGGTGTGAACACCTCCTCTTGTGATGCAAAGGAAGCCCCAGGAAACCTTTCCCTAAGGAGCGGGAAAAGGGTCCATCATCTGGAGCTTACCAGGGGCAAAGGGGGCTCATCTGGAGACATAGCGGGTCCGTTGGGTTTCCTCTCGAGTGGATACGGGTGGGGCGGGGAACATCTTGAATCACAGCAAAACAGTGAACGACCCTTTTGAGGTCCAAGAGAGAAAGGGTGATTTCCCCCGAGACACCACAGTGGACAATGTCCTCACCCAGCTTGCAGGGGAGAATCTTTTGGTTTTTCTCAAGTTACGGCGGGGTCCTCTGGAGGTACGACAGGGATCCCAGGGACTCGCCCCTGTGGCTTCAGGAGAGGCCAGTCTCCGTGCTAGATGCCAGGAGCCTTTGAGGATTCCTCCCCAATTGTCTCAGGGTGCTTAGCCCTCCACTTGTGCTGAGGCCAGAGGCTGAGCTTTCCTCGACCATCCTGACATAGGTCTTGGGGTATCCCTGAGGCCCCTACCGGAAAGTCAGGCCTCGTCTCGCCTGGACACGTGCACTGCTGCTTGCCTCCGCAGCTGCAGCAGCAGTGTAAGGCTCCCCATCGAGTGGACGCAGGGATCTGTGAGTTTACCACGAGGTACAACCCAGAGCTGTCACACGTGCCATGGGTCAGGCTTCGAGCCTCGGGGTGACAGTCGACGCAGTGCAGGGCAGTCAGGTTCATCTGCAGTGGACAAGGGATTTGGGGGTCTTGGGGAATGGTGGCCCAACCCCTGATGATCCTTCTGACTTTCCTGGTTCGAGCAACTTCTCTTGGGATGCGAGAGAAGCCCCAGGAAATCTTTCCCTACGGAGCAGGAAAAGGGACCATCATCTGGAGCTTAGCAGGGGCAAATGGGGCTCCTCTTGAGTCGCAGCGAGTCCCTTGGGGTTCCTCTCCAGTTGAGACCTGTGGGGTGTTGAACTTCTTGGGTCACAGCACGGGAGTGAAGAAGCCGTTTGAAGCTGAAGAGTGAAGGGGTGATTTCCCCCGAGATTCCATACCAGATAAGGGCATCTCCAGGCTTGAAAGGGAGAAGCTTCTGGTTTTTCTCAAGTTGCGACAGGGTTTCTCGAGTTACAAAGGGGAGCTCATGGACCCGTGGCCTCAGGAGAGGCCTGTTTCCGTGACAATTGCTGTGCGCCTTTGGGGATTCCTCCCCAGTCATCTTCAGGTCCTCAGTCCTCATCTGGTGCTGAACCCGGTACCTGAGCTTTTCTCGCTCATGCTGACGTAAATGTTGGGGTTCCCATGGAGCCCCCACAGGGGAGTCAGGCCTCGTCTTGCCTGGAGACGTGCACTGCCGCCTACCTCTGCAGCTGCAGCAACAGTGTAAGGCTCCCCATTGAGTCGACACATGGATCTGTTACTAGACCACGAGGTACTACCCAGGGCTGTGACACGTGACAGAGTGTCAGCTTCGAGCCTCAGGGTGACAGTCTACGCAGTGCAGGCAGTCAGGTTCATCTGCAGTGGACAAGGCATTTGGGTATCTTGGGGAATGGTGGCAAGACCCCTGATGCTCCTCCCGACTGTCCTGGTGCGAAGGTCTCCTGTTGCGATGTGACGGGAGCGCTGGGAACCCTTTCCCGACAGAGCAAGACAGGGACCCTCATCTGGAGCTCAACAGGGGATAATGGGGCTCCTTTTCATTCTTGGCGGGATTCTCGGTGTTCCCCTCGACATGGGACGGTGAGGCGGGGAACTTCTTGGGTCAAAGCAAGGAGGTGAAAGACCCTTTTGAGGACCAAGAGAGAAAGGGTGATTTCCCCCGAGACGGCACAGCGGACAGGTTCTCACCACGCTTTCAGGGGAAAATCTTTTGTTTTTTCTCAAGTTGTGGCGGGGTCCTCTCGACTTACAACTGACTTACAATGGGGACTCCTGTGACTCGCCTCTGTGGCCTCAGGAGACTCCAGTATCCGTGCCAGATGAAAGGCGCCTCTGGGGATTCCTCCCCAATCGTCTCGGTGCTCAGTCCTCTACTTGTGCTGAGGCCGAAGCTTGAACTCTCCTCGACTAACCTGTCCTAGGTTTTGGGGTAATCCCTGAGTCCGCCCACATAGGAAACAGGCCTCATCTCGCCTGGACACGTGCATGGCTACTTGCCTGACCAGCTGCAGCAGCAGTGTCAGGCTCCATGTCGAGCATACACAGGGATCTGTGGCTTGCCCTCGAGGTCCAAAGTACTGTCTCTCATGCCAGTGTGTTGGGCGTCGAGCCTCGGAGTGACAGTCAAGGCAGTGCGTGGCAGTCAGGTTCATCTGCAGTGGACAAGGCATTTGGGGATCTTGGGGAATGGTGGCCCAAACCCTGATGCTCCTCCCGACTTTCCTGGAGGGAGAACCTCCTCTTGGCATGCGAGGGAAGCACCAGGGAACCGTTCCCCAAGGGGCAGGACATGGGATCATCATCCGGAGCTTAGCAAAAGCAAATGGGACTCTTTTGAGTTGCAGTGGATCCCTTGGGTTACCTCTCGAGTTGAGACGGTTGGGACAGGGAAATTCTTGGTCACAGCAAGGGGGTGACGGAGCCCTTCGAGGACCAAGAGAGAAGGGGTTATTTCCCCAGAGACGACGAAGCAGATAAGGCCTCACCTCGCTTACAAGGGGGAAGCTTCTGGTTTGTCTCTAGTTGTGGTGGGGTCCTCTTGATTTACCCAGGGGACTACAGGGACTGTCCCCTGCGGCCTCAGGAGAGGCCAGTTTCCTTGCCTGTTCCTAGGTGCCTCTGGGGACTCCTCCCCAATGGTCTCAGGGTGCTCAGTCCTCGACTTGTGTTGAGTCCGGTGCCTTAGATTTCCTCGACCGTCCTAACCTAGGTCTTGGCGTAACCCTGAGGCCCCCACTAAGGAGACAGGCCTCGTTTAGCCTGGACATGTGCATGGCTACTTGCCTGACCAGCTGCAGCAGCAGTGTCAGGCTCCATGTCGAGTGGACACAGGGATCTGTGGCTTGACCTCGGGGTCAAAAGTGATGTCACACATGCCAGTGTGTCAGGCGTCGAGCCACGGTGTGACAGTCAAAGCAGTGCAGGGCAGTCAGGTTCATCTGCAGTGGACAAGGCATTTTGGGGTCTTGGAGAATGGTATCCCAACCCATATGCTACTCAAGACTTTCCTAGTGGGAGCACCTCCTCCTGGAATGCGAGGGAAACCTCAGGAAACCTTAACCTAAGGAGCAGGAAATGGGTCCATCATCTGGAGCTTAGCAGGGGCAAACCAGGCTTCTCTTGAGTCACAGTGGGTCTTTGGGTTTCCTTTCCCGTGGAGAAGAGTGGGGCGGGGAATTTCATGGTTCACAGCAAGGTGCTGAAGGAGCCCTTCGAGGTCCAAGAGGGAAAGGGTGGTTTCCCCCGTGACACCGCAGCGGATAACGGCCTCACCCCGCTTGCAAGGGAGAAGCTTCTGGTTTTTCTCGGTTGCGGCGGGTTTTCTCGAGTTACGACGGGGAGCTCATGGACCCGAACCTGTGGCCTCAGGAGAGGCCAGTGTCCGTGCCAGTTCCCATGTGCCTTTGGGGATTCCTCCCCAGTCATCGCCGAGTCTTCAGTCCTCGACTGGTGCTGAAGCCTGTACCTGAGTTTTCCTCCCCCATGCTGACATAAATCTTGGGGTTCTCATGGAGCCCACACAGAGGAGTCAGGCCTCGTCTCACCTGGAGACGTACCTTGCGGCTTCCCTCCGCAGTTGCAGCAGCAGTGTAAGACTCCCTGTCGGGTGGACACACGGATTTGTGACTTGACCTAGAGGTACTACCCAGTGCTATCACACGTGCTAGTGTGTCAGGCTTCGAGCCTTGGGGTGACAGTCGACGCAGTACAGGGCAGTTAGGTTCATCTGGAGTGAATGAGGTATTTAGGGGTCTTGGGGAATGGTGGCAAGAAACCTGATGCTCCTCCCGACTGTCCTGGTGTGAATGTCTCCTGTTGGGATGTGAGGGGAGCGCTGGAAACCCTTTCCCGACAGAGCAGGAAAGGAACCCTCATCTGGAGCTCAGCAGGGGATTACAGGGCTCCTTTTCATTCTTGGCCGGACCCTTGGTGTTCCTCTCCAGTGGGGAAGGGTGGGGAGGGGAACATCTGGGTCACAGCAAGAAGTGAACGTCACTTTTGACGTCCAAGAGAGAAAGGGTGATTTCCCCAGAGGCACCAGAGCGGACAAGGTCCTCACTTCGCTTGCAGTGGAAAATATTTTGGTTTTTTCAAGTTGAGGCAGGGTCCTCTCGGGTTACAACTGAGACCCCAGGAACTCCCCCGTGTGGCCTCAGGAGAGGCTAATCTCCGTGCCAGTTTCCAGGCGCCTCTGTGAATTCCTCCCCAGTCGTATCAGGGTGCTCAGTCCTCGACTGGTGCTGAGGCCGGAGCCTGAGATTACCTCGACCGTCCTGACCTAGGTCTTCTGGTACCCCTGAGGCCCCCACAGAGGAGACAGGCCTCGTCTCTCCCGGACACGTGCATGGCTATTTGCCTGAATAATGCAGCAGCAGTGTCAGGCTCCATGTCAAGAGGACACAGGGATCTGTGGCTTGCCCTCGAGGTTCAAATTGCTGTCACACGTGCCAGTGTGTTGGGCATCCAGTCTCGGGGATATGATCAATACAGTGCAGGGCAGTCAGGTTCATCTGCAGTGGACAAGGAATTTAGAAGTCTTGGGGAATTGTGGCCCAACCCTTGATGCTCCTCCCCACTTTCCTGGCATGGACACCTCCTCCTGGGATGCGAGGGAAGCCCCCGGAAACCTTTCCCTAAGCAGCAGGATAAGGAACCATCATCTGGAGCTTAGCCGGGGAAACGGGGTTCCTCTTGAGTTGCAGCGTGTCCCTTGGGGTTCCTCTCGAGTTGAGACGGGTGGGGCGGTTAACTCCTTGGTCACAGGAAGGGGGTGAATGAGCCCTTCGAGGTCCAAGAGAGAAAGGGTGATTTCCCCCGAGACGACGGAGTGGAAAATGCCTCACACCCCTTTTAATTGAGAAGCTTCTGGTTTTTCTCGAGTTGCGGCGGGGTTTCTCGAGTTACAACAGGAAGCCAATGGACCCGTCCCTGTGGCCTCAGGAGAGGCCAGTCTCCGTGCCAGTTGCCATGCGCCTTTGGGATTCCTCCCCAGTCATCGCCGGGTCCTCAGTCATCGTCTGGTTCTGAAGCCCGTACCTGAGCTTTCCTCGCCCATGCTGACATAAATCTTCGGGTTTCCATGGAGCCCCCACAAGAAAGTCAGGCCTGGTCTCGCCTGGAGACGTGCACTGCCACTTGTCTCCGCAGCTGCAGCAGCAGTGTAAGTCTCCCTGTCGAGTGGACACAGGGATCTGTGACTTGACCTCGAGGTACTACCCAGGTCTTTCACACTTGCCAGTGTCAGGCTTTGAGCCTCGGGGTGACAGTCAACGCAGTGCAGTGCAGTCAGGTTCATCTGGAGTGAACGACGTATTTAGGGGTCTTGGGGAATGGTGGCAAGACCCCTGATGTTCCACCTGACTGTCCGGGTGCTAGTGTCTCCTGTTGGTATGTGGCGGGAGCGCTGCGGACCCTTTCCTGACAGAGCAGGAAAGGGACCCTCATCTGGAGCTCAGCAGGGGATAACCGTCCTCCTTTTCATTCCTGGCGGGACCCTCTGTGTTCCTCTCGAGCGGGGACGGGTGGGGCTGGGAAATTCTTGGGTCACAGCAAGAAGCTGAATGACCCTTTTGAGGTCAAAGAGAGAAGGCATGATTTCCCTGGAGATGCCAGAGTAGACAAGGTCCCACCCCACTTGCAGGGGAGAATCTTTTGGTTTTTCTCAAGTTGTGTCCGGGTCCTCTCAAGTTACGATGGGGACCCCAGGGGTTCACCCCTGTTGCCTCAGGAGATGCCAGTCTCCCTGCCACTTGCCAGACGCCTCTGTGGATTCCACCCCAATTGTCTCAGGGTGCTCAGTCCTCGACTGGTGCTGATGCCGGATCCTGAGCTTTGCTCGACCGTCCTGACCTAGGTCTTGGGGTACCGCTGAGGCTCTAACAGAGGACACAGGCCTCGTCTCGTCTGGACACGTGCACGGCTACTTGCCTGACCAGCTGCAGCAGCAGTGTCAGGCTCCATGTCGATTGGACACAGGGATCGGTGGTTTGNACCTAGGTCTTGGGGTACCGCTGAGGCTCTAACAGAGGACACAGGCCTCGTCTCGTCTGGACACGTGCACGGCTACTTGCCTGACCAGCTGCAGCAGCAGTGTCAGGCTCCATGTCGATTGGACACAGGGATCGGTGGTTTGCCCCAGAGGTCCAAAGTGCTGTCAAACATGCCAGTGTGTTGGGCTTCGAGCCTTGGGGTGACAGTCAAGGTAGTGCAGGGCTGTCAGGTTCACCTGCAGTGGACAAGGCATTTGGGGGTCTTTGAGAATGGTGGACAAAACCTTGATGCTCCTCCCGACTTTCCTGGTGCGAGCAACTCCTCTTGGGATGCGAGGGAAGCCCCAGATAACCTTTCCCTAAGGAGCAGGAAAAGGGACCATCATCTGGAGCTTAGGAGGGGAAACGGGGTTCCTCTTGAGTCGCAGTGGGTCCCTTGGGGTTCCTCTCGAGTTGAGACGAGTGGGGCGGGGAACTCCTTTTGTCACAGGAAGGGGGTGAAGGAGCCCTTCGAGGTCCAAGAGAGAAGGGGTGATTTTCCCCGAGACGCCCCAGCGAACAAGGTCCTCATCCCGCTTGCTGGGGAGAATCATTTGGTTTTTCTCAAGTTGTAGTGGGGACCTCTCGAGTTATGACAGGGACCCCAGGGGCTTGCCCCTGTGGCCTCAGGAGATGCCAGTCTCCGTGCAAGTTGCCATGCGACTTTGGGGATTTCTCTCCAGTCATCCTTGGGTCCTCAGTCTTCGTCTAGAGCTGAAGGTTTCCTGAGGTTTCCTTGCCCATGCTGACATAAATCTTGGGGTTCCCATGGAGCCTCCACAGGTGAGTCAGTCCTCGTCTCACCTGGAGACGTGCACTGCCGCTTGCCTCCGCAGCTGCAGCAGCAGTGTAAGGCTCTCGGTCAAGTGGACACAGGGATCTGTGACTTGACTTCGAGGTACTACCCAGGGCTGTCACACGTGCCAGTGTGTCAGGCCTCAAGCCTTGGGGTGACAGTCGACGCAGTGCAGGGCAGTCAGGTTCATCTGGAGTGAACGAGATATTTGGGGGTCTTGGGGAATGGTCCAAGACCTCTGATGCCCTACCGACTGTCCTGGTGCAAGTGTCTCCTGTTGGGATGTGAGGGGAGTGCTGGGAACCCTTTTCCAACAGAGCAGGAAAGGGACCCTCATCGGGAGCTCAGCAGGGGATAACGGGGCTCCTTTTCATTCTTGAAGGGAACCTCGGTGTTCCTCTCGAGTGGGGACAGGTGGGGCGGGGAACTTCTTGGTCACAGCCAGAGGGTGATTGACACTTTTGAGGCACAAGAGAGAAGGGGTGATTTCCCCTGAGATGTCACAATGAACAAGGTCATCACCCCGCTTGCAGGGAGAATCTTGATTTTTCTCAAGTTGTGGTGGGGTCCTCTCAAGCTATGAACGAGACCTCAGGGACTCGCCCCTGTGGCGTCAGGAGAGGCCAGTCTCCGTGCCAGTTGCCAGGCCCCTGCGGGGATTCCTCCCCAATCGTCTCAAGGTGCTCAGTTCGAGAACTGTACTGAGGGCAGACCCTGATGTTTCCTATACCGTCCTGACATAGGTCTTGGGGTTCCCCTGAGGCCTCCACAGAGGAGACAGGCATCGTCTCTCCTGGACATGTGCATGGCTTCTTGCCTGACCAGCTGCAGTAGCAGTGTCAGGCTTCATGTCGAGCGGACACAGGGATCTGTGGCTTGCCCTCGAGGTCCAAAGTGCTGTCACAAGTGCCACTGTCTTGGGCACTGAGCCTTGGGGTGACAGTCAAGGCAGTGCAGGGCTCTCAGGTTCATCTGCTGTGGACAAGGCAATTGGGGACTTGGGAAATGGTGGCCCAAACCCTGATGCTCCTCCCAACTTTCCTGGTGCGAGCACCTCCACTTGGGTTGCGACGGAAGCCCCAGGACAACTTTTCCTAAGGAGCAGGTAAAGGGACCAACATCAGGAGTTTAGCAGGGGCAAACGGGGCTCCTCTTGAATTGCAGCGGGTCCATTGGGGTTCTTCTTGCATGCGATGGTTGTGGCCGAGAACTGCTTGTGTCACAGCATGGGAGTGAAGGAGCCCTTCGAGGTACAAGAGGGAAAGGGTGATTTCACACGAGACGCCGCAGGGGATAAGGTCCTCACTTCGCTTGCAAGGGAGAAGCTTCTGGTTTTTCTCGAGTTCGGGCAGGATTTCTCGAGTTACGATGGGGAGGACATGCACCCGCCCCTGTGGCCTCAGGAGGGTCCGGTCTCCGTGCCAGTTGCCATGCGCCTTAGGGGAATCCTCCCCAGTCACCGCAGGGTCCTGGTACTGAAGTCGTTACCTGAGCTTTCATTGCCCATGCTGAACATAAATCTTGGGGTTCCCATGAAGCCTCACAGGGGAGTCAGGTCCTGTCTCGCCTGGAGTCGTGCACTGCCGCTTGCCTCCGCAGCTGCAGCAGCAGAGTAAGGCTCCCCGTCGAGTGGATACAGGAATCTGTGACTTGACATCGAGGTACTACCCAGGGCTATCACAGGTGCCCGTGTGTCAGGCTTCGAGCCTCGGCGTGACAGTCAATGAAACGCAGGGCAGTCAGGTTCATCTGGAGTGAACGAGGTATTTGGGGGTCTTGGGGAATGGTGGCAAGACCCCTGATGCTCCTCCCGACTGTTCTGGTGCCAGTGTCTCCTGTTGGGATGTGAGGGGAGGGCTGGGAACCCTTTATCGACAGAGCAGGAAAGGGACCCTCATCTGGAGCTCAGCAAGGGAAAACTGGGCTCCATTTCATTCTTGGCAGGACATTCGGTGTTCCTCTCGAGTGCGGAGGGGTGGGGAAGGGAACTTTTTGGGTCACAGCAAGAAGGTGAACGACCATTTTGAGGTCCATGAGAAGGAGTGATTTCCCCCGAGAAGCCACTGCGGACAAGGTCCTCACCCCACTAGCAGGACAGAATATTTTTTTTT
>SJYD01054462.1:30744-48486 GCA_006408635.1 Nanger granti
TTTTTTTTTCTCAAGTTGTGGTGCGGTCCTCTCAAGTTACGACAGGGACAACAGGGACTCGCCCCTGTGGCCTCAGGAGAGGCCAGTCTCCGGGCCAGTTAACAGACACCTCTGGGGATTCCTCCCCAATCGTTTCAGAGTGCTCAGTCCTCGAGTTGTGCTGAGTCCTGAGGCTCACCTTTGCTCGACCGTCCTGACCTAGGTCTTGGATTACCCCTGAGGTCCCCACAGAGGTGTCAGGCCTCGTCTCGCCTGGACACATCCAAGGCTACCTGCCTGACCAGGTGCAGCAGCAGTGTCAGGCTCCATGTCGAGTGGACACAGGGATCTGTGGCTTGCCCTTGAGGTCCAATGTGCTGTCACACGTGCCAGTGTGTTGGGCGTTGATCCTCGGGGTGACAGTCAAGGCAGTGCAGGGCAGTCAGGTTCATCTGCAGTGGACAAGGCCTTTGGGGTTCTTGGGGAATGGTGGCCAAACCCCTGATGCTCCTCCCGACTTTCCTGTTGCGAGCACCTCCTCTTGGGATGTGAGGGAAGCCCAGATAACATTTCCCTAAGGAGCAGGAAAAGGGACCATCATCTGGAGCTTAGCGGGGCAAACTGGGCTCCTCTTCAGTAGCACCGGGTCCATTGGGATTCCTCTCGAGTTGAGACGGATGAGGGGGAACTTCTTGGGTCATAGCAAGGGGGTGAAGGTGCCCTTTGAGGTCCAAGTGGGAAGGGGTGATATCCCACGAGACACCTCATCTGATTAGGGCCTCACCCCGCTTGAAAGGGAGAAGCTTCTGGTGTTTCTAGAATTGCGGTGGTGTTTCTCGAGTTATGACGGGGAGCCCATGGACGCACTCCTGTGGCCTCAGGAGAGGTCAGTTTCCGTGCCAGTTGACAATCGCCTCAGAGAATTCCTCCCCAATGGTCTCAGGGTGCCCTGTCCTCGACTTGTGCTGAGGACAGTGCCTCAGCTTTCCTCGACCGTCCTGACCAAGGTCTTGGGGTACCCCAGTAGCCCCCACAGAGGTGACAGTCCTCGTCTCGGCTGGACACCTGCACGGGTACTTGCCTGACCAGCTGCAGAAGCAGTGACAGGCTCCATGTCGAGCAGACACAGGGATCTGTGGATTGCCCTCGAGGTCCAAATCAGGGTTGTCACACGTGCCACTGGGTCGGGCCTGGAGCCTCGAGGTGACAGTCAAGACAGTGCATGGCAGTCAGGTTCATCTGAAGTTGACAAAGCATTTGGGGGTCTTAAGGTATGGTGGCCCAAACCTGATGCTGCTCCCGACTATCCTGATGAGAGCACCTCCTCTTGAGATGCGAGGGAAGCCCCAGGAAACCTTTTCCTAAGGAGCAGGAAAAGGGACAATCATCTGGAGCTTAGCAGGGGCAAACGGGGCTGTGTTGAGTTGCAGCAGATCCCTTGTTGCTCCTCTCAAGTGGAGACGGGTGTGGCGAGGAAATTCCTGGGTCCCAGAAAGGGGTTGAAAGAGCCCGTCGAGATCCAAGAGGGAAGGAGTGATTTCCCCAGAGACGTCACAGTGGATAAGGGCCTCACACCGCTTTCAAGGGAGAAGCTTCTGGTATTTCTCGAGTTGCAGTGGTGTTTCTCGAGTTAAGACGGGGAGCCCATGGACCCGCCTCTGTGGCCTCAGGAGAGGCCAGTCTCCTTGCCAGTTGCCAAGCGACTTTGGGAATTCCTCCCCAGTCATTGCCGTGTCCTCAGTCCTCTTCTGGTGCTGAAGCCGGGATCTGAGGTTACCTCGCCCATGCTGACATAAATATTGGGTTTCCCATGGAGCCCCCACATGAAAGTCAGTCCTTGTCTTGCTTGGAGACGTACACTTGCGCTTGCCTCTGCAGCTACAGTTGCTGTGAAAGGCTCCCCGTCGAATGGACACAGGGATCTGTGACTTGACCTCGAGGTACTAACCAGGGATGTCACATGTGCCAGGGTGTCAGCATTGGAGCCTCTGCATGACAGCCAAAGCAGTGCAGGGCAGTCAGGTTCATCTGGAGTCAAGGAGGTATTATGGGTTTGGGGAATGGTGTCAATATCCTTGGTTCTCCTCCCGACTGTACTGGTGCCAGTGTTTGCTGTTGGGATGTGAGGGGAACGCTGGGAACCCTATCCCGACAGAGCAGGAAGGGGACCCTCATCTAGAGTTCAACAGCGGATAACGGGGTTCATTTTCATTCTTATCGGGACCCGTGGTATTCCTCTCAAGTGCGGAAGGGTGGGGCGGGAAACTTCTTGGGTCACAGCGAGCAGGTGAACGACCCTTTTGAGGTCCAAGAGAAAAGGGTTGATTTCCCCCTAGACACCACAGTGGAGAAAGTCCTCATCCTGCTTGCAGGGGAGAATCTTTTGGATTTTCTCAAGTTGTGGAGGGGTCCTCTCGAGTTAAGACGGGGCCACAGGGGCTCGCCCTTGTGGCCTCAGGTGAGGACAGTCTCTGTGCCAGTTGCCAGGCGCCTCTGGGGATTCCTCCCCAATCTTCTCGGGGAGCTCAGTCCTCGACTTGTGCTGAGGCCAGAGCCTGAGCTTTCCTCGACCGTCCTGACCTAGGACTTTGGGTACTCCTGAGGCCCCCACAGAGGAGACCTGCCTGGTCTCGCCTGGACACGTGCACGGCTACTTGCCTGACCAGCTGCAGCAGCAGAGTCAGGCTCCATGTCGAGCAGACACATGGATCTGTGGCTTGACCTCGAGGTCCAAATTGCTGTCACACGTGCCAGTGTGTCGGGGGTTGAGCCTCGCCGTGACAGTCAAGGCAGTGCAGGGCAGTCAGGTTCATCTGCAGTGGACAAGGCATTGGGGTGTCTTGGGGATAGGGGGCCTAACACCTGATGCTCCTCCCGAATTTCCTGGTGTGAGCACCACCTCTTGGGATGCGAGGGAAGCNGTGACAGTCAAGGCAGTGCAGGGCAGTCAGGTTCATCTGCAGTGGACAAGGCATTGGGGTGTCTTGGGGATAGGGGGCCTAACACCTGATGCTCCTCCCGAATTTCCTGGTGTGAGCACCACCTCTTGGGATGCGAGGGAAGCCTCAGATAACATTTCCCTAAGGAGCAGTTAAAGGGACCATCATCTGGAGCTGAGCAAGGGCAAACGGGGCTCCTCTTGAGTCGCTCCGGGTCCCTTGGGGTTCCTCTCGAGTTGAGATGGGCGGGGTGGGGAACTTCTTGGGTCATAGCAAGAGAGTGAAGCAGCCCTTTGAGGTCCAAGACGGAAGGGGTGATTTCCCACGAGACGCCACAGCAGATAAGGGCCTCACCCTGCTTTCAAGGGAGAAACATCTGGTTTTTCCCGAGTTGCGGCAGGGTTTCTCGAGTTATGATGGGGAGCACTTGGACCCGCCCCTGTGGCCCCAGAAGAGGCCAGTCTCCGTTCCAGTTGGCAGGCACATCTGGGGATTCCCCCCCAATCATCTCAGGGTGCTCAGGGTGCTCAGGGTGCTGGGGTCCGTGCCTCAGCTTTCCTCAGCCTTCCTGACCTACGTTTTGGGGTACCCTGAGGGCCCCACAGAAGAGAGAAGCCTCATCTCGCCTGGACACGTGCACGGCTACTTGCCTGAGCAGCTGCAGCAGCAGTGACAGGCTCCATGTCGAGCGGAAACAGAGATCTGTGGCTTGCCCTCGAGGTAGTACCCAGGGCTGTCACACGTGCCAGTGGGTTGGGCATCGAGCCTCGGGGTGACTGTCATGGCAGTACAGGGCAGTCAGGTCCANCAGCTGCAGCAGCAGTGACAGGCTCCATGTCGAGCGGAAACAGAGATCTGTGGCTTGCCCTCGAGGTAGTACCCAGGGCTGTCACACGTGCCAGTGGGTTGGGCATCGAGCCTCGGGGTGACTGTCATGGCAGTACAGGGCAGTCAGGTCCATCTGAAGTGGACTAGGCATTTGCTGGTCTTGGGGTATGGTGTCCCAACCCCTGATGCTCCTCCCGTCTTTCATGGTGCGAGCACCTCCTATTGGGATGAGAGGGAAGCCCCACAAAAACGTTCCCTAAGCAGCAGAAAAGGGAACGATTATCTGGACCATAGCCGGGGCAAATGAGGCCCCTCTTGAGTCGCAGCGGGTCCCTTTGCTTTCCTCTCGAGTTGAGACTGTTGGGGCTGACAATTTCTTGGGTCACAGCAAGGGGATGAAGGAGCCCTTCGAGGTCCAAGAGGAAAGGGGTGATTTCCCTGAGACGCCTCAGCGGATAAGGCATCACCCAGCTTGTAAGGGAAAAGCTTCTGGTTTTTCTCGAGTTGCGTTTGGGTTTCTCGAGTTACGACTGGGAGCCCATAGACCCTCCCCTGTGGACTCAGGAGAGCCCTGTCTCCGTGCCAGTTGCCATGCGCCTTTGGGGATTCCTCCCCAGTCATCGCCAGGACCTCCGTCCTCGTCTGGTGCTGATCTGGTACCTGAGCTTTCCTTGCCCATGGTGACATAAATCTTGGGTTTCATTTGGAGCCTCCACAATGGAGTCAGGCCTCGTCTCGCCTGGAGACGTGCACTGACGCTTGACTCCGCTGCTGCAGCAGCAGTGTAAGGCTCCCCGTCGGGTGGACACAGGGATCTGTGACTTGGCCTCGAGGTACTACGCAGGGCTGTCACACGTGCCAGTGTGCCAGGCTTTGAGCCTCGGGGTGACAGTCGACGCAGTGCAGGGCAGTCAGGTTCATCTGCAGTGGATAATGCATTTTGGGGTCTTGGGGAATGGTGGTCCAACCCCTGATCTCCTCACGACTTTCCAGGTGTGAGCACCTCCACTTGGGATGCGAGGGAAACCCCAGGAAACCATTACCTAAGGATCAGGAAAAGGAACCATCATCTGGAACTTAACAGAGGCAAAACAGGCACCTCTTGAGTCCCAGGGGGTCCCTTGGGTGCCGCTGTATTTGAGATGGGTGGGGCGGGGACCTTCTTGCATCACAGCAAGGGGGTGAAGGAACACTTGAGGTCCAAGAGTGTAGGGGTGATTTGCCATGAGACGCCACAACAGATAAGAGCCTCACCCTGATTGCAAGGGAGAAGCTTCTGGTTTTTCTCGAATTGGGGCAGGGTTTCTCTAGTTACGACAGAGAGCCCATGGACCCGCCCCTGTGGCCTGAGGAGAGGCCAGTCTCTGTGCCAGTTGCCATGAGTTTTGGGGATTCCTCCCCAGTCATCACTGGGTCCTCAGTCCTCGTCTGGTGCTGAAGCCATTACCTGAGCTTTCCTCACCCATGCTGACATAAATCTTGGGGTTCCAATGCAGCCCCCACAGGGGAGCCAGGCCTCGTCTCGCCTGTAGACGTGCACTGCCACTTGTCTCCGCAGTTTCAGCGGCAGTGGAAGGCTCCCCTTCGAGTGGACACAGGGATATGTGACTTGACCTCGAGGTACTACCCAGGGCTGTCACACGTGCCCGTGTGTCAGGCTTCGAGCCTCATGGTGACAGTGGACACAGTGCAGGGAAGTCTGGTTCTTCTGGAGTTAACAAGGTATCTGGGGGTCTTCAGGAATGGTGGCAAGTCCCCTGATGCTCCTCCCTACTGTCCTGGTGAGAGTGTCTCCAGTAGTGAAGTGAGGGGAGCAATGGGAACCTTTTCCAGACAGAACAGGTAAGGGACCCTCATCTGGAGCTCAGGAGGGGATAACGGGGCTCCTTTTCACTCTTGGCATTACCATCGGTGTTCCTCACGTGTGGGGATGGTTGGGGCGGGGAAATTCTTGGGTCACAGCAAGAAGGTGAACGACGATTTTGCTATCCAAGAGAGAAGGGGGTGATTTCCCCCGAGACGCTGCAGCAAACAGGGTCCTCACCCCGGCTGCAGGAGAGAATCTTTTGGTTTTTCTCAAGGTGTAGCGAGGTCCTCTCGTGTTATGACTGGGAACCCAGCGACTCACACCTGTGGCCTCAGGAGAGGCCAGTCTCCGTGCCAGATGCCAAGCGCCTCTGGGGATTCCTCCGCAATCATCTCACGGTGCTCATTCCTCAACTTGTGCTGAGGCCGGTACCGGAGCTTTACTCGACCATCCTGACCTAGGTCTTGGGGTACCCCAGAGGCCCCCACAGAGGAGACAGGCCTCGTCTCACCTGGACACATGCACGGATATTTGCCTGACCAGCTGCAGCAGCAGTGTCAGGCTCCATGTCAAGCGGACACAGGGATACGTGGCTTGCCCTCGAGCTGCAAATTGCTGTCACACGTACCAGTGTCTCAGGTGTTGAGCCTCCATGTGGCATTCAAGGCAGTGCAGGGCAGTCAGGTTCATTTGCAGTGGACAAGGCCTTTGGGGGTCTTGAAGAATGGTGGCCCAACCCCTGATGCTCCTCCCGACTTTCCTGGTAGGAGCACCTCCTCTGAGGATGTGAAGGAAGCCCCCAATAACCTTTCCCTAAGGAGGAGGAAAAGGGGCCATCATCTGGAGATTAGCAGGGGCAAATGGAGTCCTCTTGTGTCCAGCGTGTCCCTTGGAATTCCTGTCGAGGTGACACAGGTGGAGTGGGGAAGTTTTTGGGTCACAGCAAGGGGGTGAAGGAGCCCTTCGAGGTCCAAGACGGAAGTGGAGATTTCCCCTGTGACGCTACGCGGATAAGGGCCTCACCCTGCTTGTAAGGGAAAAACATCTGGTATTTGTCGAGTTGCGGCGGGATTTCTCGAGATATGACGGGGCGCCCATGGACCCACCCCTGTGGCCTCAGGAGAGGCCAGTCTCTGTGCCAGTTGCCATGCGCCTTTGGGGATTCCTCCCCAGTCATCGTCGGGTCCTCTGGCCTCGTCTGGTGCTGAAGCTGGTACCAGAGCTGTCCTCGCCCATGCTGACATAAATCTTGGGTCCCCATGGAATCCCCACAGGGGTCTCAGGCATTGTCTCACCAGGAGATGTGCACTGCCGCTTGCCTCCGCTACTGCAGCATCAGTGTAACGCTCTGAGCCGAGTGGACACAGGGATCTGTGACTTGACCCCGAGGTACTACCCAGGACTGTCACGTGTTCCTGTGTGTCAGGCTTCGAGCCTCGTGGTGACAGTCGACGCAGTGCAGCACAGTCAGGTTCATCTGGAGTCAATGAGGTATTTGGGAGACTTGGGGGAATGGTGGCAAGACCCCTGATGCTCCTCCCGACTGTCCTGGTGTGAGTGTCTCCTGTTGGGATGTGAAGGGAGCGCTGGGAACCCTTTCCCGACACAGCAGGAAAGGGACCCTCATCTGGAGCTCAGCAGGGGATAACGGGGCTCCTTTTCATTCTTGGCGGGACCCTCGGTGTTCCTCTCGAGTGGGGACGGGTGGGGCGGGGAACTTCTTGGGTCACAACAAGAAGGTGAATGACCCTTTTGAGGTCCAAGAGAGAAGGGGTGATTTTCCCCGATACACCAGTGCAATGTCCTCACTCCACCTGCAGGGAGAATCATTTGGTTTTACTCAAGTTTTTTTGGGGTCCTCTCGAGTTACAAAGGGGATCCCAGGGACTCACCTATGTGGCCTCAGGAGAAGCCAGTCTCCGTGCCAATTGCCAGGCGCCTCTGGGGATTCCTCCCCAATCGTCTCTGGGTGCGCATTTCTCAAATTGTGCTGAGGCCAGAGCCTGAGGTTTCCTCGACCGTCGTGACCTAGGTCTTGGGGTTCCCATGGAGCCCCCACAGAGGTGACAGGCCTTGTCTCGCCTGGACACTTGCACGGCTACTTGCCTGACTAGCTGCAGCAGCAGTGTCAGGCTCCATGTCGAGCGGACCTAGGGATCTGTGGCTTGACTCGAGGTCCAACCCAGGACTGTCCCACGTGCCAGTGTGTCAGGTGTCGAGCTTCGGGGTGACAGTCAAGGCAGTGCAGGGTAGTCAGGATCATCTGCAGTGGACAAGGCATTTGGGGGTCTTGTGGAATGGTGACCCAACCCCTTATGCTCCTTCCGACCTTCATGGTGGGAGCACCTCCTCTGAGAATGGGAGGGAAGCCCCAAGAAACCTTTCCCTAGGGGGCAGAAAAGGGACAGTCATCTGGAGCTTAGCAGGTGTAAATGGGGCTCTGTTCAGTCGCAGCGGATCCCTTGGGGTTCCGCTCGAGTTGAGACTGGTGGGGCATGCAAATTCTTGGGTCACAGAAAGAGGGTGAAGGAGCCTTTTGAATTCCAAGAAGGAAGGTGTGATACCCCCGAGAGGCTGCACCAGATAAGGGCCTCACCCTGCTTGCAAGGGAGAAGCTTCTGGTTTTACTCGAGTTGCGGCAGGGTTTCTTGAGTTACTACGGGGAGCCCATGGACTCGCCCCTCTGTCTTCAGGAGAGGTCAGTCTCCGTGCTAGCTGCCATGCACCTTTGGGGATTCCTCTCCAGTCATCACCGGGTCCTCAGTCCTCGTCTTGTGCTGAAGCAGGTATCTGAGCTTTCCTCGCACATGTTGACATAAATCTTGGGGTTCCTATGGAGCCCCCACAGGGGAGTCAGTCCTTGTCTCATCTGGAGACGTGCACTGACGCTTGCCTCCGCAGCTGCAGCAGCAGTGTAAGGCTCCCCGTCGAGTGGACACAGGGATTTGTGTCTTGAACTCGAGGTACTACCCAGGGCTGTCACACGTGCCAGTGTGTCAGGCTTCGAACCTCGGGGTGACAGTCGACGCAGTGCAGGGCAGTCAGGTTCATCTGGAGTCAACGAGGTATTTGGGGGTTTGGGGAATTGGTGCAAGACCCCTGATGCTCCTCCCGACTGTCCTGGTGCGAGTGTCTCCTGTTGGGATGTGAGGGAAGCGCTGGGAACCCTTTCCCGACACAGCAGGAAAGGGACCCTCATCTTGAGCTCAGCAGGGGATAACGGGGCTCCTTTTCCTTCTTGGCGGACCCTCAGTGTTCCTCTCGAGTAAGGCCTTTTGGGGCGTGGAACTTCTTAGGTCACAGCAAGAAGATGATTGACAATTTTGAGGTCCAAAAGAGAGGAGGTGATTTCCCCAGAGACGCCACAGCGGACAAGGTCCTCACCCCGCTTGCAGGGAAAATACTTTGGTTTTTCTCAAGTTGTGGCGGGATCCTCTAGAGTTACGACGGGGACCCCAGGGACTCGCCCATGTGGCCTCAGGAGAGGCCATTCTCCGTGCCAGTTACCAGGTGCCTCTGTGAATTCTTCCCCAATCGTCTCAGGGTGTCAATCCTCGACTGGTGCTGAGGCCGGAACCTGAGATTTCCTCGACCGTCCTATCCTAAGACTTGGGGTACCCCTGAGGCCCCCACAGAGGAGACAAGCCTTGTCTCGCCTGGACACGTGCACGGCGAGACTACTTGCCTGACTAGCTGCAGCAGCAGTGTCAGACTCCATGTCGAGCGGACACAGGAATCTGTGGCTTTCCCTCAGTGTCCAACCCAGGACTTTCCACGTGCCAGTGTGTCAGACTTCAAGCCTTGGGGTGACAGTCAAGGCAGTGCATGGCAGTCAGGTTCATCTGCAGTGGACAAGGCATTTGGGGATCTTGGGGAATGGTGGCACAACCCCTGATGCGCCTCCCGATATTCCTGGTGCGAGCACCTGCTCTTTGGGATGCGAGGGAACCCCAGGAAACCTTTCCCTAAGGAGCAGGAAAAGGGACCATAATCTGGAGCTTAGCAGGGGCAAATCGGTCTCCTGCTGAGTCACAGCGGGTACCTTGGGGTTCCTCTCTTGTTGAGATGGCTGAGGCGGGGAATTTCTTGCGTCACAGCAAAGGGGTGAAGGAGCGCATCAAGATCCAACAGGGAAGGGGTGATTTACCCTGAGACGCTGCAGCAGATAAGGGCCTCAACCTGCTAGCAAGGGAAAAGCTTCTGGTTTTTCTCGAGTTGCTGCAGGGTTTCTCGCGTTACGACGGGGAGCCCATTGACCCGCCCCTGTGGCCTCAGGAGAGGCCTGTCTCCGTGCCAGTTACCATGCGCCTTTGGGGATTCCTCCCCAGTCCTCGCCGGGTCCTCTGTCCTTTTCTGGTGCTGATCGGGTACCTGAGCTTTCCTCGCCCATGCTGACATAAATCTTGGGGTTTCGATGGAGCCCCCACAGGGGAGTCAGTCCTCATCTCCCCTGGAGACGTGCACTGCCGCTTGCCNTGTTCCTCTCGAGTAAGGCCTTTTGGGGCGTGGAACTTCTTAGGTCACAGCAAGAAGATGATTGACAATTTTGAGGTCCAAAAGAGAGGAGGTGATTTCCCCAGAGACGCCACAGCGGACAAGGTCCTCACCCCGCTTGCAGGGAAAATACTTTGGTTTTTCTCAAGTTGTGGCGGGATCCTCTAGAGTTACGACGGGGACCCCAGGGACTCGCCCATGTGGCCTCAGGAGAGGCCATTCTCCGTGCCAGTTACCAGGTGCCTCTGTGAATTCTTCCCCAATCGTCTCAGGGTGTCAATCCTCGACTGGTGCTGAGGCCGGAACCTGAGATTTCCTCGACCGTCCTATCCTAAGACTTGGGGTACCCCTGAGGCCCCCACAGAGGAGACAAGCCTTGTCTCGCCTGGACACGTGCACGGCGAGACTACTTGCCTGACTAGCTGCAGCAGCAGTGTCAGACTCCATGTCGAGCGGACACAGGAATCTGTGGCTTTCCCTCGATGTCCAACCCAGGACTTTCCACGTGCCAGTGTGTCAGACTTCAAGCCTTGGGGTGACAGTCAAGGCAGTGCATGGCAGTCAGGTTCATCTGCAGTGGACAAGGCATTTGGGGATCTTGGGGAATGGTGGCACAACCCCTGATGCGCCTCCCGATATTCCTGGTGCGAGCACCTGCTCTTTGGGATGCGAGGGAACCCCAGGAAACCTTTCCCTAAGGAGCAGGAAAAGGGACCATAATCTGGAGCTTAGCAGGGGCAAATCGGTCTCCTGCTGAGTCACAGCGGGTACCTTGGGGTTCCTCTCTTGTTGAGATGGCTGAGGCGGGGAATTTCTTGCGTCACAGCAAAGGGGTGAAGGAGCGCATCAAGATCCAACAGGGAAGGGGTGATTTACCCTGAGACGCTGCAGCAGATAAGGGCCTCAACCTGCTAGCAAGGGAAAAGCTTCTGGTTTTTCTCGAGTTGCTGCAGGGTTTCTCGCGTTACGACGGGGAGCCCATTGACCCGCCCCTGTGGCCTCAGGAGAGGCCTGTCTCCGTGCCAGTTACCATGCGCCTTTGGGGATTCCTCCCCAGTCCTCGCCGGGTCCTCTGTCCTTTTCTGGTGCTGATCGGGTACCTGAGCTTTCCTCGCCCATGCTGACATAAATCTTGGGGTTTCGATGGAGCCCCCACAGGGGAGTCAGTCCTCATCTCCCCTGGAGACGTGCACTGCCGCTTGCCACCGCATCTGCAGCAGCAGTGTAAGGCTCCCCGTCGAGTGGAAACAGGGATCTGTGACTTGGACTCGAGGTACTACCCATGGCTGTCACACGTGCCAGTGTGGCATCTTTCGAGCCTCGGGGTAACAGTCAATGCAGTGCAGGGCAGTCAGGTTCCTATGAAGTGAACGCGGTATTGGGGGTCTTGGGGAATGGTGGCAAGACCCCTGATGCTCCTCCTGACTCCCCTGGTGCGAGTGTCTCCTGTTGGGATGTGAGGGGAGCGCTGGGAACCCTTTCCCAACCGAGCAGGAAATGGACTCTCATCTGGAACTCAGCATGGAATAACGGGGCTCCTTTTCATTCTGGGCGGAACCCTCGGTGTTCCTCTCGAGTGTGGACGGGTGGGGCGGGGAACTTCTTGGGTCACAGCAAGAAGGTGAATTGCCATTTTGAGGTCTAAGACAGAAGGGGTGATTTCCCCCGAGACGCCACATCGGACAAGATACTCACCCCTCTTGCAGGGGAGAATCTTTGGTTTTTCTCAAGTTGTGGAGGGGTCCTCTCAAGTTACGACGGGGACCCCAGGCTCTCTCCCCTGTGGCCTCAAGAGAGGACAGTCTCAGTGCCAGTTTCAAGGCGCCTCAAGGGATGCCTCCCCAATCGTCTCAGGGTGCTCAGTCCTCGACTTGAGCTGAGGCTGGAGCCTGAGCTTTCCTCGCCGACCTGACCTAGGCCTTGGGATACCCCTGTGGCTCCCACTTCGGAGACAGGCCCCTTCTCGCCTGGATACGTGCACGGCAACTTGCTGACCAGCTGCTGCAGCACTGGCAGGCTCCATATCGAGCGGACACTGGGATCTGTGGTTTGCCCTTGAGGTCCTACCCTGGGCTCTCACACGTGCCAGTGTGTCGGGTGTCCAGCCTTGG
The DNA here is from genome assembly GCA_006408635.1 of Nanger granti. Taxonomy (NCBI): domain Eukaryota; kingdom Metazoa; phylum Chordata; class Mammalia; order Artiodactyla; family Bovidae; genus Nanger; species Nanger granti. The sequence goes on from SJYD01054462.1 coordinate 42,903, forward strand.
GGTAATGGTCAAGGTAGTGCAGGGCATTGAGGTTCATCTGCAGTGGACAAGGCATTTCGGGGTCTTGGGGAATGGTTTCCCAAACTCTGAGGCTCCTCCCGACTTTCCTGGTGTGAGCACCTACTCTTGGGATGCGAGGGAAGACCCAGCAAACCTTTCCCTGAGGAGCAGGAAATGGAACCATCATCTGGAGCTTAGCAGGGGCAAATGGGGCTCCTGTTGAGTCGCAGCGGGTCCCTTGGCGTTCCTCTCGAGTTGAGACGGGTGTGGTGGGCAAGTTCTTGGGTCACAGCAAGGGGATGAAGGAGCCCTTCGAGGTTCAAGAGGGAACGGTGATGTCCCCCAAGATGCCACAGCGGATAAGGGCCTCACCGTGCTTGCAAGGGAGAAGCTTCTGGTTTTTCACGAGTAGTGGCGGGGTTTCTCGAGTTACAATGGGGAGCCCATGAACCTGCTCCTGTGGCCTCAGGAGAGGCCAGTCTCCGTGCCAGTTGCCATGCGCCTTTGGGGATTCCTCCCCAGTCCTCGCCGGGTCCTCAGTCCTTGTCTGGTGCAAATCTGGTACCCGAGCTTTCCCCGCCCATGCTGATATAAATCTTGGGGTTTCGATGGAGCCCCCACAGGGGAGTCAGTCCTCGTCTCCCCTGGAGACGTGCACTGCCGCTTGCCTCCACAGCTGCAGCAGCAGTATAAGGCTCCCCGTCGAGTGGAAACAGGGATCTGTGACTTGGACTCGAGGTACTATCCATGGCTGTCACACGTGCCAGTGTGGCATGTTTCGAGCCTCGGGGTAACAGTCGATGCAGTGCAGGGCAGTCAGGTTCCTATGGCGTGAATGCGGTATTGCGGGTCTTGGGGAATGGTGGCAAGACCCCTGATGCTACTCCAGACTACTCTGGTGCAAGTGTCTCTGTTTGGATGTAAAGGGAGCGCTGAGAAACCTTTCCAGACAGATCAGGAAAGGGACCCTCATCTGGAGCTGAGCAGGGAACAACCGGGCTCCTTTCATTCTTGGAGGGACCCTCGGTGTTCCACTGGCATGGGGACTGGAGGGGCGGGGACCTTCTTGGGTCACAGCAAGAAGGTGAACGACCCTTTTGAGGTCCAAGATAAGTGGTGATTTCCCCCGAGATGCCACAGGGGACAAGGTCCTCACCACGCTTGCAGGGGAGAATCTTTTGGTTTTTCTCAAATTTTGGTGGGGTTCTTTGGAGTTAAAATGGAACCCCAAGGACTCGCCCATGTACCTTCAGGAGAGGCTAGTCTCCGTGCCAGTTGCCATCGGCCTTTGGGGATTCCTCGCCAGTCATCGCCGGGTCCTCAGTCCTTGACTGATATTGAAGCCAGTACCAGAGCTTTCCTCACTCATGCTGACATAAATCTTCAGGTTCCCATGGAGACCCCACAAGGGAGTCAGGCCTTGTTTCGCCTGGAGACGTGCACTGCCGCTTGCCTCCTCAGCTGCAGCAGCAGTGTAATGCTTTGAGGCGAGTGGAAACAGGGATCTGTGACTTGACCTCGAGGTATTACCCAGGGCTGTCACATGTGCCACTGTGTCAGGCTTGGAGCCTCGTGGTGACAGTCAACGCAGTGCAGGGCAGTCAGGTTCATCTGGAGTGAACGAGGTATTTGGGGGTCTTGGGGAATGGTGTCATGACCCCTGATGCTCCTCCCGACTGTCCTGGTGCCAGTGTCTCCTGTTGGGATATGAGGGGAGCGCTGGGAACCCTTTCCCGACAGAGCAGGAAATGGAACCTCATCTGGAGTTCAGCATTGGAAAACAGGGCTCCATTTCATTCTTGGCGGAACCNTCCCGACTGTCCTGGTGCCAGTGTCTCCTGTTGGGATATGAGGGGAGCGCTGGGAACCCTTTCCCGACAGAGCAGGAAATGGAACCTCATCTGGAGTTCAGCATTGGAAAACAGGGCTCCATTTCATTCTTGGCGGAACCCTCGGTGTTCCTCTCGAGTGGGGACGGGTGGGGAAGGGAACTTCTTGGTTCAAAGCAAGAAGGTGAACGACCCTTTTGTGGTCCAAGAGAGAAGCGGTGATTTCCCACGAGAAGCCACTGTGGACAAGGCCCTCACCCCGCTTGCAGGGGAGAATCTTTTCTTTTTTCACAAGTTGTAGCGGGTCCTCTAGAGTTACGATGGAGACCACAGGGACTCGCCCCTGTGGACTCAGGAGAGGCCAGACTCCCTACCACTTGCCAGGCTCTTCTGGGGATTCCACCTCAATCGTCTCAGAGTGCTCAGACTTGGACTTCTGCTGAGGACTGAGCCTCAGCTTTGCTCGACCGTACTGACCTAGGTCTTGGGGTACCCCAGAGGCCCCCACAGAGGAGACAGTCCTCGTCCCGCTGGATACTTGCTCAGCTACTTGCCTGACAATCTGCAGCAGCAGTGACAGGCTCCATGTCGAACGGACACAGGGATCTGTGGCTTGCCCTCGAGGTAATACCCAGGGATTTCACACGTGCCACTGGTTCGGGAGTCGAGACTCGGGGAGACAGTCAAGGCAGTGCAGGGCAGTCAGGTTCATCTGTAGTGGACAAGGCATTTGGCGGTTGGGGAATGGTGGCACAAACCCTGATGCTCCTCCCGACTTTCCTGGTGTGAGCACCTCCTCTTGGGATGCGAGGGAAGCCCCAGGAAACCTTTCTGTAAGGAGAAGTAAAAGGGACCATCATCTGGAGGTTAGCAGGGCAAACTGGGCTCCAGTAGAATCGCAGCGGGTCCCTTGGGGTTCCTCTTGCGTGTGACGGTTGTGGCCGGGAACTCCTTGTTTCACAGAAAGGGGGGGGGAGGAGCCCTTTGAGGTTCAAGAGGGAAGGGGTGATTTCTCCCGAGACGCTGCAGGGGATAAGGACCTCACATCGCTTGCAAGGGAAAATCTTCTGGTATTTCTCGAGTTGCAGTGGGGTTTCTCGAAGTACGATGGGGAGTCCATGGACCCTCCCCTGTGGCCTCAGGAGAGGCCAGTCTCCGTGCCAGTTGCCATGCGCCTTTGGGAATTTCTCCCTAGTCATTGCCAGGTCCGCAGTGGTCATCTGGTACAGAAGTCAGGACCTGAGATTCCCTCGCCCATGCTGACATAAATCTTGGGGTTCCCATGAAGCCCCCACATGGTAGTCAGGCCTCGTCTCCCCTGGAGTCGTGCACTGCCGCTTACCTCCGCAGCTGCAGGAGCAGTGTAAGGCTCCCCGTCGAGTGGATACAGGGATCTGTGGCTTGACCTCGAAGAACTACCCAGGGCTGTCACACGTGCCTGTGTGTCAGGCTTCGAGCCTCAGCGTGACAGTCGACGCAGTGCAAGGAAGTCAGGATTATCTGGAGTGAACGAGGTATTTGGGAGTCTTGGGGAATGGTGGCAAGACCCCTGATGCTCCTCCCGACTGTCCTGGTGCCGGTGTCTCCTGTTGGAATGTGCCGGGAGCGCTGGAAACCCTTTCCCGAGAGAGCAGCTAAGGGACCCTCATCTGGAGCTCAGCAGGGGAAAACAGGGCTTCATTTCATTCTTGGCGTGACCCTCGGTGTTCCTCTTGAATGCAGACGGGTGGGGCGGGGAACTTCTTGGGTCACAGCAAGAAGGTGAACTTCTCTTTTGAGGTCCAAGAGAGAAGGGATGATTTCCCGAGACGCCACTGCGGAAAAAGTCCTCATCCCGCTTGCAGTGTAGAATCTTTTGTTTTTTTTCAAGTTGTGGCGGGGTCCTCTCGAGTTAAGATGGGAACCACAGGGCCTCGCCCCTGAGGCCTCAAGTGAGGGGAGTCTCTGTGCCAGTTGCCAGGCGCCTCTGGGGATTGCTCCCCAATCGTCTCAGGGTGCTCAGATACCTAGACTTGTGCTGAGGCTGGAGCCTGAGCTTTCCTCGACCTTTCTGACCTAGGTCTTGGGGTACCCCTGAGGCCCCCGCAGAGGAGACAGGCCTCATCTCGTCTGGACACATGCACGGCTATTTGCCTGAACAGCTGCAGCAGTAGTGTGAGGCCCCATGTTGAGCGGACACAGTGATCTGTGGCTTGCCCTCGAGGTAATACCTGGGCTGTCATACGTGCCAATGTGTTGGGCGTCGAGCCTTGGGGTGACAGTCAAGGAAATGAAGGGCAGTCAGGTTCCTCTGCACTGGACAAGGCATTTGCGGGCCTTCGGGAATGGTGGCCCAAACCCTGATGCTCCTCCCAACTTTCCTGGTGTGAGTACCTCATCGTGGGATGCGAGGGAAGCCCCAGAAAACCTTTCCCTGAGGAGCAGGAAAAGGGACCATCATGTGGAGCTGAGCAGGGGCAATCAGGGCTCCTCTTGAGTTGCAGCGGGTTTCTTGGGGTTCCTCTTGCGTGTGAAGGTTGTGGCCGGGAACTCCTTCTGTCACAGCAAGGGGGAGAAGTAGCACTTTGAGGTCCAAGAGGGAAGGGGTGATTTCTCCTGAGACGCTTCAGGGGATAAGGGCCTCACATCGCTTGCAAGGGAGAATCTTCTGGTTTTTCTCGAATTGTGGCGGGATTTCTCGAGTTACGATGGGGAGCCCATGGACTCTCCCCTGTGGCCTCAGGAAAGGCCAGTCTTCGTGCCAGTTGCCATGCCTCTTTGGAAATTCCTCCCAAGACATCGCCGGGTCCGCAGTGGTCATCTGGTACTGAAGCAAGTACCTGAGCTGTGCTCGCCCATGCTGACATAAATCTTGGGGTTCCCATGGAGCCCCCACATGGTAGTCAGGCCTCGTCTCCCCTGGAGTCGTGCACTGCCGCTTGCCTCCGCAGCTGCAGCAGCAGGGTAAGGCTCCCCGGGGAGTGGTCACAGGGATCTGTGACTTGACATCGAGGTACTACCCAGGGCTGTCACAGGTGCCCGTGTGTCAGGCTTTGAGCCTCGGCATGAGAGTCGATGCAGTGCAGGGCAGTCAGGATCATCTGGAGTGAATGAGGTATTGGGTGTCTTGGGGAATGGTGGCAAGACCCCTGATGCTCCTCCCGACTGTCCTGGTGCCAGTGTGTCTTGTTAGGATGTGAGAGGAGCGCTGGGAACCCTTTCCCAACAGAGCAGGAAAGGAAACCAGATCTGGAGCTCATCAGGGGAAAACAGGGCTCCATTTCATCCTTTGCGGGACCCTCGGTGTTCCTCTCGAGTGGGGACGGCTACTTGTCAAGGCAGTGCAGGGAAGTCAGGTTCATCTGCAGTGGACAAGGCATTAGGGTTTCTTGGGGAATGGTGGCCCAAACCCTGATGCTCCTCCCAACTTTCCTGGTGTGAGCACCTCCTCGTGGGATGTGAGGGAAGCCCCAGGAAACATTTCCCTAAGGAGCAGGAAAAGGGACCATCATGTGGAGCTGAGCAGGGGCAATCAGGGCTCCTCTTGAGTCGCACCAGGTCCCTTGTGGTACCTCTAGAGTTGAGACGGGTAGGGCGGGGAACTTCTTGTGTCATAGCAAGGGGGTGAAGGAGCCCTTAGAGGTCCAAGAGGGAAGGGGTGATTTCCCACAAGATGCCACAGCAGATAAGGGCCTCACCTCGCTTGCAAGGGAGCAACTTCTGGTTTTTCTCGAGTTTCTGGGGGGGGGGGTTATAGAGTTACGAAAGGGAGCCCA
>SJYD01054462.1:49458-158630 GCA_006408635.1 Nanger granti
CATCTGGAGTGAATGAGGTATTGGGTGTCTTGGGGAATGGTGGCAAGACCCCTGATGCTCCTCCCGACTGTCCTGGTGCCAGTGTGTCTTGTTAGGATGTGAGAGGAGCGCTGGGAACCCTTTCCCAACAGAGCAGGAAAGGAAACCAGATCTGGAGCTCATCAGGGGAAAACAGGGCTCCATTTCATCCTTTGCGGGACCCTCGGTGTTCCTCTCGAGTGGGGACGGCTACTTGTCAAGGCAGTGCAGGGAAGTCAGGTTCATCTGCAGTGGACAAGGCATTTGGGTTTCTTGGGGAATGGTGGCCCAAACCCTGATGCTCCTCCCAACTTTCCTGGTGTGAGCACCTCCTCGTGGGATGTGAGGGAAGCCCCAGGAAACATTTCCCTAAGGAGCAGGAAAAGGGACCATCATGTGGAGCTGAGCAGGGGCAATCAGGGCTCCTCTTGAGTCGCACCAGGTCCCTTGTGGTACCTCTAGAGTTGAGACGGGTAGGGCGGGGAACTTCTTGTGTCATAGCAAGGGGGTGAAGGAGCCCTTAGAGGTCCAAGAGGGAAGGGGTGATTTCCCACAAGATGCCACAGCAGATAAGGGCCTCACCTCGCTTGCAAGGGAGCAACTTCTGGTTTTTCTCGAGTTTCTGGGGGGGGGGGTTTATAGAGTTACGAAAGGGAGCCCATGGACCCGCCTCTGTGGGCCCAGGAGAGACTAGTCTCCTTTCCAGCTGGCAGGTGCCTCTGGGGATTCCGCCCCAATCGTCTCAGGGTGCCCTGAGCCTCGGCGTGACAGTCGACGCAGTGCAAGGCAGTCAGGTTCATCTGGAGTGAACGAGGTATTTGGGGGTCTTAGGGAATGTTGGCAAGACCCCTGATGCTCCGCCCAACTGTCCTGGTGCCAGGGTCTCCTGTTGGGATATGAGGGGAGCGCTGAGAACCCTATCCCAACAGAGCACGAAGGGGACCCTCATCTGGAGCTCATTAGGGAATAACGGGGCTCCTTTCCATTCTTTGCAAGACCCGTGGTGTTCATCTCGAGTGGGGAAGGGTGGGGCGGGGAACTTCTTGGGTCACAGCGAGCAGGTGAACGATCCTTTTGAGGTCCAAGAGAAAAGAGGTGATTTCCCCATAGACGCCACAGTGGAGAAGGTCCTCACCCCGCTTGCAGGGGAGAATCATTTGGATTTTCTCAAGTTGTTGCGTGGTCCTCTCCAGTAAGACGGGGACCACAGGGACTCGCCCCTGTGGCCTCAGCTGAGGACAGTCTCCGTGCCAGTTGCCAGGCTCCTATGGGGATTCCTCCCCAATCGTCTCAGTGTGCTCAGTCCTCGACTTGTGCTGAGGCCGGATCCTGAGCTTTCCTCGACCGTCCTGACCTAGGACTTTGGGTACCCCTGAGGCCCCCACAGAGAAGACAGTCCTCGTCTCGCCTGGACATGTGCACGGCTACTTGCCTGACCAGCTGCAGCAGCATAGTGAGGCTCCATGTCGAGCGGACACAGGGATCTGTGGCTTGACCTCGAGGTCCAAATTGATGTCACACTGCCAGAGTGTCGGTGGTCGAGCCTCGTCATGACAGTCAAGGCAGTGCAGGGCAATCAGGTTCATCTGCAGTGGACAAGGCATTTGGGTTTCTTGGGAAATTGTGGCCTAACCCCTGATGCTCCTCCCGACTTTACTGGTGTGAGCACATATTCGTTGGATGCGATGGAAGCCCCAGATAACATTTCCCTAAGGAGCAGGAAAAGGGACCATTATCTGGAGCTGAGCAGGGACAAACGGGGCTCCTCTTGAGTCGTACCAGGTCCCTTGTGGTTCCTCTCGAGTTGACACGGATGGGGTGGGGAACTTCTTGGATCATAGCAAGGGGGTGAAGGAGCCCTTTGAGGTCAAAGAAGAAAGGGGTGATTTCCCCGAGATGCCGCAAAAGATAGGGGCCTCACCACGCTTGCAATGGAGAAACTTCTGGATTTTCTCGAGTTGCGGCGGGGTTTCTCGAGTTATGACGGGAAGCCCACGGACCCGAACCTGTTGCCCCAGGAGAGGCCAGTCTCCGTTCCAGTTGGCAGTCGCCTCTGGGGATTCCTCCCCAATCGTCTCAGGGTGCTCAGTCCTCGACTTNTGTCTGACTCTTTGCAGCCCCAAGGACTGCAATACAACAGGCTTCCCTGTCCTTCAGCAACTTCTATCTGACTTAGCTACAAATCTGAGGTTCCTATGACCCTCTCTTATTGGGTTCAATATTTCACTAGAGGGGCTCAAAGAACCCAGGAGAAGAATTTACTTACTATTGTTAATTTATTAGAAAAGATATTTTAAAGGATAAAAATGAATAGACAGAAGAAGAAATACCTGAAGCAAGGTCTATAAGGGCCCAAGCCCTATAGAGTTTCTGTCCGTATAAAGTTGAGGTGGACCACCCTAATGACACATAGATGTGTTTACCAACCTGGAAGCTGCACGAACCCCACACTTTAGGGATTAAGGTTTCAACACCTAGATATGATTGATGATTAACCCAATTTCCAGTCCCTTCCTCTCTCTGGAGAATGGGGGGTGGGTGGAGCTAAAAGTTTCAAACTTCTAATTATGACTTGGTCTTTCTGATGACCAGTCCCCATTCAGCAGACCCCCAAGAGTCACCTCTCTAGAACAAAAGATGCTTCTATCACTCAGGAAGTTCAACGGGATCAGGACCTCTCTGTCAGATGCTTCTCTCACTTGAGAAATTATAAGAGTTTTGCAAACTCTATGTCAGGAACTAGAGTCAAAGATCAAATGTTAGCAGGAACCAGAAGCAGAAACCAATATATATATTGCTTATTATTTCATGCTCATGAAAACTGTGCAGTGGCCAATATTTAGAGATTTTTGTAGTTAGAGGTGAGAGACCAGTTTGCTAGGCATGAGGAAGGGGGGCATTTTCTAAGTTATAGTTAACATTCTTTGAATATCAACTATTTTCAGAAAATCTTCTATGAAATGTTATCTAGAATAAAGAAAAGAAAAACTCTGAACATTAAGGTTTTTAAATCTGTGAATAGTTTTTTGGTTATAAATAGAATAATTAGGACTTTCCTGGCGGTCTAGTAATTAAGAGTCCACCTACCAATACAAGGGACATGGATTCAATCCCTGGTCTGGGAAGATTTCACATACTGTGGGGCAGATAAGCCTGTGCACCACAGTGACTGAGCCCCTGCAACTAGAGCTTATGCTCTGCAACAAGAGAAACTGCCACAATGAGAAGCCTGTGCACCGCAACTAGAGAGTAGCCCTGGCTCACCACAACCAAAGAAAGAATGTGCACAGAAATGAAGAGACCCAGTGCAACCAAAACTAAATAAATATTTAAAAAATAATAATTATATGTCCCAACTTACCTTGGTAGTCTCAGTTTGCACTAGTTTTCTTGGTGCATAGTTATTATGAGTCTTGTATTTAATTCTCAAAGTGTCACAGTTGGGATGATAAATGATACGATCGCCTTACTGATGATGAATTAAAATTAAAATGGAGTAATCATTTTTCAAGCATACAATATGGTGTCTAGAGAGCCACTGGAGATCTGATCTCAGACACATATCTGCACCACTGAGAATTTGAACTTGCTTTGAACTGTACCAGACCCAAGGACACCAGCAGCCATATTCAGAATGACACGTGACAGCTGCAACCTTATGGTCTCGAAGTCTTCCCTTGCAACTATGGATCCACTTTGTATGCTAACCAATACTTCCTTAACAAGTTCTGTGACTTTTTCCCAGCTCCAATTATAATTACTTTTTTAAAATTTATTTATTTGGCTGTGTTGAGTCTTAGTTTCAGCATACAGGATCTTCAGTTTTTGTTGCAGCATGAGGGTTCCTTAGTTGTGACATGTGAGATCTAGTTCCCTGACCAGAGATCAAACAAGCTCCAATTATAATTACTTTTTTAAAATTTATTTATTTGGCTGTGTTGAGTCTTAGTTTCAGCATACAGGATCTTCAGTTTTTGTTGCAGCATGAGGGTTCCTTAGTTGTGACATGTGAGATCTAGTTCCCTGACCAGAGATCAAACCTGGGCCCCCTGCACCAGGAGGATAGCATATTAGCCACATATTTCCCACCATGGAAATCCCTCTAATATAATTCTTGATAAACAAATTCTATAACTCTAACCTTACAGTTTGGGGTTTTTGTTTGTTTGTGTTTTATGAGCCTCTCCCACTTTGAAGTCTGGAGGAACAATATTCAAGCATATCTTGAACCTGAGTCTCCTCACCTCAGTTCAAACAAACCCCAAATCAACACTTTTTCATTTCAATCAAATCTAAATTTCTCAAGTTTTGCCAAACCAAGGCAATGGCATCCCACTCCAGTACTCTTGCCTGGAAAATCCCGTGGACAGAGGAGCCTGGTAGGCTGCAGTCCATGGGGTTAGCTGTGTTGAGTCTTAGTTTCAGCATACAGGATCTTCAGTTTTTGTTGCAGCATGAGGGTTCCTTAGTTGTGACATGTGGGATCTAGTTCCCTGACCAGAGATCAAACCTGGGCCCCCTGCAACAGGAGGATAGCATATTAGCCACATATTTCCCACCAGGGAAATCCCTCTTATATAATTCTTGATAAACAAATTCTATAACTCTAACCTTACAGTTTGGGGTTTTTGTTTGTTTGTGTTTTATAAGCCTCTCCCACTTTGAAGTCTGGAGGAACAATATTCAAGCATATCTTTAATCTGAGTCTCCCAACCTCAGTTCAAACAAACCCCAAATCAACACTTTTTCATTTTAATCAAATCTAAATTTCTCAAGTTTTGCCAAACCAAGGCAATGGCATCCCACTCCAGTACTCTTACCTGGAAAATCCCGTGGACGGAGAATCCTGGTAGGCTGCAGTCCATGGGGTCGCTAAGAGTCGGACACGACTGAGCGACTTCACTTTGACTTTTCACTTTCATGCAAAGGGAACTTCTTGGGTCACAGCAAGAAGGTGAATGACCCTTTTGAGGTCCAAGAGAGAAGGGGTGATTTCCCCAGAGACAGCACGGCGGATAAGTTCCTCACCCCGCATGCAGGAAAGAATCTTTTGGTTTTTCTCAAGTTGTGGCAAAGTCCTCTCGAGTTATGACGGGGACACCAGGTACTCGCCCCTGTGGCCTCAGGAGAGGCCATTCTCCGTGCCAGTTCCTAGGCACGTCTGGAGATCCTCCACAGTCGTCTTAGGGTGTTCAGTCCTCGACTTGTGTTGAGGCCAGAGCCTGAGATTTCCTCAACAGTCCTGACCTAGGTCTTGGGGTACCACTGAGTCCCCCGAATACAAAATAGGCCTCATCTCGCCTGCACATTTGCATGGCTACTTGCCTGACCAGTTGCAGCAGCAGTGTCAGGCTCCATGTTTAGCGAACACAGAGATCTGTGGCTAGCTTTCAATGTCCAAAGGGCTGTCACACGTGCGAGTGTGTCGGGTGTCGAGCTTTGGGGTGACAGTCAAGGCAGTGCAGGGCAGTCAGGTTCATCTGCAGTGGACAAGGTATTTGGGGGTCTTGTGTAATGGTGGTCCAAACCCTGATGCTCCTCCCGACTTTTCTGGTGCCAGCACCTCCACTTTGGATGCGAGGGAAGCTCCAGGAATGTTTTCCCTAAGGATTAAAAAAAAAGGAACAACATCTGCAGCTTAGCAAGGGAAAATAGGGTTCCTCTTGAGTTGCAGCGGTTTCTTGGGGTACTCTCGAGTTAAGACTGGTAGTGTGGGGAACTTCTTGGGTCATAGCAAGGGGTTAAGGAGCCCTAGGAGATCCAAGACGGTAGGGGTGATTTCTCCTGAGACACCACAGCGGATAAGGGCCTCATCCCACTTGCAAGGGAGAAGCTACAGGTTTCTCTCCAGTTGCGGCGGGGTTTCTCGAGTTACGATGGGGAGCGCATTGACCCACCCTTGTGGCCTCAGTAGAGGGCAGTTTTCGTGCCAGTAGCCATGCACATTTGGAGATTCCTCCCCAGTCATCCTCGGGTCCTCAGTCCTTGTCTGGTGCTGAAGTCAGTACCGGAGCTTTCCCCGCTCATGCTGACATAAATCTTGGGGTTCCCATGGAGCCCCCACAAAGGAGTCAGGCCTTGTCTCGCCTGGAGACGTTAAGTGTCACTTGCTTCTGCAGCTGTAGAAGCAGTGTAACACTCCGAGGCGAGTGGACACAGGGATCTGTGACTTGAGCTCGAGGTACTAACCAGGGCTGTCACACGTGCCACTGTGTCAGGCTCGGAGCCTCGGGGTGACAGTGGACACAGTGCAGGGCAGTCAGGTTCATCTGGAGTGAACGAGGTATTTGGGGGTCTTGGGGAATGGTGGCAAGACCCCTGATGCTCCTGCTGACACTCCTGGTGCTAGTGTCTCCTGTTGGGATGTGAGAGGAGCACTGGGATCCCATTCCCAACAAAGCAGNAGGGCAGTCAGGTTCATCTGGAGTGAACGAGGTATTTGGGGGTCTTGGGGAATGGTGGCAAGACCCCTGATGCTCCTGCTGACACTCCTGGTGCTAGTGTCTCCTGTTGGGATGTGAGAGGAGCACTGGGATCCCATTCCCAACAAAGCAGGAAAGGGACCCTCATCTGGAGCTCAGCAGGGGATTACGGGGCTCCTTTTCATTCTTGATGGGACCCTCGGTTTTCCTCTCCTGTGGGACGGTTGGTACGGGGAACATATTGGGCCACAGCGAGCAGGTGAATGATCCTTTTGAGGTGGAAGAGAGAAGGTCTGATTTCCCCCGAGACGCCAGAGCGCACAAGGTCCTCACCCCGCTTGCAGGGGAAAATCTTTGGTTTTTCTCAAGTTGTGGCGGGGTCCTCTCGAATTACAATGGGGAACCAAGGCTCTCACCCCTGTGGCCTCAGGAGAGGACAGTCTCAGTGCTAGTTGCAAGGTGCCTCTGGGGATTACTTCCTAATCGTCTGAGGGTGCTCAGTCTCGACTTGAGCTGAGGCAGGAGCCTGAGCTTTCCTCGACCAACCTAACCTAGGCCTTTGGGTACCCCTGTGGCCCCCACTTAGGAGACAGCCTCGTCTCACCGGGACACGTGCACAGCAACTTGCCTGACCAGCTGCAGCAGCAGTGGCAGGCTCCATATCGAGCGGACACAGGGATCTGTGGCTTGCCCTCAAGGTCATACNGTACCCCTGTGGCCCCCACTTAGGAGACAGCCTCGTCTCACCGGGACACGTGCACAGCAACTTGCCTGACCAGCTGCAGCAGCAGTGGCAGGCTCCATATCGAGCGGACACAGGGATCTGTGGCTTGCCCTCAAGGTCATACCCTGGGCTCTCACACGTGCCAGTGTGTCGGACGTCAAGCCTTGGGGTAATGGTCAAGGAAGTGCAGGGCAGTCAGGTTCATATGCAGTGGACAAGGAATTTAGGGGTCTTGGGGAATGGTGTCCCAAACCCTGATGTTCCTCCCGACTTTCCTGGTGCGAGCACTTCCTCTTGGGATGCGAGGGAAGGCCAAGGAAACCTTTTCCTAAGGAGCAGAACAAGGGAAAATCATCTGGAGATTAGCAGGGGAAAACGGGGCTCCTCTTGAGTCGCAGCAGGTCCCTTGGCAATCCTTTCGAGTTGAGACGTGTGGGGCAGGGAACTTCTTGGGTCACAGCAAGGGGGTGAAAGAGCAATTCGTTGTTCAAGAGGGAAGGGGTGATTGCCCCTGAGACGCCACAGTGGATAAGGGCCTCAGCCCGGTTGCAAGGGAGAAGCTTCTGGTTTTTCTCGAGTTGCAGTGGGGTTTCTCGAGTTACGCTGGGGAGCCCATGGACCCGCCTCTGTGTCCTCAGGAGAGGCTAGTGTCCGTGCCAGTTGCCATGCGCCTTTGGGGATTCCTCCCCAGTCACCGTCGTGTCCTCAGTCCTCGTCTGGGGCTGAAGCCTGTGCCTGAGCTTACCTCGCCCATGCTGACATAAGTCTGCGGGTTCCCATGGAGCCCCCACAAGGGTGTCAGGCCTCGTCTCACCTGGAGATGTGTACTGCCGCTTGCCTCTGAAGTTGCAGCAGCAGTGTAAGGCTCCCAGTCGAGTGGACACAGGGATCTGTGACTTGACCTCGAGGTACTACCCAGGGCTGTCACACGTGACAGTGTGTCAGACATCGAGCCTCGGGGAGACAGTCAACGCAGTGCAGGGTAGTCAGGTTCATCTGGAGTCAACGAGGTATTTGGGGGTTTTGGGGAATGGTGACCAGGCCCCTGATGCTCCTCCCGACAGTCCTGGTGCGACTGTACCCAGCTGGGATATGAGGGGAGCGCTGGGAACCCTTTCCCAACAGAGCAGGAAAGGGACTCACATCTGGAGCTCAGCAGGGGATGACGGGACTCCTCTTCATTCATGGCGGGACCCTCGGTGTTACCCTCGATTGTGGACGGGTGGTGATGAGGAACTTTTTCTGTCACAGCAAGAAGGTAAAGGAACCTTTTGAGGTCCAAGAGAGAAGGGGTGATTTCCCCCAAGACGCCACAGCGGACAAAGTCTTCACCTCGCTTGCAGGGGAGAATCTTTTCGTTTTTCTCAAGTTGTGGCTGGGTCCTCTCGAGTTACAATGGGGACCCCAGGGACTCGCCCCTGTGGCCTCAGGAGAGGCCAGTCTCGGTGCCATTTGCCAGGAGCCTCTGGGGATTCCTACCCAATCGTATCAGGGTGCTCAGTCCTAGACTTGTGCTGAGGCGGGAGCTTTAGCTTTCCTCCTCCGTCCTGACCTAGGTCTTGCGGTACCCCTGAGGCCCCCACAGAGGAGACAGGCCTCCTCTCGCCTGGACACATACACGGCTACTTGCCTGACCAGCTGCAGCAGCAGTTTCAGGCTCCATGTCGAGCTGACACAGGGATCTGTGTCTTGCCCTCGAGGTCCAAAGTGCTGTCCCACGTGCCAGTGTGTCGGGCGTCGAGCCTCCGGCTGATAGTCAAGGCAGTGCAGGGCAGTCAGGTTTATCTGCACTGAACAAGGCATTTGGGATTCTTGGAGAATGCTGGCCCAAGAACAGATGCTCCTCCTGACTTTCCTACTGCGAGCACCTCCTTTTGGGATGCGAGGGAGACACAGGAAACCTTAACCTAAGGAGCAGGAAATGGGACTCACATCTGGAGCTTAGCAGGAGTAAACGGGGCTCCTCCTGAGGCGCAGCGGGTCCCTTGGGGTTCCTCTCGCCTGGAGACGGGTGGGGCGGGGAACTTCATGGTTCACAGCAAGGTGCTCATGGAGCCTTTCGAGGTCCAAGTGAGAAGGGGTGATTTCCCCCGAGAGGCTGCAGCCGATAAGGGCCTCACCCCGCTGGCAAAGGAGAAGCTTCTAGTTTTTCTCGAGTTGTGGCGTGGTTTCTCGAGTTATGACGGGGAGCCCATGGACCCGCCCCTGTGGCCTCAGGAGAGGCCAGTCTCCCTGCCAGTTGCCATACGCCTTTCAGGATTCTTCCCCAGTCATCGCCGGGCCCTCAGTGCTCGTCTGGTACTGAAGCTGGTACTGGAGGTTTCCTCGCACATGCTGACATAAATCATGGGGTTCCCATGGAGCCCCCACTGAAGAGTCAGGAGTCATCTCGCATGGAGACATGCACTGCCGCTTGCCTCCACAGCTGCAGCAGCAGTGTAATGCTCCGAGGCGAGTGGACAAATGGATTTGTAACCTGAACTCGAGGTACTACCCAGGGCTGTCACACGTGCCAGTGTGTCACGCTTCGACCCTTGGGGTGAGAGTCGACTCAGTGCAGGGCATTCAGGTTTATCTGGAGTCAGAGAGGTATTTGGGGGTTTGGTAAATGGTGTCAAGTCCCCTGATGCTCCTCCCGACAGTCCTGGTACGAGTGTCTCCAGTTGAGATGTGAGGGGAGCGCTGGGAACACTTTCCCGACAGAGCCGGAAAGGGACTCTCATCTGGAACTCAGCAGGGGATAACGGGGCTCCTATTCATTGTTGGCGGGACCCTCGGTGTTCCTCTCCAGAAGGGACGAGAGGGACGGGGAACTTCTTTGGTCACAGCAAGAAGGTGAACGACCCTTTTGAGGTCCAATAGAGAAGGGGTGATTTCCCCCGAGACGCCACAGCCGACCAGGTCTTCACCCCGCTTGCAGCAGAGAATCTTTTGGTTTTTATCAATTTGTGGTGGAGTCCTCTCGAGTTACAATGGGGACCCCAGGGATTTGCTCCTCTGGTCTCAGGAGATGCCAGTCTCCGTGCCAGTAGCCAGGCGCCTCTGGGGATTCCTCCACAATCGTCTCAGCATACTCAGTCCTCAACTTGTGCTGAGGCCGGAGCCTGAGCTTTCCTCAACAGTCCTGGCCTAGGTCTTGGGTTACCCCTTAGGCCCCCACAGAGGAGACAGTCCTCATCTCGCCTGGACACATGCATGGCTACTTGCCTGACCAGCTGCAGCAGAAGTGTCAGGCTCCAGGTTGACGGACACAGCGACGTACCTCGCTTGCACTCGAGGTAGTACCCAAGGCTGTCAGACATGCCAGTGTGTCGCACGAGGAACCTCTGGGTGACAGTCAAGGCAGTGTAGGGCAGTCAGATTCATCTGCAGTGGACAAGGCATTTGGGGGGCTTGGGGAATGGTGACCCAAACCCTGATGCTCCTCCCGAATTTCCTGGTGCGAGAACCTCCTCTTGGTATGCAAGGGAATCCCCAGGAAAATGTTTCCTTAGGGCCAGGAAAAGGGACCATCATCTGGAGCTTAGCAGGTGCAAACGGGGCTCCTCTTGAGTCGAAGCGGGTCCCTTGGGGTTCCTCCTGAGTTGAGACGGGTAGGGTGGGTAACTTCTTGGGTCACAGCACGGGAGTGAAGGAGCCCTTCCCAGTCCAAGAGGGAATTTGTGATTTCCCCCGAACGACGCAGCGGATAAGGGCTTCACCCTTCTTGCAAGGGAGAAACTTCTGGTTTTATTCGAGGTTGGGCTTGGTTTCTCAAGATACGACAGGGAGCCCATGGACCCGCCCCTGTGGCCTCAGGAGAGGCCAGTCTCCGTGTCAGTTGCCATGTGCTTTGGGGGATTCCTCCCCTGACATGACCGGGTCCTCAGTCCTCGTCTGGTGCTGAAGCCGGTACCTGAGCTTTCCTCGCCCATGTTGACATAAATCTTGGGGTACCCGTGGAGCCCCCACAGGGAAGTCAGGCCTCGTCTCGCCTGGAGAGGTGCACTGCCTATTGCCTCCAAAGCTGCAAGAGCAATGTAAGGCTTGCCGTCGAGTGGACACAGGGATCTGTGACTTGAATTCGAGGTGTTACCCAGGGCTGTCACACGTGCCCGTGTGTCAGGCTTCGAGTCTCGGGGTGACAGTCTATGGAGTGAAGGGCAGTCAGGTTCATCTGGAGTGAACAAATTATTTCGGGGTCCTGGGGAACGGTGGCAAGAACCCTGATGCTCCTCCCAACTGTCTTGTTGCGAGTGTCTCCTGTTGGTATGTGACGGGAGCGCTGGGAACACTTTCCCTATAGAGCAGGAAAAGGACCCTCATCTGAAGCTCAGCAGGGGATAACGGGGCTCCTTTTCATTCTTGGCGGGACACTCGGTTTTCCTCTCTAGTGGGGACGGATGGGGCGCGGAATTCTTGGGTCACAGCAAGAAGGTGAACGGCCCTCTTGTGCTTTAAGAAAGAATGGGTGATTTCCCTCAAGACGCCACAGCGGACAAGGTACTCAACCAGCTTTCAAGGGAGAACCTTTTTGCTTTTCTCAAGTTGTGGCAGAGTCCTCTCAAGTTACGACGGGGACCCCAGGGACTTGCCACTGTGGCCTCAGGAGAAGCCAGTCTCCGTGCCAGTAGCCAGGCCCCTCTAGGGATTCCTCCCCAATCATCTAAGGGTGCTCAGTTCTCGACTTGTGCTGAGGCTGGAGCCTGAGGTTTCCTCAACAGTCCTGACCTAGGTCTTGGGGTGCCCCTGAGACCCCACAGAGGAGACAGGCCTGGTCTCGCCTGGAAACATGCATGGCTACTTGCCTGACCAGCTGAAGCAGCAGTGTCAGGCTGCATGTCGAGCGGATACAGGGATCTGTGGCTTGCACTCAAGGCACTACACAAGGCTGTCAGACGTGCCAGTGTGTCACACGACCAGCCTCAGGTTGACAGTCAAGGCACTGCAGGGCAGTCAGATTCATCTGCAGTGAGTGGACAAGGCATTTGGGGGTATTGGGGAATGGTGGCCCAAACCCTGATGCTCCTTCCGAANAAGGCTGTCAGACGTGCCAGTGTGTCACACGACCAGCCTCAGGTTGACAGTCAAGGCACTGCAGGGCAGTCAGATTCATCTGCAGTGAGTGGACAAGGCATTTGGGGGTATTGGGGAATGGTGGCCCAAACCCTGATGCTCCTTCCGAATATCCTGGTGTGAGCACCTCCTCTGGGGATGTGAGGGAAGCCCCAGATTACGTTTCCCTAAGGAGCAGGAAAAGGGACCACCTTCTGGAGCTTAGCAGGGGCAAACGGTGCTCCTCTTGAGTCTCACCAGGTCCCTTGGGTTTCCTCTCTAGTTGAGATGGGTGGGGTGGGGAACTTCTTGGGTCATAGCAAGGGGGTGAAGTTACCCCTTGAGGTCCAAGAGGGAAGGGGTGATTTCCCACGAGACGCCACATCAGATAAAGGCCTCACCACGCTTGCAATAGAGAAGCTTTTGTTGTTTCTCGAGTGGTGGCAGGGTTTCTTGAGTTACAGCAGGTAGCCCATGGACACGTCCCTGTGGCCTCAGGAGAGGCCAGTCTCCGTGCCAGTTGCCATGCACTTTGGTGATTCATCCCCAGTCATCGCCGGGTTCTCAGGCCTCGTCTGGTGCTGAAGCCAGTACCTTTCTTCGCCCATGCTGACATAAATCTAGGGCTTCCCATGGAGTCCCCACAGGGGAGACAAGCCTTGTCTCGCCCAGAGACGTGCACTGCCACTTGCCTCTGCAGCTGCAGCAGCAGTGTAAGACTCCTCGTCGAGTGGACACAGGGTTCAGTTACTTGAACTCGAGGTATTACCCAGAGCTGTCACAGGTGCCCATCTGTCAGGCTTCGAGCCTCGTCGTGACAGTCTATGCAGTGCAAGGCAGTCAGGTTCATCTGGAGTGAACGAGGTATTTGGGGGTCTTAGGGAATGGTGGCAAGACCCCTGATGCTCCGGCCGACTGTCGTGGGGCCAGTGTCTCATGTTGGGATGTGAGGGGATCCCTGGCAACCCTATCCTGACANTGCAAGGCAGTCAGGTTCATCTGGAGTGAACGAGGTATTTGGGGGTCTTAGGGAATGGTGGCAAGACCCCTGATGCTCCGGCCGACTGTCGTGGGGCCAGTGTCTCATGTTGGGATGTGAGGGGATCCCTGGCAACCCTATCCTGACAGAGCAGGAAAGGGACCCTCATCTGGAGCTCAGCATGGAGGAACGGGGCTTCTTTCCATTCTTCGCAGTACCCTTGGTTTTTCTCTCGAGTGGGGAAGGGTGGGACAGGGAACTTCTTGGGGCACAGCGAGCAGGTGAACGATCCTTTTGAGGTCCAAGAGAAAGGATGTGATTTCCCCCTAGATGCCACAGCGGAGAAGGTCCTCACCCCGCTTGCAGGGGACAATCATTTGGATTTTCTCAAGTTGTTGCGGGGTCCTCTCGAGTTAAGACAGGGACCACAGGGACTCGCCCCTGTAGCCTCAGGTGAGGACAGTCTCCGTGCTAGTTGCCAGACGCCTCTGGGGATTCCTCCCCAATCGTCTCAGTGTGCTCAGTCCTCGACTTGTGCTGAGGCCGGAGCCTGAGCTTTCCTCGATTGTCCTGACCTAAGACTTGGGGTACCCCTGAGGCCCCAAAAGAGGAGACTTGCCTCATCTCGCCTGGACACATGCACGACTACTTGCCTGACCAGTTGCAGCAGCATATTCAGGCTCCATGTTGAGTGGAAACAGGGATCTCTGGCTTGACTTCGAGGTCCAAATTGATGTCACACGTGCCAATGTGTCAGGGGACAAGCCTAGCCGTGACAGTCAAGGCAGTGCAGGGCAGTCAGGTTAATCTGCAGTGGACAAGGCATTTTGGTGTCTTGAGGAATTGTGGCCCAACCCCTGATGCTCCTCCCAACTTTCCCGGTGTGAGCACCTCCTCATCGGATGTGATGGAAGCCTCTGATAACATTTCCCTAAGGAACAGGAAAAGGGACCATCATCTGGAGCTGAGCAGGGACAAACGGGGCTCCTCTTGAGTCGCACCAGGTCCCTTGCAGTTCCTCTCGAATTGAGACGGATGGGGTGGGGAACTTCTTGGATCATACCAAGGGGTGAAGAAGCCCTTTGAGGTCAAAGAAGAAAGGGGTGATTTCCCACGAGACGCTGCAGCAGATAACGGCCTCACTATACTTGCAACAGAGAAACTTCTGGTTTTTCTCCAGTTGCAGCGGGGTTTCTCGAGTTACGATGGGGAGCCCATGGACCCGAACGTGTGGCCCCAGGAGACGCCAGTCTCCGTTCCAGTTGACAGGTGCCTCTGGGCATTCCTCCCAATCGTCTCAGGGTGCTCAGTCCTCGACTTGTGCTGGGGCCGGTGCCTGAGATTTCCTCGACCGTCCTGTCCTAGGTCTTGGGGTACCCTGAGGGCCCCACAGAGGAGAGATGCCTCATCTCGCCTGTACATGTGCATGGCTACTTGCCTGAGCAGCTGCAGCAGCAGTGACAGGCTCCATGTCGAGCGGAAACAGATATCTGTGGCTTGCCCTCGAGGTAGTACCCAGGGCAGTCACACGTGCCAGTGCGTTGTGCATCGAGTCTCAGGGT
Source organism: Nanger granti (assembly GCA_006408635.1). Taxonomy (NCBI): domain Eukaryota; kingdom Metazoa; phylum Chordata; class Mammalia; order Artiodactyla; family Bovidae; genus Nanger; species Nanger granti. The sequence goes on from SJYD01054462.1 coordinate 64,198, forward strand.
GACAGTCAAGGAAGTACAGGGCAGTCAGGCCCATCTGAAGTGGACTAGGCATTTGTTGGTCCTGGGGAATGTTATCTCAAACCCTAATGCTCCTCCGACTTTCATGGTGCGAGCACCTCCTTTTCGGATGAGAGGGAAGCCCCAGGAAACCTTTCCCTAAGGAGCAGAAAAAGGGACCATCATCTGGACCTCAGCAGGGGAATACAGGGCTTCATTTCATTCTTAGCTGGACCCTTGATGTTCTTCTTGAGTGCGGGCGGGTGGGGAAGGGAACTTCTTGGGTCACAGCAAGAAGGTGAATGACCCTTTTGAGGTCCAAGAGAGAAGGGGTGATTTCCCCAGAGATAGCACTGCGGATAATGTCCTCACCCCGCTGGCAGGGGAGAATCTTTTGGTTTCTCTCAAGTTTGNAAGGGAACTTCTTGGGTCACAGCAAGAAGGTGAATGACCCTTTTGAGGTCCAAGAGAGAAGGGGTGATTTCCCCAGAGATAGCACTGCGGATAATGTCCTCACCCCGCTGGCAGGGGAGAATCTTTTGGTTTCTCTCAAGTTTGGCGGGGTCCTCTCGAGTTACGATGGGGACACCAGGTACTCACCCCTGTGGCCTCAGGAGAGGCCAGTCTCCGTGCCAGTTCCTAGGCACGTCTGGGGATCCTCCACAATCATCTTAGGGTGCTCAGTCCTCGAATTTGTTGAGGCCAGAGCCTGAGCTTTCCTCGACAGTCCTGACCTAGATCTTGGGGTACCACTGAGTCCCCTGAAGACAAAATAAGCCTCATCTCGCCTGGACAATTGCATGGCTACTTGCCTGACCAGTTGCAGCAGCAGTGTCAGGCTCCATGTCTAGCGGACACAGAGATCTGTGGCTAGCTTTGGAGGTCCAAAGGGCTGTCACACGTGCGAGTGTGTTGGGTGTCGAGCCTCGGGGTGACAGTAAAGGCAGTGCCGGGCAGTCAGGTTCATCTGCAGTGGACAAGGCATTTGAAGGTCTTGGGGAATGGTGGCCCAAACCCTGATGCTCCTCCCGACTTCCCTGGTGCCAGCACCTCCACTTTGGATGCGAGGGAAGCTCTAGGAATCCTTTCCTATGGAGTAAAAAAAAGGAACAACATCTGGAGCTTAGCAAGGGCAAACGGGGCTCCTCTTGAGTTGCAGCGGTTCCTTGGGGTTCCTCTCGAGTTGAGACTGGTAGTGTCGGGAACTTCTTGGGTAATAGCAAGGGGCTTAAGGAGCCCTAGGAGATCCAAGATGATAAGGGTGATTTCTCCTGAGATGCCGCAGCGGATAAGGGCCTCACCCCGCTTGCAAGGGAGAAGCTTCAGGTTTTTCACGAGTTGTGGCGGCGTTTCCCGAGTTACAACCGGGAGCGCATTGACCCGCCCTTGTAGCCTCAGTAGAGGGCAGTCCCCGTGCCAGTTGCCATGCACCTTTGGGAATTCCTCCCCAGTCATCGTCAGGTCCTCTGTCCTCGTCTGGTGCTGAAGTCAGTACCGGAGCTTTCCCCGCTCATGCTGACATAAATCTTGGGTTCCCATGGAGCCCCCACAAGGGAGTGAGGTCTTGTCTCGCCTGGAGACGTGCACTGCCGCTTGCCTCCTCAGCTGCAGAAGCAGTGTAACGCTCCGAGGCAAGTGGACACAGGGATCTCTGATTTGAGCTCCAGGTACTACCCAGGGCTGTCAAAAGTGCCATTATGTCAGGCTTGGAGCCTCGTGGTGACAGTGGACGCAGTGCAGGGCAATCAGGTTCATCTGGAGTGAACCAAGTATTTGGGGGGCTTGGGGAATGGTGATAAAACCCCTGACGCTCCTGCCGACTCTCCTGGTGCTAATGGCTCCTGTTGGGTTGTGACGGGAGCACTAGGATCCCATTCCAGACAGAGCAGAAAAGGGACCCTCATCTGGAGCTAAGCAGGGGATAACGGGGCTCCTTTTCGTTCTTGACGGGACCCTCGGTGTTCCTCTCCTTTAGGGAGAATGGGGCAGGGAACTTCTTGGGTCATAGCAAGAAGGTGAACGACACTTTTGAAGTCCAAGAGAGAAGGGGTGATTTCTCCCGAGACGCCACTGCGGATAAGGTCCTCACCCCGCTTGCAGGGGAGAATATTTAGGTTTTTCTCAAGTTGTGACGGGATCCTATCGAGTTCAGACGGGGACCACAGGGATTAGCCCCTGTGGCCTCAGGAGAGGACAGTCTCCATGCTAGTTGCCAGGCGCCTCTAGGGTTTCCTCCCCATTCGTCTCAGTGTGCTCAGTCCTTGACTTGTGCTGAGTCTGGAGCCTGAGCTTTCCTCGACCGTCCTGACCCAGGAATTTGGGTACCCCTGAGGCCCCCAGAGAGGAGATCCGCCTCGGCTCGCCTAGACACGTGCACTGCTTCTTGCCTGACCATCTGCAGCAACAGTGTCAGGCTCCATGTTGAGCGGACACAAGGATCTGTGGCTAGACTTCGAGGTCCAAAGTGCTGTCACACATGCCAGAGGGTCGGGCCTCGAGCCTCAGGGAAACAGTCAAGACAGTGTAGGACAGTCAGGATCATCTGCAGTGGACAAGGAATTTGGGGTTCTTGGGAAATGGTGGCCCAAACCCTGATGCTCCTCCTGACTTTACTGGTGTGAGCACCTCCTCTTGGGATGTGAGGGAAGCCCCGGGAAACCTTTCCCTAAGGTGCAGGAAAAGGGACCATCATCTGGAGTTTAGCAGGGGCAAACGGGGCTCCTCTTGAGTCGCAGTGGATCCATTGCGGTTCCTCTTGCCTGCGACGGTTGTGGCCGGGAACTCCTTGTGTCACACCAGGGGAGTGAAGTAGCCCTTTGAGGGCCAAGAGGGAAGGGGTGATTTCACTCCAGACGCCGCAGGGGATAAGGGCCTCACCTCGCTTGCAAGGGAGAAGCTTCTGGTTTTTCTGGAGTTCGGGCGGAGTTTCTCGAGTTATGACAGGTAGGCCATGGAGCCGCCCCTGTGGCCTCAGGAGAGGCCAGTCTCCGTGCCAGTTGCCATGCGCCTTAATGGATTCCTCCCCAGTCATCGCCGGGACCTCAGTGGTCATCTGGTACTGAAGCTGGTACCTGAGCTTTCATCCCCCATGCTGACATAAATCTTAGGGTTCCCTTGGAGCCCCCACAGAGGAGTCAGGCTTTTCTCGCCTGGAGTCGTGCACTACCGATTGCCTCCGCAGCTGCAACAGCAATGTAGTGCTCCCCGTCGAGTGGACAAAGGGGTCTGTGACTTGAAATCGATGTATTACCCAGGGATGTCACACGTTCCAGTATGTCAGGCTTATAGTCTCGGGGTGACAGTCGACGCAGTGCAGGGCAATCAGGTTCATCTTTGAGTGAACGAAATATTTGGGTGTCTTGGGGAATGGTGGCAAGACCCAAGATGCTCCTTTCGACTGTCCTGGTGTGAGTATCTCCTGTTGGTATGTGACGGGAGCGCAGAGAACCCTTTCTCCACCGAGCAGGAAAGGGACCGTCATCTGGAGCTCAGAAGGGGATAATGGGGCTCCTTTTCATTCTTGGCAGGACACTCGGTGTTTCTCTCCAGTTTGGATGGGTGAGATTGTGAACTTCTTGGGTCACAGCAAGAAGATGAACAACTTTTTTCTGCTTAAAGAGAGAATGGGTGATTTCCCCCAAGATGCCACAGCGGACAAGGTCCTCACCCCGCTTGCAGGGGAGAATCTTTTAGTTTTTCTCAGGTTGTGGCGGGGTCCTCTGGAGTACCGACGGGGACCCCAGGGACTCGCCCCTGTGGATTCAGGAGAGTCCAGTCTCTGTGCCAGTTGCCAGGCGCCTCTGGCGATTCCTCCCAAATCATCTCGGTGCTCAGTCTTCAAATACTGCTGAGGCCTCAACGTGAGATTTCCTCGACCGTTCTGACCTAGGTCCTGGGGTTCTCCTGAGGCCCAAACAGAAGAGACAGGCCTCATCTCGCCTGGACACGTGCATGGCTACTTGCCTGACCAGTTGCAGCAGCAGTATCAGGTTCCATGTTGAGCGCACAGAGGGATCTGTGGCTTGCCTTGGAGGTTCAAAGTGCTGTCACACGTGCCAGTGTGTCGGGCGTCAAGCCTCGAGGTGTCAGTCAAGAAAGTGCAGGGCAGGGAAGTTCATCTGCAGTGGACAAGGCATTTGGGGGTCTTGAGGAATGGTGGCCCAACCCCTGATTCTCCTCCTGACTTTCCCGTTTAGAGCACCTCCTCTTGGGATGAGAGGGAAGCCCCAGGGAACTTTTCCCTAAGGGACAGGAAAGGGACAATCAACTGGAGCTTAGCAGGGGCAAACGGGGTTCTGTTGAGTCACAGCAGATCCCTTGAGGTTCCTCTTGAGATGAGACGGGTGGGCGGGAAAGTTCCTGGGTAACAGCAAGGGCTTGAGGAGCTCTTTGGGGTCCAAGAGGGAAGGAGTGATTTCCCCAGAGACACCGAAGTGGATAAGGTGCTCAACCCGTTTGCAAGGGAGAAGATTCTGATTTTTCTTGAGTTGCACTGGGGTTTCTCGAGTTACCACTGTGAGCCCATGGACCCGCCCCTGTGGTCTCAGGAGAGGACAGTCTCCGTGCCAGTTGCCATGTGCCTTTGGGGATACCTCCCCAGTCATCGCTGGGTCCTCCATACTGGTCTGGTGCTAGAGTTGCACTGGGGTTTCTCGAGTTACCACTGTGAGCCCATGGACCCGCCCCTGTGGTCTCAGGAGAGGACAGTCTCCGTGCCAGTTGCCATGTGCCTTTGGGGATACCTCCCCAGTCATCGCTGGGTCCTCCATACTGGTCTGGTGCTAGAGCCGGTACCTGAGGTTTCCTCGCCCATGCTGACATAAATCTTGGGGTTCCCATGGAGCCCCCACAGGAAAGTCAGGCCTCGTCTCTCTTGGAGACGTACACTTGCGATTGCCTCTGCAGAAGCAACAGCCGTGTATGGCTCCTCGTCGAGTGGACACATGGAACTGTGACTTGACCTCGAGGTACTACCCAGGGCTGTCACACGTGCCAGTATGTCAGGATTGGAGCCTCGGGGTGACATTCGACGAAGTGCTGGGCATTCAAGTTCATCTGAAGTGAACAAGGTATTTGGGGGTCTTGGGGAATGGTGGCAAGACCCCTGATGCTCCTCCAGACTGTCCTGGTGCGAGTGTCTCTTCTTGGTATGTGACGGGAATGCTGGGAACCCTTTCCCAACAGAGCAGGAAATGGACCTTCATCTGGAGCTCAGCAGGGGATTACGGGGCTCCTTTTCATTCTTGGCGGGACACTCGGTGTTCCTCTCCAGTGGGGTCTCGTGGGTGGGGGGACATCTTGGGTCACAGCAAGAAGGTGAACTACCCTTTTGTGCTTTAAGACAGAAGGGTTGATTTCCCCCAAGACGTCCGAGCGGACAAGGTCCTCACCCCGCTTGCAGGGGAGAATATTTTGGTTTTTCTTAAATTGTAGCAGGGTCCTCTTGAGTTATGACGAGGACCCCAGGGATAAGCCCCTGTTTCTCAGGAGAGGCCAGTCTCCGTGCCAGATGCCAGTCGCCACTGGGGATTGCTCCCCAATGGTCTCGGTGCTCAGTCCTTGACTTGTGCTGAGGGCGGAACCTGAGCTTTCCTCCACCGTCCTGACGTAGCTCTTGGGGTTCCCCTGAGGCCCCCACAGAGGAGACAGGCCTCGTCTCGTCTGGACACGTGCACGGCTACTTGCCTGACCAGGTGCAAGAGCAGAGTCAGGCTCCATGTCGAGCGGACACAGGGATCTTTGGCTTGCCCTCGACGTCCAAATTGCTGTCACATGTGCCAGTGTGTGGGGCATCGTGCCTAGGGATGACAGTCAATGCAGTGCATGGCAGTCAGGTTCATCTGAAGTGGACAAGTCATTTGGGGTTCTCAGGGATTGGTGGCTAAAACCCTGATGCTCCTCCTGACTTTCCTGGTGAGATGACATCCTCTTGAGATGCAAGGGAAGCCCCAGAAAACCTTTCCCTACGAAGCAGGTAAAGAGACCTTCATCTGGAGCTGATCAGTGGCAAACGGGGCTTCTGTTGAGTCGCAGCAGGTCCCAAGGGGTTCCTTTCAAGTTGAGTCGGGTGGGGTGGGGAACTTCTTGGGTCTCAGCAAGGGGCTGAAGGAGCCCTTCGAGGTCCAAGAGGTTAGGGGTGAATTTCCCCGAGATGTCACAGTGGATAAGGGCATCACCTCGCTTGCAAGGGAGAAGCTTCTGGTTTTTCTCTAGTTGGGGCGGGGTTTCTCAAGATGGGACGGCGAGCCCATGGACTCCCCCCTGTGGCCTCAGGAGAGGCCAGTGTCGTGCCAGGTGCCATGCGCCTTTGGGGACGGTTCCCCAGTCATCACTGAGTTGTCCGTCCTCGTCTGGTGCTGATCTGATACCTGAGCTTTCCTACACATGCTGACATAAATCTTGAGGTTCCCATGGAACCCCAACAGGAAAGTCAGGCCTCGTCGTGGCTGAAGAAGTGGCCTGCCGGTTGCCTCAGTAGCTGCAGCAGCAGTGTATGTCTCACCGTCGAGTGGACACAGGGATCTGTGACTTGGCCTCGAGGTACTACCCAGGGCTGTCACAGGTGCGCGTGTGTCAGGCTTCAAACCTCGGGGTGACAGTTGATGCATTGCAGGGCAGTCAGGTTCATCTGGAGTCAACGAGGTATTTGGGGGTCTTGGAGAATGGTGGCAAGACCCCTGATGCCCCTCCAGACAGTCCTGGTGCGAGTGTCTCCTGTTGGGATGTCAGGGGAGCGCTGGGAATCTGTTCCCGACAGAGCAGGAAAGGGACCCTCATCTGGAGCTCAGCAGGGGATACCAGGGCTCCATTTCATTCTATGCAGGAACCTCAGTGTTCCTTTCGAGGTGAATGGTTGGGGCATGGAACTTCCTGGTTCACAGCAAGAAGGTGAACGACCCTTTTGAGATCCAAGAGCTAAGGGGTGATTTCCACCGAGACGCCACTGCGGACAAGGTCCTCACCCCACTTGCTGGGGAGAATCTTTTGGTTTTTCTCAAGTTGTGGCAGGGTCCTCTCGTGTTACGACGGGGACCCCAGGGACTGGACCCTGTGTCCTCAGGAGAGGCCAGTCTCCGGGCTAGTTGCCAGGCGCCTCTGGGGATTACTCATAATCGTCTCAGGGTCCTCAGTCCTGAACTTATGCTGAGGCCGGAGCTTGAGCTTTTCTCGACTGTCCTGACCTAAGTCTTGGGGTACCACTGTGGCCCCCACAGAGGAGACAGGCCTCGTCTCACCTGGACAGGTACACGGCTATTTGCATGACCAGCTGCAGCAGCAGTGTCAGGCTCCATGTCGAGCGTACACAGGGATCTGTGGCTTGCCCTCGACGTCCAAAGTGCTGTCACACGTGCGAGTGTGTCGGGCGTCGAGCCTTGGGATGACAATCAAGGCAGTATAGGGCAGTCAGGTTCATCTGCAGTGGACAAGGCCTTTGGGGGTCTTGGGGAATGGTGGCCCAAACCCTGATGCTCCTCCCGACTTTCCTGGTGCCAGCGACTCCACTTTGGTTGCGAGGGAAGCCCCAGGAATCCTTTCCCTAAGGAGTAAAAAAGGAACAACATCTGGAGCTAAGCAGGGGCAAACGGGGCTCCACTCGAGTTGCAGCGGTTCCCTTGGGGTCCGTCTCGTGGAGACCTGTGGGGCGGGGAACTTCATGGTTCACAGCAAGTTTCTGAAGAAGCCCTTCGAGGTCTAAGTGGGAAGGGGTGATTTCCCCTGAGACGCTGCAGTGGATAAGGACCTCAGCCCGCTTGCAAGGGAGAAGTTTCTGGTTTTTCTCGAGTTGCGGCATGGTTTTTCGAGTTACGATGGGGAGCCCATGGACCCGCCCCTGTGGCCTCAAGAGAGGCCAGTCTCCCTGCCAGTTGCCATACGCCTTTCGGGATTCTTCCCCAGTCATCGCTGGGTACTCAGTCCCCGTCTGGTGCGGAAGCCAGTACCGGACCTTTCCTAGCCGATGCTGACATAAATCTCGGGGTTCCCATGGTGCTCCCACAGGGGTGTAAGGCCTTGTCTTGCCTGGAAATGTGCAGTTCGGCTTGCCTCTGCAGCTGTAGCAGCAGTGTAAGGCTCCCAGTCGAGTGGACACAGGGATCTGTGACTTGACCTCGAGGTACTACCCAGGGCTGTCACACGTGCCACTGTGTCAGGCTTCAAGCCTACAGGTGACAGTCGATGCAGTGCAGGGCTGTCAGGTTCATCTGGAGTGAACGNGCAGTGTAAGGCTCCCAGTCGAGTGGACACAGGGATCTGTGACTTGACCTCGAGGTACTACCCAGGGCTGTCACACGTGCCACTGTGTCAGGCTTCAAGCCTACAGGTGACAGTCGATGCAGTGCAGGGCTGTCAGGTTCATCTGGAGTGAACGAGGTGTTTTCGGGTCTTGGGGAATGGTGGCAAGACCCCTGATGCTCCTACCGACTGTCCTGGTGCCAGCACCTCCACTTTGAATGCGAAGGAAGCCCCAGGAATCGTTTCCCTACGGAGCAAAAGAAAAGGAACAACATCTGGAGCTTAGCAAGGGCAAACGGATCTCCTCTTGAGTCGCAGCGGGTCCCTTGGTGTTCCTCTCGTGTTGAGACAGGTGGGGCGGGGAACGTCTTGGGTCACAGCAAGGGTGTGAAGGATCGCATCGGGGTCCAAGTGGGAAGGGGTGATTTCCCCTGAGATGCCTCAGCGGATAAGGGCCTCACCCAGCTTGTAAGGGAAAAGCTTCTGGTTTTTCTCGAGTTGTGGCGGGGTATCTCGAGTTACGACAGGGAGCCCATAGACCCCTCCCCCGTGAACTCAGCAAAGCCCAGTCTCCGTGTCAGTTGCCATGCGCCTTTGGGGATTCCTCCCCAGTCGTCGCCAGGTCCTCCGTCCTCGTCTGGTGCTGATCTGGTACCTGAGCTTTCCTCGACCATGGTGACATAAATCTTGGGTTGCCTTTGGAGCCTCCACAGCACAGTCAGGCCTCGTCTCGCCTGGACACGTGCATTGACGCTTGATTCCGCTGCTGCAGCAACAGTGTAAGACTCCCAGTCGAGTGGACACAAGGATCTGTGACTTGGCCTCAAGGTACTATACAGGGCTTCTCACGTGCCAGTGTGCCAGGCTTCGAGCCTCGGGGTGACAGTCGACGCAGTGCAGGGCAGTCAGGTTCATATGGAGTGAAGGCGGTATTGGGGGTCTTGGGAATGGTGGCAAGATCCCTGATGCTATTCCTAACTGTCCTGGTGCCAGTGTCTCCTATGGGGATGTGAGTTGAGCGGTGGGAACCCTTTACCGGCAGAGCAGGAAATGGACCCTCATATGGAAATCAGCCTGGGATAACGGGGCTCCTTTTCATTCTTGGCGTTACCCTCGGGGTTCCTTTCCTATGAGGATGGTTGGGGCGGAGAACTTCTTGGGTCACAGCAAGAAGGTGAATGACCCTTTTGCGGTCCAAGAGAGAAGGGGTGATTTCCCCCTAGACACCACAGCAGACAAGGTCCTCACCCTGCTTGCAGGGGAGAATCTTATGTTTTTTTCTCAAGTTGTGGCGGGGTCCTCTCAAGTTACAATGGGAAACCGAGGGACTCGCCCCTGTGGACTCAGGAGAGGCCAGTCTCCGTACCAGAAGCCAGGCACCTCTGGGTATTCCTCCCCAGTCGTCTCAGGGTTCTCAGTCCTCGACTTGTGCTGAGGCCAGTGCCCGAGCTTTCCTTGACCATCCTGACCTAGGTCTTGGGGTACCCCTGAGGACCCCACAGAGGAGACAGTCCTCGTCTCACCTGGACACGTGCACCGCTACTTGCCTGACCAGCTGCAGCAGCAGTGTCAGGCTCCGTGTCAAGAGGACACAGAGATATGTGGCTAGCTTCGAGCTGGAAATTGCTATCACATGTGCCTGTGTGTCGGGTTTCGAGCCTCGGGGTGACTTTCGAGGCAGTGCAGGGCAATCAGGTTCATTTGCAGTGGAAAAGGCATTTGAGGGTCTTGGGGAATGGTGGCCCAAACCCTGATGCTCCTCCCGACTTTCCTGGTGAGAGCACCTCCTCTGGGGATGTGAAGGAAGCCCCCGATAACCTTTCCCTAAGAAGCAGGAAAAGGGACCATCATCTGGAGCTTAGCAGGGGCAAAAGGGGTCCTTTTGCGTCCAGCGGGTCCCTTGGGATTCCTCTCGAGTTGAGATGGATTGAGTGGGGAATTTTTGGGGTCACAGCAAGGGGGTGAAGGAGCTCTTCGAGGTCCAAGAGGGAAGGGGTGATTTCCCCCAAGACGCTGCGCAGATAAGGGCCTCACCCCGCTTGCAAGGGAAAGGCTTCTGGTTTTTGTCGAGATGCAGTGGGGTTTCTCGAGTTACGACGGGGATCCCATAGAGCCGCCCCTGTGGCCTCAGGAGAGGCCAGTCTCCATGCCAGTTGCCATGCGCCTTTGGGCATTCCTCCACAGTCCTCTTTGGGTCCTCCGTCCTCCACTGGTGCTGATCTGGTACCTGAGATTTCCTCGACCATGCTGACAAAAATTTGGGGTTCTGTTGGAGCCCCCACAGGTGAGTCAGGCCTCGTCTCACCTTCAGACGTGCACTGCCACTTGCCTCCGCAACTGCAGCAGCAGTGTAAGGCTCACCATCGAGTGGACACAGGGATCTGTGACTTTCCCTCGAGGTACAAGGGCTATCACACTTGCCAGGGTGTCAGGCTTTGAGCCTCATGGTGACAGTCGACACAGTGCAGGGCAGTCAGGTTCATATGGATGAACGTGGTATTGGGGGTCTTGAGGAATGATGGCAAGACCCCTGATGCTCCTCCCGACTGTCCTGGAGCGAGTGACTCCTGTTGGGATGTGAGGGGAGCACTGGGAACCTTTGCCCGACAGAGCAGGAAAGGGACCCTCATATGAAATTCAGCACGGGATAACGGTGCTCATTTTCATTCATGGCAGGACCCTCTGTGTTCTTCTCGACTGGGGACGTGTGGGGCAGGGCACTTCTTGGGTCAAAGCAAGAAAGTGAATGACCGTTTTGAGGTCCCAGAGAGAAGGGACGATTTCCCCCGAAACGCCTCAGCGCATAAGGGCCTCACCATTCTTGCAAGGGAGAAGCTTCTGGGTTTTCTCGAATTGGGGCAGGGTTTCAGTAGTTACGACGGGGAGTCCATGGGCGCTCCCCTGTGGCCTCAGGAGAGGCCAGTTTCTGTGCTAGTTGCCATGCGACTTAGGGGATTCCTCCCCAGTCATCGCCGGGTCCTCAGTCCTCGTCTGGTGCTGAAGCCATTACCTGAGCTTTCCTCGCCCATGCTGACATAAATCTTGGGTTTCCCATGGAGCCCACACAGGGGAGTCAGGCCTCGTCTCGCCTGGAGTCGTGCACTGCCGCTTGCCTCCACACCTTCAGCGGCAGTGGAAGGCTCCCTGTCGAGTGGACACAGGGATATGTGACTTGACCTCGAGGTACTACCCAGGGCTCTCACACATGCCAATGTGTAAGACTTCAAGCCTCAGGGTGACAGTCGATGCAGTGCAGGGCAGTCAGGTTCATCTAGAGTGAACGAGGTATTTGAGGGTCTTCGGGAATGGTGGAAAGTCCCCTGATGCTCCTCCCTACTGTCCTGGTGCGATGTCTCCTGTTGGGATGTGAGGGGAGCGCTGGTAACCCTTTCCAGACAGAGCAGGAAAGGGAACCTCATCTGAAGCTCAGCAGGGGATAACAGGGCTCCTTTTCATTCCTTGCTGGACTCTCAGTGTTCTTCTCGAGTGGGCACGGTTGGGGAGGGAAACTTCTTGGGTCACAACAAGAATGTGAACCACCCTTTTGCGGTCCAAGAGAGAAGGGGTGATTTCCCCTGAGACGCCACAGCAGACAAGGTCCTCACCACCCTTGCACAGGAGAATTTGTTGGTTTTTCTCACGTTGTGGCGGGGTCCTCTCGAGTTACGACGGGGACACCAGGGACTCGCCCCTGTGGCCTCAAAAGAGGCCAGTCTCCATGCCAGATAACAGGCTCCTCAGGGGATTCCTCCCCCATCGTCTCAGGGTGCTCAATCCTCGACTTGTGCTGAGGCCAGAGCCTGAGCTTTCATCGACCAACCTTACCTAGGTCTTGGGGTACCCCAGAGTCACCCACAGAGGAGACAGGCCTCGTCTCGCCTGGACAAGTCACAGCTACTTGCCTGACCAGCTGCAGCAGCAGTGTCAGGCTCCATGTCAAGCCAACACAGGGATATGTGGCTTGCCCTCGAGCTGCAAATTGCTGTCACACGTGCTAGTGTGTCGGGTGTCGAGCCTTGATGTGACATTCAAGGCAGTGCAGGGCAGTCAGGTTCATCTGCAGTGGACAAGGCATTTGGGGGTCTTGGGGAATGTTGTCCCAACCCCTGATTCTCCTTCCGACTTTCCTGGTGGGAGCATCTCCTCTGGGGATGTGAAGGAAGCCCCCGATAACCTTTCCCTAAGGAGCAGGAAATGGGACCATCATCTGGAGCTTAGCAGGGGCTAAAGGGGTCCTCTTGAGTCCACCGCGTCCCTTGGGACTCCTCTCGAATTGAGACCGGTGGAGTGGGAAGATTTTCCGTCCCAGAAAGGGGGTGAAGGAGGACATTGAGATCCAAGAGGGAAGGGGTGATTTCCCCTGAGACGCTGCAGCAGATAATGGCCTCACCCCTCTTTCAAGGGAGAAGCTTCTGGTTTTTCTCCAGTTGTGGCGTGGTTTCTCAAGTTATGACGGGGAGGCCATGGACCGCCCCTATGGCCTCAGGAGTGGCCAGTCTCCCTGCCAGTTGCCGTGCGGCTTTGGGGATTCTTCCCCAATCATCACCACGTCCTCAGTCCTCGTCTGTTGCTGAAGCCGGTGCCTGAGCTTTCCTAGCCCATGCTGACATAAATCTTGGGGTTCCCATGAAGCTCCCACAGGGGTGTCAGGCCTCGTCTCGCCTGGAGATGTGCACTGCTGTCTGCCTCTGCCGCTGCAGCAGCAGTGTAAGACTCCCCGTCGAGTGGACACAGGGATCTGTGACTTGACCTCGAGGTACTACCCAGGGCTCTCACACGTGCCAGTGTCTCAGGCTTCGAACCTCCCTGTGCCAGTTGACGCAATGCAGGGCTGTCAGGTTCATCTTGAATGAACGAGGTATTTGGGGGTCTTTGGAATGGTGGCAAGTCCCCTGATGCTCCTCCCTACTGTCCTGGTGCGATGTCTCCTGTTGGGATGTGAGGGGAGCGCTGGTAACCCTTTCCAGACAGAGCAGGAAAGGGAACCTCATCTGAAACTCAGCAGGGGATAACAGGGCTCCTTTTCATTCCTTGCTGGACTCTCAGTGTTCTTCTCGAGTGGGCACGGTTGGGGAGGGAAACTTCTTGGGTCACAACAAGAATGTGAACCACCCTTTTGCAGTCCAAGAGAGAAGGGGTGAGCCTCGGGTTGAGCCTCGGGTTGAGGCTCCATGTCGAGCGGACAGAGGGATCTGTGGCTTGCCCTCCAGGTCCAAAGTCCTGTCCCACGTGACAGTGTGTCGGACATTGAGCCTCGGGTTGACAGTCAAGGCAGTGCAGGACAGTCAGGTTCATCTGCAGTGGACAAGGCATTTGGGGGTTTTGAGGAAAGGTAGCCCAAACCCTGATGCTCCTCTCAACTTTCCTGGTGCTATAAGCTCCTCTAGGGATGCGAGGGAAGACCCAGGAAACCTTTCCCTAAGGAGCAGTGAAAGGGACCATAATCTGGAGCTTGTCAGGTGCAAATGGTGCTCCTCTTGAGTCGCAGCTGGTACCTTGGCTTTCCTCTCGAGTAGAGACGGGTGGGGCGGGCAACTACATGGGTCACAGCAAGGGGGTGAAGGAGCCCTTTGAAGTCCCTTAGGAAAGGGGTGATTTCCCCCGTGACGCCTCAGCAGATAAAGGCCTCACACCGCTTGCAAGGGAGAAGCTTCTAGTTGTTCTCCAGTTCGGGCGGGGATTGTCACGTTATGACTGGGAGCCCATGGACACACCCCTGTGGACTCAGGAAAGGCCAGTCTCCGTGCCAGTTTCCATGCGCATTTGAGGATTCATCCCCAGTCCTCGCCAAATCCTCCATCCTCGTCTGGTACTGATCTGGTACCTGAGCTTTCTTCACCCACGCTGACATAAATCTTGGGGTTCCCATGGAACCCCCACAGGGCAGTCAGGCCTCGTCTCTCCTGGAGACGTGCCCTGCCGGTTGCCTCCCCAGCTGCAGCAGCAGTGTATGTCTCCCCATCAAATGGACACAGGGGTCTGTGACTTGGCCTCAAGGTACTACCCACGATTGTCACACGAGCCAGTGTGTCAGGCTTCGAGCCTCGGAGTGACAGTTGACGAAGAGCAAGGCAGTCAGGTTCATCTGGAGTGAACGCGGTATAGGGGGTCTTGGGGAATGGTGGCAAGACCCCTGATGCTCCTCCCGACTGTCCTGGTGCCGGTGTCTCCTGTCGGGATGTGAGGGGAGCGCTGGGAAGCCTTTCCGACAGAGTCGGAAAGGGACCCTCATCTGGAACTCAGCAGAGGATAATGGGGCTCTTTTTCATTCATGGCAGGACCCTCGGTGTTCCTCTCCTGTGGGGACGGGTGGGGCGGGGATCTTCTTGGGTCACAGCAAGAAGGTGAATAAACGTTTTGAGGTCCAAGAGAGTAGAGGTGATTTCCCCCGAGACGCCACACCTCACTTGCAGGGGAGAATCTTTAGGTTTTTATCATGTTGTGGCGGGGTCCTCTCCAGTTACGACGGGGACCCCAGGGACTCGCCCCTGTGGCCTCAGGAGAGGCCAGTCTCCATGCCAGTTGACAGGCGCCTCTGGGAATTCCACCCCAATCGTCTCGGGGTGCTCAGTCCTCGACTGGTGCTGAGGCTGGAGCCTGAGCTTTTATCGACTGTCCTGACATAGGTCTTGGGGTACCCCTGAGGACCCCACTTAGGAGACAGGCCTTGTTCACCTGGACACGTGCATGGCAACTTGCCTGACCAACTGCAGCAGCAGTGGCACACTCCATGTCGAGCTGACACAGGGATCTGTGGCTTGCCCTCGAGGTCCTACCCTGGGCTGTCACACGTGCCAGTGTGTCAGGCTTCGAGCTTCGGGGTTAATCAAGGCAGTGCAGGGCAGTCAGGTTCATCTGCAGTGTACAAGGCATTTGGGTGTCTTGGGGAATGGTGCCCAAAACTCTGATGCTCTTTCCAACTTTCCTGGTGTGAGCACCTCCTCTTGGGATGCGAGGGAAGCCCCAGATAACATTTCCCTAAGGAGCAGGAAAAGGGACCATCATCCGGAGCTTAGCGGGGCAAACTGGACTCCTCTTGAGTCGCACCAGGTCTCTTGACGTTCCCCTCGAGTTGAGACGGATGGGTTGGGGAACTTCTCGGGTCATAGCAAGGGGGTGAACTTCCCTTTGAGGTCCAAGATGGAAGGGGTGATTTCCCACGAGACGCAGCATCGGATAAGGCCTCACCCCGCTTGCAAGGGAGAAGCTTCTGGTGTTGCGGAGAGGTTCTCGAGTTACAATGGAGAGCCCATGGACGCACCCCTGTGGCCTCAGGAGAGGACAGTCTCTGTGCCAGTTGCCAGTCGCCTCTGGGAATTCCTCCCCAATGGTCTCAGGGTGCCCTGTCCTCGACTTTTGCTGAGGCCAGTGCCTGAGCTTTCCTCGACCGTCCTGACCTAGGTCTTGGGGTACCCCTGAGGCCCCCTCAGAGGAGACAGTCCTCGTCTTGCCTGGACACCTGCATGGCTACTTGTCTGACCAGCTGCAGCAACAGTGACAGGCTCCATGTCGAGTGGACACAGGGATCTGTGGCTTGCCCTTGAGGTCCTACTCAGACTGTCACAGGTGCCATTGGGTCGGGCGTCAAGCCTCAGTGTGACAGTCAAGGCAGTGCAGGGCAGTCAGGTTCATCTGCAGTGTACAAGGCATTTGGGTGTCTTGGGGAATGGTGCCCAAAACTCTGATGCTCTTTCCAACTTTCCTGGTGTGAGCACCTCCTCTTGGGATGCGAGGGAAGCCCCAGATAACATTTCCCTAAGGAGCAGGAAAAGGGACCATCATCCGGAGCTTAGCGGGGCAAACTGGACTCCTCTTGAGTCGCACCAGGTCCCTTGACGTTCCCCTCGAGTTGAGACGGATGGGTTGGGGAACTTCTCGGGTCATAGCAAGGGGGTGAACTTCCCTTTGAGGTCCAAGATGGAAGGGGTGATTTCCCACGAGACGCAGCATCGGATAAGGCCTCACCCCGCTTGCAAGGGAGAAGCTTCTGGTGTTGCGGAGAGGTTCTCGAGTTACAATGGAGAGCCCATGGACGCACCCCTGTGGCCTCAGGAGAGGACAGTCTCTGTGCCAGTTGCCAGTCGCCTCTGGGAATTCCTCCCCAATGGTCTCAGGGTGCCCTGTCCTCGACTTTTGCTGAGGCCAGTGCCTGAGCTTTCCTCGACCGTCCTGACCTAGGTCTTGGGGTACCCCTGAGGCCCCCTCAGAGGAGACAGTCCTCGTCTTGCCTGGACACCTGCATGGCTACTTGTCTGACCAGCTGCAGCAACAGTGACAGGCTCCATGTCGAGTGGACACAGGGATCTGTGGCTTGCCCTTGAGGTCCTACTCAGACTGTCACAGGTGCCATTGGGTCGGGCGTCAAGCCTCAGTGTGACAGTCAAGGCAGTGCAGGGCAGTCAGGTTCATCTGTAGTGGACAAGGTATTTGGCGGTCTTGGGGAATGGTGGCCCAACCTCTGATGCTCCACCCAACTTTTCTGGTGCGAGCACCTCCTCTTGGGATGTGAGGGAAGCCCCAGGAAACCTTTCCCAAAGGAGAATAAAAAGGGACCATCATCTGGAGCTTAGCAGGGGCAAACTGGTTTCCTGTTGAATCGCAGCGGGGCCATTGGGGTTCTTCTTGCATGCGAAGGTTGTGGCCGAGAACTCCTTGTGTCACAGCAAGGGGGTGAAGGAGCCCTTGGAGGTCCAAGAGGGAAGGGGTGATTTCTCCCGAGACGCTGCAGGGGATAAGGGCCTTGCATCGCTTACAAGGGAGAATCTTCTGGTTTTTCTCGAGTTGCGGTGGGGCTTCACGAGTTACGATGGGGAGCCCATGGACCCGCCCCTGTGGCCTCAGGAGAGGCCAGTCTCCGTGCCAGTTGCCATGCGCCTTTGGGAATTCTTCCCCAGTCATCGCCGAGTCCGCAGTGGTCATCTGGTACTGAAGCCAGTACCTGAGCTTTNTACGATGGGGAGCCCATGGACCCGCCCCTGTGGCCTCAGGAGAGGCCAGTCTCCGTGCCAGTTGCCATGCGCCTTTGGGAATTCTTCCCCAGTCATCGCCGAGTCCGCAGTGGTCATCTGGTACTGAAGCCAGTACCTGAGCTTTCCTCCCCCATGCTGACAAAAATCTTGGGGGTCCCATGGAGCCCCCACACCGTTGTCAGGCCTCGTCGCCCCTGGAGTCGTGCACTGCCGCTTGCCTCCGCAGCTGCAGCAGCAGTGTAAGGCTCCCCGTCGTGTGGACACAGGGATCTGTGACTTGACATCGAGGTGCTACCCAGGGCTGTCATACGTGCCAGTGTGTCAGGCTTTGAGCATCGGCGTGACAGTCGACGCAGTGCATGGCATTCAGGATCATCTGGAGTGAATGAAGTATTTGGGGATCTTGGCGAATAGTGGCAAGACCCCTGATGCTTCTCCCAACTGTCCTGGTGTCAGTGTCTCCTATTGGATGTGAGGGGAGCGCTGGGAACCCTTTCCCAACAAAGCAGGAAAGGAAACCTCATCTGGAGCTCAGCAGGGGAAAACAGGGCTCCATTTCATTCTTTGCGGGACCCTTGGTGTTCCTCTCGAGTGGGGACAGTGAGGAAGGGAACTTCTTTGGTCATAGCAAGAAGGTGAANGGAACCCTTTCCCAACAAAGCAGGAAAGGAAACCTCATCTGGAGCTCAGCAGGGGAAAACAGGGCTCCATTTCATTCTTTGCGGGACCCTTGGTGTTCCTCTCGAGTGGGGACAGTGAGGAAGGGAACTTCTTTGGTCATAGCAAGAAGGTGAACGACCCTTTTGCGGTCCAAGAGAGAAGGGGTGAATTCCCCTGAGACGCCACTGCAGACAAGATCCTTACCCCGCTTGCAGGGGAGAATTTTTTGGTTTTTCACAAGTTGTGGTGGGGTTCTATAGAGTCATGACGGGGACCACAGGGACACGACCCTGTGGCCTTAGGAGAGGCCAGTCTCCCTGCCAGTTGCCAGCCGCCTCAGCGGATTCCTCCCCAATCGTCTCACAGTGCTCAGTCTTCGACTTGTGCTGAGGCCTGAGCCTCAGCTTTGCTCGACATTCCTGACCTAGGTCTTAGGGTACCCCTGAGGCCCCCACAGAGGAGTCAGGCCTCGTCTCACCTGGACACGTCCATGGCTACTTGCCTGACCAGCTGTAGCAGCAGTGTCAGGCTCCATGTCGAGTGAACACAAGGATCTGTGGCTTGCCCTCGAGGTCCAATGTGCTGTCCCACGTGCCAGTGTATTGGGCATCGAGCCTTGGCATGAGAGTCAAGGCAGTGCAGGGCAGTCAGGTTCATCTACAATGGACAAGGTATTTGGTGGTCTTGGGAAACAGTGGCCCAAAACCTGATGCTCCTCCCTGCATTCCTTGTGCAAGTGCCACCTCTTGGGATGCGAGGCAAGCCTGAGGAAACCTTTCCTTAAGGAGCAGGAATAGGGACCATCATCTGGAGCTTAGCCGGGGCAAACGGGGCTCCTCTTGAGTCGCAGCGAGTCCCTTTGAGTTCGTCTTGCCTTGAGATGGTAGGGACGGGGAACTCCTTGTGTCACTGCCATGGGGTGAAGGAGCCCTTTGAGGTCCAAGAGGGAAGGCGTGATTTGCCCCAAGTTTCCGCAGCAAATAAGGGTCTCACCCGGCTTGGCAACGGAGAAGCTTGTGGTTTTACTCGAGTTGCAATGGGGTTTCTCGAGTTATGACCGGGAGCCCATGGAGCCGCCGCTGTGGCCTCAGGAGAGGCCAGTCTCCATGCCAGTTACCCGGCGCCTCTGGGGATTTCTCCCCAATCGTATCAGGGTGCTCAGACCTCGACTTGTACTGAGGCCAGAACTTGAGCTTTCCTCGACCGTCCTGACCTAGGACTTGGGGTACCCCTGAGGCCCCTACAGAGGAGACAGGCCTCGTCTCACCTTGACACCTGCATGGCTAGTTGTCTAAACAGCTGCAGCAGTAGTGTCAGGCTCCATGTCGAGTGGACACAGAGATCTGTGGCTTGCCCTCAAGGTAGTACCCAGTGTTGTCACACGTGCCAGTGGGTCGGTTATCAAGCCTCGGTGTGACAGTCAAGGCAGTGCAGGGCAGTCATGTCCATCTAAAGTTGATTAGGCATTTGTTGGTCTTGGGGAATGGTGTCCCACCCCTAATACTCTTCCCGACTATACTGGTGCGAGCACCTCCTATTGGGATGAGAGGGAAGCCCCAGGAAACCTTTCCTTATGGAGCAGAAAAAGGGACCATCATATGGAGCTTAGCAGGGGCAAACGGGGCTCCTCTTGAGTTAGAGCGGGTCACTTGGGGTCCTCTCGAATTGAGACAGGTGGCGTTGGGAACTTCTTGGGTCACAGCAAGGGGGTGAAGGAGCCATTCGTGGTCCAAGAGGGAAGGGGTGATTTCCCCTGAGACACTACAGTGGATAAGGGCCTCACCTCACTTGCAAGGGAGAAGCTTATACTTTTTCTCGAGTTATGGCGAGGTTTCTCGAGTTAAGACGGGGATCACATAGAACAACCCCTGTGGCCTCAGGAGAGGCCAGTCTCCGTGCCAGTTGCCATGCACATTTGGGGATTTCTCCCCAGTCATTGCCGAGTCCTCGGTCCTCATCTGGTGCTGAAGCCGGTACCTGAGCTTTCCTCACTCATACTGGCATAAATCTTGGGGTACCCATGGAGCCCCCACAGGGGAGTCAGGCCTCGTCTCCCCTGTAGTCGTGCACTGCCGCTTGCCTCTGCAGCTGCAGCAGCAGTGTAAGGCCCCCGTTGAGTGGACACAGGGATCTGTGTCTTGACCTCGATGTACTACCCAGGGCTGTCACACGTGCCAGTGTGTCAGACTTCGAGCCTCGGCATGACAGTCGATGCATTGCAGGGCAGTCAGGATCATCTGGAGTGAACGAGGTATTTGGGGGTCTTGGGGAATTGTGGCAAGACCCCTGATGCTCCTCCCGACTGTCCTGGTGCCAGTGTCTCCTGTTGGGTTTTGAGGGGAGCCTTGGGAACTCTTTCCCAAAACAGCAGGAAAGGAAAACTCATCTGAAACTCAGCAGAGGAAAACGGGGTTCCATTTCATTCTTGGCAGGACGCTCGGTGTTCCTCTCGAGTGGGGACGAGTGGGGAAGGGAACTTCTTGGGTCACAGCAAGAAGGTGATCGACCCTTTTAAGGTCCAAGAGAGAAGGGGTGATTTCCCCCTGAGACGCCAATACAGACAAAGTCCTCACCCCACTTGCAGGGGAGAATCTTTTGGTTTTTCTCACGTTGTGGTGGGGTCCTCTCGAGTTTCGACAGGGACCCAAGGGACTTGGCCCTGTCGCCTCAGGAGAGGCCAGTCTCCGTGCCAGTTGCCAGGCACCTCAGGGGATTCCTCCCCAATCGTCTCAGAGTGCTCAGTCCTCGACTTGTGCTGAGGCCTGAGCCTCACCTTTGCTCTACCGTCCTGACCTAGGTCTTGGGATACCCCGGAGGCTCCCACAGAGGAGTCAGGCCTCGTCTGGCCAGGACACTTCCATGGCTACTTGCCTGACCAGTTGCAGCAGCAGTGTCAGGCTCCACGTTGAGCGGACACAGGGATCTGTGGCTTGCCCTCGGGGTCCAATGTGCTGTCACACGTGCCAGTGTGTCGGGCGTCGAGCCTAGGGGTGATAGTCAAGTAGTGCAGGGCAGTCAGGTTCATCTGCAGTGGACAAGGCATTTGGGGGTCTTGTGGAATGGTGGCCCAACCCCTGATGCTCCTCTGACTTTCCTGGTGTGAGCACCTCCTCTTGGAATGCGAGGGAAGCCCCAGATAACATTTCCCTAAGGAGCAGTAAAAGGTACCATCATCTGGAGCTTAACAGGGGCATACAGGGGACCTCTTGAGTCGCACCGTGTCCTTTGGGGTTTCTCTCGAGTTGAGACGGGTGTGGTGGAGAACTTCTTGGGTCATAGCAAGGGGGTGAATGTGCCCTTTGAGGTCCAAGAGGGAAAAGGTGATTTCCCACGAGACATCGCATTGGATAAGGGCCTCACTCCGCTTGCAAGGGAGAAGCTTCTGGTGTTTCTCGAGCTGCGGCGGGGTTTCTCGAATTACGACGAGGAGCCCATGGAAGTGCCCCTGTGGCCTCAAGAGAGGCCAGTCTCCATGCCAGACGCAGCGCATCTCTGGGGATTCTTCCCTACTCGTCTCGGTTCTCAGTCCTTGACTTGTGCTGAGGCCGGAGCCTGAGCTTTCCTTGACCGTCCTGATCTAGGAATTGGGATACCTCTGAGGCCCCCACAGAGGAGACAGGCCTCGTCTCGCCTGGACCCGTCCACGGCTACTTGACTGACCAGCAGCAGCAGTGTCAGGCTCCATGTCGAGCGGACACAGGGATCTGTGGCTTGACCTAGAGGTCAACAGTGCTGTCACACGTTCCAGTGTGTTGGGGTTCGAGCCTCGGGGTGACAGTCAAGGCAGTGCAGGGCTGTCAGGTTCATCTGCAGTGGATAAGGCATTTGGGGGTCTTGGGGAATGATGGCTCAACCCCTGATGCTCCTCCCGACTTTCCTGGTTCGAGCACCTCCTCTTGGGATGCGAGGGAAACCCCAGACCTTTCCCTAAGCAGCAATAAAAGGAACCATCATCTGTAGCTTAGAAGGGCCAAACGGGGCTCCGCTTGAGTCACAGCGGGTCCCTTGTGGTTCCTCTCGAGTTGCGATGGGTGGGGTGGGGAACTTCTTAGGTCACAGCAATGGGGTGAAAAAGCCCTTCGAGTTCCAAGAGGGAAGGGGTGATTTTCCCCGAGACGGCGCTGCGGACAAGGTCCTCAACCCGCTTGCAGGGAGAATCATTTGGTTTTCACAAGTGGTGGTGTGGTCCTCTCCAGTTATGAAGGGGATGCCAGGGACTTGCCCCTGTGGCCTCAGGAGAGGCCAGTCTTCGTGCCAGTTTCCAGGGGCCTCTGGGGACTCCTCCCCAATCGTCTCAGAGTGCTCAGTCCTCTAATTGTGCTGAGGCAGGAGCCTGAGCTTTCCTCGCCCGTCCTGACCTAGGTCTTGGTGTTCCCATGGAGCCACCACAGGGGAGCCAGGCCTTGTTTCACCTGGAAATGTGCACTGCCGCTTGCCTCCGCAGCTACAGCAGCAGTGTAAGGCTCCGTCGAGTGGTCACAGGGATCTGTGACTTGACCTCGAGGTAGTACCCAGGGCTGTAACACGTGCCAGTGTGTCAGACTTCGAGCCTCGGGGTGACTGTCAATGCAGTGCAGGGCAGTCACGTTCATCTTGANTGCGGCGGGGTTTCTCGAATTACGACGAGGAGCCCATGGAAGTGCCCCTGTGGCCTCAAGAGAGGCCAGTCTCCATGCCAGACGCAGCGCATCTCTGGGGATTCTTCCCTACTCGTCTCGGTTCTCAGTCCTTGACTTGTGCTGAGGCCGGAGCCTGAGCTTTCCTTGACCGTCCTGATCTAGGAATTGGGATACCTCTGAGGCCCCCACAGAGGAGACAGGCCTCGTCTCGCCTGGACCCGTCCACGGCTACTTGACTGACCAGCAGCAGCAGTGTCAGGCTCCATGTCGAGCGGACACAGGGATCTGTGGCTTGACCTAGAGGTCAACAGTGCTGTCACACGTTCCAGTGTGTTGGGGTTCGAGCCTCGGGGTGACAGTCAAGGCAGTGCAGGGCTGTCAGGTTCATCTGCAGTGGATAAGGCATTTGGGGGTCTTGGGGAATGATGGCTCAACCCCTGATGCTCCTCCCGACTTTCCTGGTTCGAGCACCTCCTCTTGGGATGCGAGGGAAACCCCAGACCTTTCCCTAAGCAGCAATAAAAGGAACCATCATCTGTAGCTTAGAAGGGCCAAACGGGGCTCCGCTTGAGTCACAGCGGGTCCCTTGTGGTTCCTCTCGAGTTGCGATGGGTGGGGTGGGGAACTTCTTAGGTCACAGCAATGGGGTGAAAAAGCCCTTCGAGTTCCAAGAGGGAAGGGGTGATTTTCCCCGAGACGGCGCTGCGGACAAGGTCCTCAACCCGCTTGCAGGGAGAATCATTTGGTTTTCACAAGTGGTGGTGTGGTCCTCTCCAGTTATGAAGGGGATGCCAGGGACTTGCCCCTGTGGCCTCAGGAGAGGCCAGTCTTCGTGCCAGTTTCCAGGGGCCTCTGGGGACTCCTCCCCAATCGTCTCAGAGTGCTCAGTCCTCTAATTGTGCTGAGGCAGGAGCCTGAGCTTTCCTCGCCCGTCCTGACCTAGGTCTTGGTGTTCCCATGGAGCCACCACAGGGGAGCCAGGCCTTGTTTCACCTGGAAATGTGCACTGCCGCTTGCCTCCGCAGCTACAGCAGCAGTGTAAGGCTCCGTCGAGTGGTCACAGGGATCTGTGACTTGACCTCGAGGTAGTACCCAGGGCTGTAACACGTGCCAGTGTGTCAGACTTCGAGCCTCGGGGTGACTGTCAATGCAGTGCAGGGCAGTCACGTTCATCTTGAGTGAACGAGGTATTTGGGGGTCTTTGGAAATGTGCTAAGACACCTGATGCTCCTCCCGTCTGTTCTGGTGAGAGTGTCTCCTGTTGGGATGTGAGGGGAGCGCTGGAACCCTTTCCCGACAGAGCAGGAAAGGGACCCTCATCTGTAGCTCAGCATGGGATAACGGGGCTCCTTTTCATTCTTGGCCAGACTCTCGGTGTTCCTCTAGATTAGGGACGGGTGGGGCGGGAAACTTCATGGGTCACAGCAAGAAGGTGAACGAATCATTTGAGGTCCATGAGAGAAGGGGTGATTTCCCCTGTGTCGCCACAGTGGACAAGGTCCTCAACCCTCTTGCAGGGGAGAATCTTTTGGTTTTTATCGAGTTGCAGTGGGGTTTCTCGTGTTATGACAGGGACCACAGGGACTCGTCCCTGTGGCCTCAGGAGAGGCCAGTCTCCGTGCCAGTAGCCAGGGGCCTCTGGAGATTCCTCCCCAGTCGTCTCAGGGTGCTCAGTCCTCGACTTATTTGGTTTTTATCGAGTTGCAGTGGGGTTTCTCGTGTTATGACAGGGACCACAGGGACTCGTCCCTGTGGCCTCAGGAGAGGCCAGTCTCCGTGCCAGTAGCCAGGGGCCTCTGGAGATTCCTCCCCAGTCGTCTCAGGGTGCTCAGTCCTCGACTTGTGAAGAGGCGGGAGTCTGAGCATTCCTGACCGTCTTGACCTAGGTCTTTGGGTACCCCTGGGGCAGGCCTCGTCTCGCCTGGACACGTGCACGGCTACATGCCTGACCAGCTGGGGCAGCAGTGTCAGGCTCCATATCGAGAGGACACAGGGATCTGTGGTTTTCCCTCGAGGTCCCAGCATGGGCTGTCAAATGTGCCAATGAGTCAGGCGTCGAGCCTTGGGGTGACAGTCAAGGAAGTGCAGGGTAGTCAGGTTCATCTGCAGTGGACAAGGCATTTGCGGGTCTTGGGGAATGGTGTCCCAAACCCTGATTCTCTTCCCGACTTTCCTGGTGAGAGCACGTCCTTTGGGATGCGACGGAAGACCCCGGAAACCTTGCTCTAAGGAGTAGGAAATGGAACCATCATCTGGAGCTTAGCAGGGGCAAATGAGGCTCCACTTGAGTCGCAGCGGGTCGATTGGTTTTCCTCTCGGGTTGAGACGGGTGGGGTGGGCAACTTCTTGGGTCATAGCAAGGTGGTGAAGGAGCACTTCGAGGTGCAGAGGGTAGGGGTGATTTCCCCCAAGACGCCACAGCGGATAAGGGCCTCACCACGCTTGCAAGGGAGAAGCTTCTGGTTTTTCTGGAGTTGCAGTGGGGTTTCTTGAGTTACGATGGGGAGCCCATGGACATGCTCCTGTGGCCTCAGGAGAGGCCAGTCTCCATGCCAGTTGCCATGTGTCTTTGGGGATTCCTCCCCAGTCATCGACGGGTCCTAAGTCCTCGTCTGGTGCTGAAACCGGTGCATGAGCTTTCTTTGCCAACGCTGACATAAATCTTGGGGTACCCATGGAGCCATCACAGAGAAGTCAGGCCTCGTTTCTCCTGAAGTATTGCACTGCCGCTTATCTCTGCAGCTGCAGCAGCAGTGTAAGGCTCCCCGTCGAGTGGACACAGGGATCTGTGACTTGACCACGAGGTACTACCCAGGGCCGTCACACGTGCCAATGTGTCAGGCTTCGAGCCTCGGCGTGACAGTCGATGCTGTGCAGGGCAGTCAAGTTCATCTGCACTCAACGAGGTATTTGGGTTTCCTGGGGAATGGTGGCAAGACCTCTGATGCTCATCCCGACTGTCCTGGTGTGAGTGTCTCCTGTTGGGATGTGAGGAGAGCGCCGGGAACCCTTTCCCGAGACAGTAGGAAAGGGACCCTCATCAGGAGCTCAGCACGGGATAATGGGGCTCCTTTTCATTCTTGGTGGGACTCTCGGTGTTCCTTTCGAGGTCGTCGGGTGGGGCGGGGAAAATCTTGGGTCACAGCAAGAAGGTGAACGACTCTTTTGAGGTCCAAGAGAGAAAGGGTGATTTCCTCCGAGATGCCACAGCTGACAAGGTCATCACCCTGCTTGCAAGGGGGAATATTTAGGTTTTTCTCAAGTTGTGGATGGGTCCTCTCAAGTACGACGGGGAACCAATGGTCTAGCTGCTGTGGCCTCAAGAGAGGCCAGTCTCCGTGCCAGTTGCCAGGCCCCTCTGAGGATTCCTCCCCAATCGTCTCAGAGTGCTCAGTCCTGGACTTGTGCTGAGGCTTGAGCCTCAGATTTGCTCGACGGTCCTGACCTAGGTCTTGGGGTACCCCTGAGGCCCCCACAGAGGAGGCAGTCCTCGTCTCACCTGGACACGTGCTCGGCTACTTGCTGACCAGCTGTAGCAGCACTTACAGTCTCCATGTCGAGCGTATACTGTGATCTGTGGCTTGCAGCCGAGGTAATACCCAGAGCTGTCACACGTGCCAGTGTGTCAGGCTTCGAGCATCAGGGTGACAGTCAAGGCAGTGCAGGGCAGTCAGGTTCTTCTGCAGTGGACAAGGCATGTGGGGGTCTTGGGGAATGGTGGCCCAACCCCTTTTGCTCTTCGCAAGTTTCCTGGCAAGAGCACCTCCTCTTGGGATGCGATGCAAGTCCCAGATAACATTTCCCTAAGGAGTAGAAAAAGGGGCCATCATCTGGAGCTTAGCAGGGGCAAACGGAGCTCTTCTTGATTTCCAGAGGGTCCCTTTGGGTTCATCTCGCTTTGATAAGGTAGTGGCGGGGAACTCCTTGTGTCACCACAATGCAGTGAAGGAGCCCTTCGGGGACCAAGAGGGAAGGGGTGATTTCCCCCGAGACGCCACAGCAGATAAGGGCCTCACCTCGCTTGCAAGGGCGAAGCTTCTGGTTTTTCTCGAGATGTGGTGGGGTTTCTCGAGTTACGACGGGGAGCCCATGGACCCTCCCTTGTGGCCTCAGTAGAGGGCAGTCTCTGTGCCAGTTGTCATGGGCCTTTGGGGATTCCTCCCCAGTCATCGCCGGGTCCTCAGTCGTCCTCTGGGGCTGAAGCCAGAACCTGAGCTTCCTCTCTCATGCTGAAATATATCTTGGGGTTCCCTTGGAGCCCCCACAGGGGAGTCAGGTTTCATCTCGCTTGGATTCATGCACTTCCGCTTGCCTCCCCAGCTGCACAGCAGAGTAAGGCTCCCCGTCGAGTGAACACAGGGATCTGTGACTTGACCTCGAGGTACTACCCTGGGCTGTCACATGTGCCAGTGTGTCAGGCTTCACGCCTCGGGGTGACAGTCTATGAAGTGCAGCGAAGTCAGGTTCATTTGGAGTGAACGAAGTATTTGGGTGTCTTGGGGAATGATGGCAAGACCCCTGATGCTCCTCCCGAATCTCCTGGTGTGAGTGTCTCCAGTTGGGGTGTGAATGGAGTGCTGGGATCCCGTTCCTGACAGAGCGGGAAAGGGACCCACATCTCGAGCTCAGCAGGGGATTACAGGGTTCCTTTTCATTCTTGGTGGGATCCTCTCTGTTCCTCTCCAGTAGGGACGGGTGGGGCGGAGAACTTCTTAAGTGACAGCAAGACGTGAACGACCATTTTGAGGCTCAAGAGAGAAGGGGTGATTTTCCCGGAGATGCCACAGTGGACAAGGTCCTCACCCCGCTTGAAGGGGAGAATATTTAGATATTTCTCAAGTTGTGGCGGGGTCCTCTTGAGAATGACGGGGAATCAATGGTCTCGCCCCTGTTGCCTCAGGAGAGGCCAGTCTCCATGCCAGTTGCAATGTGCCTCTGGGGATTCCCACCCAGTCGTGTCAGGGTGCTCAGACATCAGCTTGTGCTGAGGTCAGAGACAGAGCTTACCTCGACCCTCCTGACCCAGGACTTGGGGTACCCCTGAGGCCCCAAGAGAGCAGACCCATCTCGTCTCGCCTAGACACGTGCACTGCTTCTTGCCTGACCATCTGCAGCAACAGTGTCCGGCTCCATGTCGAGCAGACACAGGGATCTGTGGCTAGACTTTGAGGTCCAAAATGCTGTCACACATGCCAGAGGGTTGGGCCTCAAGCCTCAGGGAAACAGTCAAGGCAGTGCAGGGCCGTCAGGATCATCTGCAGTGGACAAGGAATTTTGGGGTCTTGGGAAATGGTGGCCCAAACCCTGATGCTCCTCCCGACTTCACTGGTGTGAGCACCTCCTCTTGGGATGTGAGGGAAGCCCCGGGAAACCTTTCCCTAAGGTGCAGGAAAAGGGACCATCATCTGGAGTTTAGCAGGGGCAAACGGGGCTCCTCTTGAGTCGCAGCGGGTCCATTGGGGTTCCTCTTGCCTGCGACGGTTGTGGCCAGGAAATCCTTGTGTCACAGCAAGGGAGTGAAGTAGCCCTTTGAGGACCAAGAGGGAAGGGGTGATTTCACTCCAGACGCCACAGGGGATAAGGGCCTCACCTCGTTTGCAAGGGAAAAGCTTCTGGTTTTTCTGGAGTTTGGGCGGAGTTTCTCAAGTTATGACAGGTAGGTCATGGACCCGCCCCTGTGGCCTCAGGAGAGGCCAGTCTCCATGCCAGTTGCCATGCGCCTTAATGGATTCCTCCCCAGTCATCGCCGGGACCTCAGTGGTCATCTGGTACTGAAGCCGGTTCCTGAGCTTTCATCCCCCATGCTGACATAAATCTTAGGGTTCTCTTGGAGCCCCCACAGAGGAGTCAGGCCTTTTTATGCCTGGAGTCGTGCACTGCCGATTGCCTCCGCAGCTGCAGCAGCAATGTAGTGCTCCCCGTCGAGTGGACACAGGGTTCTGTGTCTTGAAATCGATGTATTACCCAGGGATGTCACTCGTTCCAGTATATCAGGCTTATAGCCTCGGGGTGACAGTCGACGCAGTGCAGGGCAATCAGGTTCATCTTTGAGTGAACGAAGTACTTGGGGGTCTTGGGGAATAGTGGCAAGACCCCCGATGCTCCTTTCGACTGTCCTGGTGCGAGTATCTCCTGTTGGTATGTGACGGGAGCGCAGAGAACCCTTTCTCCACCGAGCAGGAAAGGGACCCTCATCTGGAGGTCAGAAGGGGATAACGGGGCTCCTTTTCATTCTTGGCAGGACACTCGGTGTTTCTCTCCAGTTTGGATGGGTGAGACTGTGAACTTCTTGGGTCACAGCAAGAAGATGAACAACTTTTTTCTGCTTTAAGAGAGAATGGGTGATTTCCCCCAAGATGCCACAGCGGACAAGGTCCTCATCCCGCTTGCAGGGGAGAATCTTTTAGTTTTTCTCAAGTTGTGGCAGGGTCCTCTCGAGAACGACGTGGTACCAATGGTCTCGCCCCTGTGGATTCAGGAGAGTCCAGTCTGTGCCAGTTGCCAGGCGACTCTGCGGATTCCTCCCCAATCGTCTCGGTGCTCAGTCTTCAAATATTGCTGAGGCCTCAACGTGAGATTTCCTCGACCTAGGTCCTGGGGTTCCCCTGAGGCCCAAACAAAGGAGACAGGCCTCGTCTCGCCTGTGCACGGCTACTTGCCTGACCAGTTGCAGAAGCAGTGTCAGGTTCCATGTTGAGCGCACAGAGGGATCTGTGGCTTGCCCTCGAGGTCCAAAGTGCTGTCACACATGCCAGTGTGTCGGGCATCAAGCCTCGAGGTGTCAGTCAAGAAAGTGCGGGACAGGGAATTTCATCTGCAGTGGACAAGGCATTTGGGGGTCTTGGGGAATGGTGGCCCAAACCCTGATTCTCCTCCCGACTTTCCTGTTTAGAGCACCTCCTCTTGGGATGAGAGGGAAGCCCCAGGGAACTTTTCCCTAAGGGGCAGGAAAGGGACAATCATCTGGAGCTTAGCAGGGGCAAACGGGACTCTGTTGAGTATCAGCGGATCCCTTGAGGTTCCTCTTGAGATGAGACGGCTGGGTGGGAAAGTTCCTGGGTAACAGCAAGGGCTTGAAGGAGCTCTTCGAGCTCCAAAAGGGAAGGAGTGATTTCCCCAGAGACATCGCAGTGGATAAGGTGCTCAAACCGTTTGCAAGGACGATGATTCTGATTTTTCTTGAGTTGCGCTGGGGTTTCTCGAGTTACCACTGTGAGCCCATGGACCCGCCCCTGTGGCCTCAGGAGAGGCCAGTCTCCGTGCCAGTTGCCATGCGCTTTTGGGGATACATCCCCAATCATCACCGGGTCCTCCATCCTGGTCTGGTGCTACAGCCGGTACCTGAGGTTTCCTCGCCCATGCTGACATAAATCTTGGGGTTCCCATAGAGCCCCCACAGGAAAGTCAGGCCTCGTCTCTCCTGGAGACATACACTTGCCCTTGCCTCTGCAGACGCAACAGCCGTGTATGGCTCCCCGTTGAGTGGACACATGGATCTGTGACTTGACCTCGAGGTACTACCCAGGGCTGTCACACGTGCCAGTGTGTCAGGATTGGAGCCTCGGAGTGACATTCGACGAAGTGCAGGGCATTCAAGTTCATCTGAAGTGAACAAGCTATTTGGGGTTCTTAGCGAATGGTGGCAAGACCCCTGATGCTCCTCCAGATTGTCCTGGTGCGATTGTCTCTTCTTGGTATGTGACGGGAACTGGGAACCCTTTCCCAACAGAGCAGGAATGGGACCGTCATCTGGAGCTCAGCAGTGGATTACGGGGCTCCTTTTCTTTCTTGACGGGACGCTCGCTGTTCCTCTCCAGTGGGGACCGGTGGGGTGGGGAACATCTTGGGTAACAGCAATAAAGTGAACGACACTTTTGAGGTCCAAGAGAGAAGGGGTGATTTTCCCCAAGACGCCAGAACGGACAAGGTCCTCACCCCGCTTGTAGGGGAGAATATTTAGGGTTTTCTCAAATTGTAGCGGGGTCCTCTGGAGTACGACGGGGAACCAAAGGTCTCGCCCCTGTGGCCTCAGGAGAGGCCAGTCTCCGTGCCAGTTGGCAGGCAGCTCTGGGGATTCCTCCCCAATCGTCTCAGAGTGCTCAGTCCTCGACTTGTGCTGAGTCCTGAGCCTCAGTTTTGCTCGATGGTCCTGACCTAGGTCTTGGGGTACCCCTGAGGCCCCCACAGAGGAGACAGGCCTCGTCTCGCCTAGATACCTGCAAGGCTACTTTCCTGACCAGCTGCAGCAGCAGTGTCAGGATCCTTGTCGAGCGGACACAGGGATCTGTGCCTTGCCCTCGAGTTCCAAAGTGCTGTCACATGTGCCAGTGTGTCGGGGGTCCAGCCTCGGTGCGACGGTCAAAGCAGTGCAGGGCAGTCAGTTTCATCTGCATTGGACTAGGCATTTGGGGGTCTTGGGGAATGGTGGCCCAACCCCAGATGCTCCTCTGGACTTTCCGGTGTGAGCACCTCATCTTGGGATGCGAGGGAAGCCTCAGGATATATTCCACTAAGGAGCAGGAAAGGGGACTATCATCTGGAGCTTAGGAGGGCAAACGGGGCTCTTCTTGAGTCGCAGCGGGTCCCTTGGTGTTCCTCTCGGGATGAGATGGGTGGGGCAGGGAACTTCTTGGGTCACAGCAAGGGGTAGAAGGAGCCCTTCGAGGTCCAACAGGGAAGAATGATTTCCCCAGAGATGCCACAGCAGATAAGAGCCTCACCCCACTTTCAAAGAGAAGCTTCAGCTTTTTCTCGAGTTGCGTCGGGGTTTCTTGAGTTATGACTGGGAGGCCATGAACCCGCCCCTGTGGCCTCAGGAGAGGCCTGTCTCCGTGCCAGTTTCCAGGCGCCTCTGGGGATTCTTCCCCAATCGTGTCAGGGTGCTCAGTCCTCAACTTGTGCTGAGGCCGGAGGCTGAGCTTTCTTCTACCGTCCTTACCTAGGCCTTAGGGTACCCCTGTGGCCCCCACAGAGGAGATAGGCCTCGTCTCGCCTGGACAGGTGCACGGCTACTTGCCTGAGCAGCTGCAGCAGCAGTGTCAGGCACCATTTTGAGCGGACAGAGGGATCTGTGGCTTACACTCGAGGTCCAAAGTGCTGTCACACGTGCGAGTGTGTCAGGCGTGGAGACTCGGGGTGACAGTCAAGGCAGTGCAGGTCAGTCAGGTTCATCTGCAGTGGACTAGGCATTTGGGGGTCTCAGGGAATGGTGGCCCAAGTCCTGATGCTCCTCCCGACATTCCTGGAGCCAGCACCTCCACTTTGGATGCGAGGGAAGCCCCAGGAATCCTTTCTCTAAGGAGTAAAAATAGAGAAACTTCTGGAGCTTAGCAGGGCAAACGGGGCTTCCCTTGAGTTGCAGCGGTTCCCTTGGGGTTCCTCTTGAGTTGAGACTGGTAGTGTGGGGAACTTCTTGGGTCATAGCAAGGGGGTTAAGAAGCCCTAGGAGATCCAAGACGGAAAATGCCAGATGCCAGTCGGCACTGGGGATTCCTCCCCAATGGTCTCGGTGCTCAGTCCTCGACTTGTGCTGAGGGCGGAGCCTGAGCTTTCCTCCACCGTCCTTACATAGGTCTTGGGGTTCCCCTGAGGCCCCCACAGAGGAGACAGTCCTCGTCTCGCCTGGACACGTGCACAGCTACTTGCCTGACCAGGTGCAATAGCAGAGTCAGGCTCCATGTCGAGCGGACACAGGGATCTTTGGCTTGCCCTTGACGTCCAAAGTGCTGTCACACGTGCCAGTGTGTGGGGCGTCGTGCCTAGGGGTGACAGTCAATGCAGTGCATTGCAGTCAGGTTCATCTGAAGTGGACAAGTCATTTTGGGTTCTCGGGGAATGGTGCCCAAAACTCTGATGCTCCTCCCGACTTTCCTGGTGCAAGCACCTCCTCTTGGGATGCGAGGTAAGCCCCATAAAATATTTCCCTAAGGAGCAGGAAAAGGGACCATCATCTGGAGCTTAGCAGGGGCAAACGGGGCTCCTCTTGAATCGTAGCAGATCCCTTTGTGTTCGTCTCACGTTGAGACGGTAGGGGCGGGGAACTCCTTGTGTCACAGCAAAGGGGTGTAGGAGCCCTTTGAGGTCCAAGAGGGAAGCGGTGATTTCCCGTGAGACGCCACAGCACATAAGGGACTCACCACACTTGCAAGGGAGAAGCTTCTGTTTTTTCTCGAGTTACAACCGGATTCTTGAGTTACGATGGGGAGCCCTTGGAGCCGCCCCTGTGGCCTCAGGATAGGCCAGTCTCCGTGCCAGTTGCAAGGCGCCTCTAGGGATTTCTCCCCAGTCGTATCAGGGTGCTCAGACCTCGACTTGCGCTGAGGCCGGAGCGTGAGCTTTCCTCGACCATCCTGACCTAAGTCTTGGGGTACCCCTGAGGTCCCCGCAGAGGAGACACGTCTCGTCTCGCCTGGACACGTGCATGCTTTTTGCCTGACCAGCTGGAGCAGTAGTGTCAGGCTCCCTGGCGAGCGGACACAGTGATCTGTGGCTTGCTTTCGAGGTAATACCCAGGGCTGTCACACGTGCCAGTGTGTCAGGCTTCGAGCCTCAGGGTTACAGTCAAGGCAGTGCAGGGGAGTCAGTTCTTCTGCAGTGGACAAGGCACTTGGACATCTTGGGGAATGGTGGCTGATGCTCCTCGAGACTTTCCTGGTGCGAGCACCTCCTCTTGGGATGCGAGGGAAGCTCCAGATAACATTTCCCTAAAAAGCAGGAAAAAGGACCATCATCTAGAGCTTAGCAGGGGCAAACTGGACTCCTCTGGAGTCACACCTCATCCCTTGGCGTTCCTCTCTAGTTGAGACGGATGGGTTGGGAAACTTCTTGGGTCATAGCAAGGGGATGAACTTCCCTTTGAGGTCCAAGAGGGAACGTGTGATTTCCCACGAGACACCACATCGGATAAGGGCCTCACCTCGCTTGCAAGGGAGAAGCTTCTGGTGGTTCTCGAGTTGCAGAGAGGTTTCTCCAGTTACGACGGAGAGCCCATGGACGCACCCCTGTGGCCTCAGGAGAGGACAGTCTTCGTGCCAGTTGCCAGTCGCCTCTGGGAAATCCTCCCCAATGGTCTCAGGGTGCCCTGTCCTCGACTTTTGCTGAGGCCAGTGCCTGAGCTTTCCTCGACCGTCCTGACCCAGGTCTTGGGGTACTCTTGTGACCCCCTAAGAGGAGACAGTCCTCGTCTCGCCTGGACAACTGTANCCTCCCCAATGGTCTCAGGGTGCCCTGTCCTCGACTTTTGCTGAGGCCAGTGCCTGAGCTTTCCTCGACCGTCCTGACCCAGGTCTTGGGGTACTCTTGTGACCCCCTAAGAGGAGACAGTCCTCGTCTCGCCTGGACAACTGTACGGCTACTTGTCTGACCAGCTGCAGCAGCAGTGACAGGCTCCATGTCGAGTGGACACAGGGATCTGTGGCTTGCCCTCGAGGTCCTATTCAGGCTGTCACAGGGGCCATTGGGTCGGCCGTCGAGCCTCGGGGTGACAGTCAAGACAGTGCATGGCAGTCAGGTTCATGTAAAGTGGAGAAAGCATTTGGGGGTCTTAAGGTATGGTGGCCCAACACCTGATGCTCTTCCCGACTTTCCTGGTGTGAGCACCTCCTCTTGAGATGCGAGTGAAGCCCCAGGAAACCTGTCCCTAAGGAGCAGGAAAAGGGACCATCATCTGGAACTTAGAAGGGGCAAACGGAGATCCTCTTGATTTCCAGAGGGTCCCTTTGGGTTCATCTCGCTTTGATAAGGTAGTGGCGGGGAACTCCTTGTTTCACAGCAATGGAGTGAAGGAGACTTTCGAGGTCGAAGAGGGAAGGGGTGATTTCCCCCAAGAAGCCACAGCAGATAAGGGCCTCACCTCGCTTGCAAGGGAGAAGCTTCTGGTTTTTCTCGAGATGCGGCGGGGTTTCTCGAGTCGACGGGGAGCCCATGGACCCTCCCTTGTGGCCTCAGTAGAGGGCAGTCTCTGTGCCAGTTGCCTTGGGCCTTTGGGGATTCCTCCCCAGTCATCGCTGGGTCCTCAGTCGTCGTCTGGGGCTGAAGCCAGAATCTGAGCTTCCTCGCTAATGCTGACATAAATCTTTGGGTGCCCTTGGAGCCCCCACAGGGGAGTCAGGTTTCATCTAGCCTGGAGACGTGCACTTCCACTTGCCTCCGCAGCCAAACAGCAGTGTAAGGCTCCCCGTCGAGTGGACACAGGGATCTGTGACTTGACCTCGAGGTACTACCCAGGGCTGTCACACGTGCCCGTGTGTCAGGCTTCAAGCCTTAGGGTGACAGTCTATGAAGTGCAGCGAAGTCAGGTTNAGTGTAAGGCTCCCCGTCGAGTGGACACAGGGATCTGTGACTTGACCTCGAGGTACTACCCAGGGCTGTCACACGTGCCCGTGTGTCAGGCTTCAAGCCTTAGGGTGACAGTCTATGAAGTGCAGCGAAGTCAGGTTCATCTGGAGTGAATGAGGTATTTGGGGGTATTAGGGAATGGTGCCAAGACCCCTGATGCTCCTCCCAAATCTCCTGGTGCGAGTGTGTCTCCAGTTGGGTTGTAAGGGGTGCGCTGGGATCCCGTTCCTGACAGAGCAGGAAAGGGACCCTCATGTGGAGCTCAGCAGGGATACTGGGGCTCCTTTTCATTCATGGCAGGACCCTCGGTGTTCCCCTCAAGTGAGGACGGGTGGCGCGAAAAACTTCTTGGGTCACAGCAAGAAGGTGAACGACACTCTGGAGGTCCAAGAGAGAAGAGGTTCTTTTCCCTGAGTCACCACAGCAGAAGAGGTTCTCACCCCGCTTGCAGCCGAGAATCTTTTGGTTTTTCTCAAGTTGTGGCGGGGTCTTCTCGAGTTACAATGGGGAACCCAGGGACTCGCCCCTGTGCACTCAGGATTGGACACTCTCCGTGCCAGTTTCCAGTCGCCTCTCGGGATTCTTCCCTAATCATCTCGGTGCTCAGTCCTCGACTTTTGCTGAGGCCGGAGCCTGAGCTTCCCTCGACCGTCCTGACCTAGGTCTTGGTGTACCCCAGAGGGCCACACAGAGGAGACAGGCCTCGTCTCGCCTGGACACGTGCACGGCTACTTGCCTGACCAGCTGCAGCAGCAGTGTCAGGCTCCATGTTGAGCGGACACAGGGATCTGTGGCTTGCCCTCGAGGCACAAAGTGCTGTCACATGTGCAGGGGTTTCGGGCGTCGAGCCTCGGGGTGACAGTCAAGGCAGTGCAGGGAAGACAGGTCCATCTGCAATGGACAAGGCATTTGGGTGTCATGGAGAATGGTGGCCAAACACCAGATGCTCCTCCCGACATTCCTACTGGGAGCACTTCCTTTTGGGATTCGACGGAAGCCTCAGGAAACCTTATACTAAGGAGCAGGAAGAGGGACTATCATCTAGAGCTTAGCAGGGGCAAACTGGGATCTTCTTGAGTCGCACCGGGTCCACTGGGGTTCCTCTTGGGTGGGACAGTTGTGGCTGGAAACTCCTTGTGTCACAGCAAGGGAGTGAAGGAGCCATCGAGGTCCAAGGGGGAAGGGGTGATTTCCCACGAGACGGCGGACTGGATAAGGGCCTCACCCCACTTGCAAGGGAGAATCTTCTGGTGTTTCTCCAGTTGCGGTGGGGTTTCTCCAGTTATGACGGGGAGCCCAGGGACGCGCCCCTGTGGTCTCAGGAGAGGACAGTCTCCATGCCAGTCACCTCTGGGGATTCCTCCCCAATCGTCTCTGGGTGCCCTGTCCTCGACTTGTGCTGAGGCCAGTGCCTGAGCTTCCCACGACCGTCCTGACCTAGGTCTTGGGGGTTCCCCTGAGGCTCCCACAGAGGAGACAGGCTTCGTCTCACCTGGACACGAGCACAGCTACTTGCCTGACCAGCTGCAGCAGCAGTGTCAGGCTCCATGTCAAGCGGACAGAGGGATCTGTGGCTTGCTCTCGAGGTCCAAAGTGCTGTCACATGTGCCAGTGTGTCGTGCGTCGAGCCTCAGGGTGACAGTCAAGGCAGTGTGGGGCTGTCAAGTTCATCTGCAGTGTACAAGGCATTTGGGGGTCTTGGTGAATGGAGGCCCAAACCCTGATGCTCCTCCCGACATCCTGGTGTGAGCACCTCCTTTTGGAATGCGATGGAAGTCTCAGATAACATTTCCCTAAGGAGCAGGAAAAGGGACCATCAGCTGGAGCTTAGCAGCGTCAAATCGGGCTCCTCTTGGGTCACAGTGGGTCCCTTTTGGTTCATCTCCCGTTTACGTTAGGGACGGGGAACTCCTTGTGTTACAGCAAGGGGTTGAAGGAGCCCTTCGAGGTCCAAGAGGGAAGGGATGATTTCCCCTGAGACGTCCCAGCAGATAAGGGCCTTACCGTCTTTCAAGGGAGAAGCTTCTGGTTTTTCTCTAGTTGCAACGGGGTTCTCGAGTTACGACGTGGAGCCCAGGGAGCCGCCCCTGTGGCCTCAGGAGAGGCCAGTCTCCGTTCCAGTTGCACGGCGCCACTGGGGATTCCTCCCCAGGCATCGCTGGGTCCTCAGTCCTCCTCTCGTGGTGAAGCTGATACCTGAGCTTTCCTCCCCCATGCTGACATAAATCTAGGGGTTCCCATGGAGTCCCCACAGGGGAGTCAGGCCTCGTCTCTCCTAGAGACGCACACTACTGATTGCCTCTGCAGCTGCAGAAGCAGTGTAAGACTCTCCGTCAAGTGGACACAGGGATCTGTGACTTAACCACGAAGTATTACCCAGGGCTGTCACACTCCCAGTGTGTCAGGCTTCAAGCCTCGGGGTGAAAGGCGATGCAGTGCAGGGCAGTCAGATTCATCTGGACTGAACGAGGTATTTGGGGGTTTTCGGGAATGGTGGCAAGAACACTGATGCTCCTCCCAACAGTCCTTTTGCGAGTGTCTCCTGTTGGAATGTGAGGGAAGCACTGGGAACCCTTTCCCGACAGAGCAGGAAATGGAAACTCATCTGGAACTCAGCATGGGATAAAGGGGCTCTTTGTCTTTCATGGCGGGACCCTCAGTTTTCCCCTCGCCTGCAGACGGGTGGGGTGGGGAACTTCTTGGGTCACAGCAAGAAGGTGAACGACCCTTTTGACGTCCAAGAGAGAAGGGGTGACTTCCCCCGAGACGCCACAGCGGACAAGGTCATCACCTCGCTTGCAGGGGAGAATATTTTGGTTTTTCTCAATATGTAATGGAGTCCTCTCGAGTTACAACGGGGACCCCAGGGAATCGCCCCTGTGGTCTCAGGATAGGCCAGTCTCCGTGCCAGTAGCCAGGCGCTTCTGGGGATTCCTCCCCAATCATCTCAGGGTCCTCATTCCTCGACTTGTGCTGGGGCCGGAGACTGAGCTTTCCTCAACAGTCCTGACATAGGTCGTGAGGTACCCCTGAGGCCCCCACAGAGGAGACAGGCCTGGTCTCGCCTGGACACATGCACGGCTACTTGCCTGACCAGCTGCAGCAGCGGTGTCAGGCTCCATGTCGAGCAGACACAGGGATCTGTGGCTTGGACTCGAGGTACTACCCAAGGCTCTCAGACGTGCCAGTGTGTCACACTACGAGCCTCTGGATGACAGTTAAGGTAGTGCAGGGCAGTCAGATTCATCTGCAGTGGACAAGGCATTTGGGGGTCTTGGGCAATGGTGGCCCAAACCCTGATGCTCTTCCCGAATTTCCTGGTATGAGAACCTCCTCTTGGTATGCAAGGGAAACCTCAGGAAAACGTTCCCTAAGGACCAGGAAAAGGGTATATCATCTGGCGTTTAGTAGGGGCAAACCGGGCTCCTCTTGAGTCACAGAGGGTACCTTGGGGTTCCTCCCGAGTTGAGATGGGTAGAGTGGGTAACTTCTTGGGTCACAGCAAGGGAGTGAAGGAGCCCTTCCCAGTCCAAGAGGGAATTGGTGATTTCCCCCGAGACGCCACAGCGGATAAGGGCCTCACCCTGCTTGCAAGGGAGAAGCTTCTTGTTTTTTATGAGGTGGGGCTGGGTNGGGTAACTTCTTGGGTCACAGCAAGGGAGTGAAGGAGCCCTTCCCAGTCCAAGAGGGAATTGGTGATTTCCCCCGAGACGCCACAGCGGATAAGGGCCTCACCCTGCTTGCAAGGGAGAAGCTTCTTGTTTTTTATGAGGTGGGGCTGGGTTTCTCGATTTACGACGTGGAGCCCACGGACTCGCCCCTGTGGCCTCAGGAGAGGCCAGTCTCTGTGCCAGTTGCCATGAGCCTTTGGGGATTCCTCCCCAGACATCGCTGGGTCCTCAGTCCTGGTCTGGTGCTGAATCCAGTACCTGAGCTTTCCTCGCCTATGCTGACATAAATCTAGGGGTTCCCATGGCGTCCCAACAGGGGAGTCAGCCTCGTCTCGCCAGGAAAGGTGCATTGACGCTTGCCTCTGCAGCTGCAGCAGCAGTGTAAGACTCCCTGACGAGTGGACACAGGGTTCTGTGACTTGAAAACGAGGTACTACCCAGAGCTGTCACAGGTGCCCGTGTGTCAGGCTTCGAGTCTAGGCGTGACAGTCGACGCTGTGCTAGGCAGTCAGGTTCATCTGGAGTAAACCAGGTATTTGGGGGTCTTAGGGAATGGTGGCAAGACCCCTGATCTCCGCCCGACTGTCCTGTTGCCAGTGTCTCCTGTTGGGATGTGAGGGGAGCGCTGGGAAAACTATCCCGACAGCGCAGGAAAGGGACCCTCATCTGGAGCTCAGCAGGGTATAACGGGGCTCCATTTCATTCTTTGCGGGACCCGTAGTGTTCCTCTCGAGTGGGGAAGGGTGGGGAAAGGACCTTCTTGGGTCACAGCGAGCAGGTGAACGACCTTTTGAGGTCCAAGGGAAAAGGGGTGATTCCCCAGAGACGCCAGAGCGGAGAAAGTCCTCATCCCACTTTCAGGTGAGAATCTTTTGGATTTTCTCAAGTTGTGGCGGGGTTCTCTCGAGTTAAGGCAAGGACCACAGGCACTCGCCCTAGTGGCCTCGGGTGAGGACGGTCTCCGTGCAACTTGCCAGGCGCCTGTGGGGATTCCTCCCCAATCGACTATGTGTGCTCAGTCCTCGACTTGTTCTGAGGAAAGCCTGAGCTATCCTCGCCGTCCTAACCTAGGACTTAGGGTACCACTGAGGCCTCCACAGAGGAGACCCGCCACGTGTCACCTGGTTCCGTGCACGGCTACTTGCTTGAACAGCTGCAGCAGCAGTGTTAGGCTCCATGTCGAGCGGACACAGGGATCTGTGGCTTGCCCTCAAGGTCCTACTCAGAGTTGTCACACATGCCATTGGGTCGGGCATCCAACCTCGGGGTGACAGTCAAGAGAGTGCATGGCAGTCAGGTTCATCTGAAGTGGACAAAGCATTTGGCGGTCTTAAGGTATGGTGGTCCAGCACCTGATGCTCCTCCTGACTTTCCTGGTGCGAGCACCTCCTCTTGAAATGCGAGGGAAGCCCCAGGAAACCTTTTCCTGAGGAGCAGGAAAAGGGACAATCATCTGGAGCTTAGCAGGGGCAAACCGGGCTCCGTTGAGTTGCAGTGGATCCCTTGGAGTTCCTCTCCAGTTGAGACGGGTGGGGCGGGGAACTCCTTGGGTCACTGCAACGGTGTGAAGGAGCCCTTTGAGGTCGAAGAGGGAAGGGTTGATTTCCACCTAGAAGCCGTAGTGGATAAGCGCCTCATGCCGCATACAAGGGAGAAGCTTCAGGTTTTTCTCGAGTTGCCTCGGGGTTTCTCCAGTTAAGACAGGGAGCCCATTTAGCCGCCCCTGTGGCCTCAGGAGAGGCCAGTCTCCGCGCCAGTTGCCATGCGCCTTTGGGGATTTCTCCCCACACATCGCCTGGTCCTCAGTCCTTGTCTGGTGGTGAAGCCGGTATCTGAGCTTTCCTCGCCCATGCTGACACAAATCTAGGGGTTCCTATGGAGTCCTCATAGGGGAGTCAGGCCTCATCTCTCCTGGAGACGTACACTTCAGCTTGCTTCTGCAGCTGCACAAGCAGTGTAAGACTCCCTGTCGAGTGGACAAAGAGATCTGTGACTTGACCGCGAGGTATTACCCAGAGCTGTCACACGTGCCAGTGTGTCAGGCTTCGAGCCTCAGGGTGAAAGTCGACGCACTGCAGGGCAGTCAGATTCATCTGGATTGAACGAGGTACTTGGGGGTCTTGCGAAATGGTGGCAAAAACGCTTATGCTCCGCCCTACAGACCTGGTGCCACAGCAGATAAGGGCCTCACTCTGCTTGCAAGGGAGAAGCTTCTGGTTTTTTTCGAGGTGGGGCGGGGTTTCTTGAGTTAGGACGCGAAGCTCATGGACCCGCCCCTGTGGCCTCAGGAGAGGCCAGTCTCTCTGCCAGTTGCCATGTTCCTTTGGGGATTCTTCCCCAGACATGGCCGGGTCCTCAGTCATCGTCTGGTGCTGAAGCTGGTACCTGAGCTTTCCTCGCAAATGCTGACATAAATCTTGGGGTACCCATGGAGCTCCCACAGGGGAGTCAGGCCTCGTCTCGCTTAGAGACATGCACTGCCGATTGCCTCCAAAGCTGCAACAGCAGTGTAAGGCTCCCCGTCCAGAGGACACAGGGATCTGTGACTTGAACCCAGGGCTGTCACACGTGCCACTGTGTCAGGCTTGGAGCCTCGTGGTGACAGTGGACGCAGTGCAAGAGTGCAAGGCAGTCAGGTTCATCTGGAGTGAACCAAGTATTTGGGGGTCTTGGGGAATGGTGGCAAAACCCCTGAAGCTCCTGCCGACTCTCTTGGCGCTAGTGGCTACTGTTGGGATGTGAGGGGAGCACTGGGATCCCGTTCCCGACAGAGCAGAAAAAGGACCCTCATCTGGAGCTCAGCAGGGGATAACGGGGCTATTTTTCATTGTTCGTGGGACCCTGGGTGTTCCTCTCCCGTGGGAAGGTTGGGGCGGGGAACTTCTTGGGTCACAGCAAGAAGGTGAACGACCCTTTTGAGGTCCATGAGAGAAGTGGTGATTTCTCCTGAGACGCCACTGTGGACAAGGTCCTCAGCCTGCTTGCAGGGGAGAATATTTAAGTTTTTCTCAAGTTGTGATGGGGTCCTGTTGAGTAAGATG
The DNA here is from genome assembly GCA_006408635.1 of Nanger granti. NCBI lineage: Eukaryota > Metazoa > Chordata > Mammalia > Artiodactyla > Bovidae > Nanger > Nanger granti. The sequence goes on from SJYD01054462.1 coordinate 105,723, forward strand.
GGGACCACAGGGACTCGCCCCTGTGGTCTCAGGTGAGGACAGTTTCCGTGCCAGTTGCCAGGCGCCTCTGAGATTTCCTCAACAGTTGTCTCAGTGTGCTCAGTCCTCGACATGTGATGAGGCCAGAGCCTGAGCTTTCCTCGACCGTCCTGACCCAGGACTTGGAGTACCCCTGATGCCCCCACAGAGGAGACCCGCCTCGTCTCGCCTAGACACGTGCACGGCTTCTTGCCTGACCAACTGCAGCAACAGTGTCAGGATCCATGTCGAGCAGACACAGTGATCTGTAGCTAGACTTCGAGGTCCAAAGTGGTGTCACACGTGCCAGAGGGTCGGGCCTCGAGCCTCAGGGAAACAGTCAAGGCAGTGCAGGGCACTCATGATCATCTGCAGTGGACAAGGAATTTTGGGGTCTTGGGAAATGGTGGCCTAAACCCTGATGCTCCTCCGACTTTCCTGGTGGGAGCACCTCCTCTTGGGTTGCGAGGGAAGCCCCAGGAAACCTTTCCCTAAGGTGCAGGAATAGGGACCATCATCTGGAGTTTAGCAGGGGCAAACGGGCTCCTCTTGAGTCACAGTGGGTCCATTGAGGTTCCTTTTGCATGCGACGGTTGTGGCTGGGAACTCCTTGTGTCACAGCAAGGGAGTGAAGTAGCCCTTCGAGGTCCAAGAGGGAAGGGGTGATTTCACAAGACAGGCCGCAGGGGATAAGGGCCTCACCTCGCTTGCAAGGGAGAAGCTTCTGGTTTTTCTGGAGTTTGGGCGGAGTTTCTCGAGTTATGACAGGTAGGCCATGGACCCGCCCCTGTGGCCTCAGGAGAGGCCAGTCTCCGTGCCAGTTGCCATGCGCCTTAATGGATTCCTCCCCAGTCATCGCCGGGTCCTCACTGGTTATCTGGTACTGAAGCCGGTACCTGAGCTTTCATCGCCCATGCTGACATAAATCTTGGGGTTCCCATAGAGCCCCCACAGGGGATTCAGGCCTCATCTCGACTGGAGTCGTGCACTGCCGCTTGCCTCCAAAGCTGCAGCAGCAGTGTAATGCTCCCGGTCAACTGGACACAGGAATCTGTGACTTGACATTGAAGTACTACCCATGGCTTTCACAGGTGCCCGTGTGTCAGGCTTCGAGCCTTGGCGTACCAGTCGATGCAGTGCAGGGAAGTCAGGTTCTTCTGGAGTGAACGAGGTATTTGGGGGTCTTGGGGAATGGTGGCAAGACCCCTGATGCTCCTCCCGACTGTCCTGGTGTGAGTGTCTCCTGTTGGGATGTGAGGGGAGCGTTGGGAACACTTTCCCGACAAAGCAGGAAAGGGACTGATATCTGGACCTCAGCAGGGGAAAACAGGGCTCCATGTCATTCTAATCGGGACCCTCAGTGTTCCTCTCAAGTGAGGACGGGTGGGGAAGAGAACTTCTTGGGTCACAGCCAGAAGGTGAATGAACCTTTTTAGGTCCAAGAGAGAAGGGGTGATTTCCCCCGAGATGCCACAGTGGACAATGTCCTCACCCCACTGCAGGGGAGAATCTTTTGGTTTTTCTTAAGTTGTGGTGGGGTCCTCTCATATTACAACAGGGACAACAGGGACTCGCCCCTGTGGCCTCAGGAGATTCCAGTCTCCTGGCCATTTACCAGGTGCCTCTGGGGATTCCTCCCCAATCGTTTCAGAGTGCTCAGTCCTCGACTTGTGCTGTGGTCTGATCCTTACCTTTGCTCGACGGTCCTGACATAGATCTTGGGTTACACCTGAGGCCCCCACGGAGGAGTCAAGCCTCATCTCGCCTGGACACGTCCACCGCTACATGCCTGACCAGCTGCAGCAGCAGTGTCAGGCTCCATGTCGAGTGGACACAGGGATCTGTGTCTTACCCTCGAGGTCCAATATGCTGTCACACGTGCCAGTGTGTGGGGCATCGAGCCTCGGGGTGACAGTCAAGGCAGTGCAGGGCAGTCAGGTTCATCTGCAGTCGACAAGGCACTTGGGGGTCTTCGGGAATGGTGGCCCAACCACTGATGCTCCTCCCGAATTTCCTGATGGGAGCACCACCTCTTGGGATGAGAGGGAAGCCCCAGATAACATTTCCCTAAGGAGCAGGAAAAGCGACCATCATCTGGAGCTTAGCAGGGGCAAACTGGGGTCCTCTTGAGTCACACCGGCATCCTTGGGTCTCCTCTCTAGTTTACACGGATTGGGTGGGGAACTTCTTGGTCATAACAAGGGGGTGAAGTTGCCCTTTGAGGTCCACGAGGGAAGGGGTGATTTCCCAGGAGTTGCCGTGTCAGATAAGTTCCTCACCCCGCTTGCAAGGGAGAAGATTTTGGTATTTCTCGAGTTGTTGTGGGTTTCTCGTGTTATGACAGGGAGCACATGGACGTGCCCCTGTGGCCTCAGGAAAGGACAGTCTCCGGGCCAGTTGCAAGGCGCCTCTGGGGATTCCTCCCCAATTGTATCCGGGTGCTCAGACCTCGACTTGTGCTGCGGCCGGAGCCTGAGCTTTTTTCGACCGTCCTGACCTAGATCTTCGGGTACCCCTGAGGCCCCCACAGAGGAGACAGTCCTGGTCTTGCCTGGACACCTGCACGGCTACTTGACTGACCAGCTGCAGCAGCAGTGACAGGCTCCATGTCGAGCAGACACAGGGATCTGTGGCTTGCCCTCAAGGTCCTACTCAGGGCTGTCACACGTGCCATTGGGTCGAGTGTCGAGCCTCACTGTAATAGTCAAGGCAGTGCATGGCAGTCAGGTTCATCTGAAGTGGACAAAGCACTTGGGGGTCTTAAGGTATGGTGGCCCAACACTGATGCTCCTCCCGACTTTCCTGGTGCGAGCACCTCCTTTTGAGATGCGAGTGAAGCCCCTGGAAACCTTAACCTNCAAGGCAGTGCATGGCAGTCAGGTTCATCTGAAGTGGACAAAGCACTTGGGGGTCTTAAGGTATGGTGGCCCAACACTGATGCTCCTCCCGACTTTCCTGGTGCGAGCACCTCCTTTTGAGATGCGAGTGAAGCCCCTGGAAACCTTAACCTAAGGAGCAGGAAAAAGGACAATCATCTGGAGCTTAGCAGGGGCAAAGGGGGCTCTGTTGAGTTGCCGCGCATCCCTTGGGGTTCCTCTGGAGTTGAGAATGGTGGGGCAGGGAACTCCTTGGGTCAAAGCAAGGGTGTGAAGGAGCCCTTCGAGGTCCAATAGGGAAGGGGTGATTTCCTCCGAGACGCCACAGTGGATAAGGGCCTCACCCTGCTTTCAAGGGAGAAGCTTCTGGTTTTTCTTGAGATGCGGTGGGGTTTCTCGAGTTAGGTCGGGAAGCCCATGGACCCGCCCCTGTTACCTCAGGAGAGGTCAGTGTCCGTGCCAGTTGCCATCCTTCTTTGGGAATTCCTCCCCAGTCATCGCAGGGACCACAGTCGTCATCTGGTGCTGAAACCGGTATCTCAGCTTTCCTCGCCCATGCTGACATAAATCTTGGGGTTCCCTTGTAGCCCCTACATGTGAGTCAGGCCTTGTCTCGCCTGTAGAGGTGAACTGCCGATTGCTTCCGCAGCTGCAGCAGCAATGTAATGCTCCCCTTCGAGTGGACACAGGGTTCTGTGACTTGAACTAGATGTATTACCCAGGTCTATCACACGTGCCAGTGTGTCAGGCTTATAGCCTCGAGGTGACAGTCGAGGCAGTGCAGGGCAATCAGGTTCATCTTTGAGTGAACGAAGTATTTGGGGGTCTTGGGGAATTGTAGNGTGACTTGAACTAGATGTATTACCCAGGTCTATCACACGTGCCAGTGTGTCAGGCTTATAGCCTCGAGGTGACAGTCGAGGCAGTGCAGGGCAATCAGGTTCATCTTTGAGTGAACGAAGTATTTGGGGGTCTTGGGGAATTGTAGCAAGACCCCTGATACTCCTTTCAACTGTCCTGGTGCGAGTATCTCCTGTTGGTATGTGACGGGAGTGCAGAGAAACCTTTCCCCACCGAGCAGGAAAGGGACCCTCATCTGGAGCTCAGAAGGGGATAACGGGGCTTTTTTTCATTCTTCACGGGACACTCAGTGTTTCTCTCCAGTTGGGACGGGTGAGGCGGTGAACTTCTTGGGTCACAGCAAGAAGGTGAACGACTTTTTTCTGCTTTAAGAGAGAATTGGTGATTTCCCTCAAGACACCACAGCGGACAAGGTCCTCACCCCGCTTGCAGGGGAGAATCTTTTAGTTTTTCTCAAATTGTAGCGGGGTCCTCTCCAGTTCCTACGGGGACCCTAGGGACTCGCCCCTGTGGACTCAGGAGAGTCCAGTCTCTGTGCCAGTTGCCAGGCGCCTCCGGGGACTCCTCCCCAATCGTCCTGGGTGCTCAGTCTTCGAATTTTGCTGAGGCCTCAACGTGAGATTTCCTCGACCGTCCTGACCTAAGTCCTGGGGTTCCCCTGAGGCCCAAAGAGGAGACAGGCCTCGTCTCGCCTGGACACATGCATGGCTACTTGCCTGACCAGTTGCAGCAGCAGTGTCAGGCTCCATGTAGAGCGGACAGAGGGATCTGTGGCTTGCCCTCGAGGTACAAAGTGCTGTCACACGTGCCAGTGTGTCGGGCGTCGAGCCCCGAGGTGTCAGTCAAGAAAGTGCGGGGCAGGGAAGTTCATCTGCAGTGGACAAAGCATTTGGGGGTCTTGGGGAATGGTGGCCCAACCCCTGATTCTCCTCCGACTTTCCTGTTTAGAGCACCTCCTCTTGGGATGCGAGGGAATCCCCAGGGAACTTTTCCGGAAGAGGCAGGANGGGGCAGGGAAGTTCATCTGCAGTGGACAAAGCATTTGGGGGTCTTGGGGAATGGTGGCCCAACCCCTGATTCTCCTCCGACTTTCCTGTTTAGAGCACCTCCTCTTGGGATGCGAGGGAATCCCCAGGGAACTTTTCCGGAAGAGGCAGGAAAGGGACAATCAGCTGGAGCTTAGCAGGGGCAAACGGGGCTCTGTTGAGTCACAGCGGATCCCTTGAGGTTCCTCTCGAGATGAGACGGGTCAGCGGGAAAGTTCCTGGTTCACTGCAAGGGCTTGAAGGAGCTCTTCGAGGTCCAAGAGGGAAGGAGTGATTTCCCCAGGGACGCCGCAGTGGATAAGGTGCTCAACCCACTTGCAAGGGAGTAGCTTCTGGTTTTTCTCTAGTTGCGCTGGGGTCTCTCGAGTTACGACGATGAGCCCATGGACCCGCCCCTGTGGCCTCAGGAGAGACCAGTCTCCTTGCCAGTTGCCATGCGCCTTTGGGGATTCCTCCCCAGTCATCGTCGGGTCCTCCATCCTGGTCTGGTGCTACAGCCGGTACCTGAGGTTTCCTCGCCCAGGCTGACATAAGCTTGGGGTTCCCATGGAGTCCCCACAGGAAAGTCAGGCCTCGACTCTCCTGGAGACGTAAACTTGCGATTGCCTCTGCAGATGCAACAGCTGTGTATGGCTCCCTGTCGAGTGGACACATGGATCTGTGACTTGACCTCGAGGTACTACCCAGGGCTGTCACACATGCCTGTGTGTCAGGATTGGAGCCTCGGGGTGACATTCGACGAAGTACAGGGCATTCAGGTTCATCTGAAGTGAACAAGGTATTTGGGGGTCTTGGGGAATGGTGGCAAGACCCCTGATGCTCCTCCAGACTGTCCTGGTGCGAGTGTCTCTTCTTGGTATGTGACGGGAACGCTGGGAACCCTTTCCCAACAGAACAGGAAATGGACCTGTGCCAGTGTGTGGGACTTTGTGCCTAGGGGTGACAGGCAAGGCAGTGCATGGCAGTCAGGTTCATCTGAAGTGGAGAAGGCATTTGGGATTCTCAGAGATTGGTGGCCAAAACCCTGATGCTCCTCCCGACTTTCCTGGTGAGATCATCTCCTCTTGAGATGTAAGGGAAGCCCCAGGAAACCTTTCACTTTATCATCTGGAGCTGAGCAGTGGCAAACGGGGCTTCTGTTGAGTCGCAGCCCATCCCAAGGGGTTCCTCTCGAATGAGTCGGGTGGGGTGGTGAACTTCTTGGGTCTCAGCAAGGGGCTGAAAGAGCCCTTCTAGGTCCAAGAAGTTAGGGGTGATTTTCCCCAAGACGTCGCAGTGGATAAGGGCCTCACCCCGCTTGCAAGGGAGAAGCTTCTGGTTTTTCTCTAGTTGGGGCAGGGTTTCTCGAGATATGACGGCGAGCCCGTGGACTCCCCCCTGTGGCCTCAGGAGAGGCCAGTCTCGTGCCAGTTGCCATGCGCCTTTGGGGATGCTTCTCCAGTCATCACCAGGTTTTCCATCCTCCTCTGGTGCTGATCTGGTATCTGAGCTTTCGTACCCATGCTGATATAAATTTTGAGGTTCCCATGGAAACCAAACAGGGGAGTCAGGCCTTGTCTCGCCTGGAGAAGTGGCCTGCCAGTTGCATCAGTAGCTGAAGCAGCAGTGTATGTCTCACCGTCGAGTGGACACAGGGATCTGTCACTTGGCCTCGAGGTACTACCCAGGGCTGTCACAGGTGCCCGTGTCAGGCTTCGGATCTCGGGGTGACAGTTGACACACTGCAGGGCAGTCACGTTCATCTAGAGTCAATGAGGTATTTGGGGGTCTTGGGGAATGGTGGCAAGACCCTTGATGCTCCTCCAGACAGTCCTTGTGTGAGTGTCTCCTGTTGGGATGTGAGGGGAGCGCTGGGAATCCTTTCCCAACAGAGCAGGAAAGGGACCCTAATCTGGAGCTCAGCAGCGGATACCGGGGCTCCATTTCATTCTAGGCGGGACCCTCGATGTTCCTTTCGAGGTGAATGGGTGGGGCAGGGAACTTCCTGGTTCACAGCAAGAAGGTGAACAACCCTTTTGAGGTCCAAGAGAGAAGGGGTGATTTCCCCCGAGACGCCACATCGGACAAGGTCCTCACCCTGCTTGCAGGGTAGAATCTTTTGGTTTTTCTCAAGTTGTGGCAGGGTCCTCTCGAGTTACAATGGGGACCCCAGGGACTCGCCCCTGTGGCCTCAGGAGAGTCCAGTCTCGGTGCCAGTTGCCAGGAGCCTCTGAGGATTCCTCCCCAATCGTCTCAGAGTGCTCAGTCCTCGACTTGTGCTGAGTCTTGAGCCTCAGCTTTGCTCGACGGTCCTGACCTAGGTCTTGCAGTACCCCTGGGGCCCCCACAGAGGAGACAGGCCTCATCTCGCCAGGACATGTGCACGGCTACTTGCCTGATCAGCTGCAGCAGCAGTTTCAGGCTCCATGTCGAGCGGACACAGGGATCTGTGTCTTTCCCTCGAGGTCCAAAGTGCTGTCCCACGTGCCAGTGTGTCAAGCGTCGATCCTCTGGGTGACAGTCAAGGCAGTGCAGGGCAGTCAGGTTCATCTGCAATGGACAAGGCATTTGGGAGTCTTGGAGAATGCAGGCCCAACAACAGATGCTCCTCCCGACTTTCCTAGTGTGAGCACCTCCTCTTGGGATGCGAAGGAAGACACAGAAGACCTTAACCTAAGGAGCAGGAAATGGGACTCACATCTGGAGTTTAGCATGGGCAAACGGGGCTCTTCCTGAGGCGCAGCGGGTCCCTTGGTGTTCCTCTCGTGTGGAGACGGGTGGGGCAGGGAACTTCATGGTTCACAGCAAGGTGTGAAGGCGCCCTTCGAGGTCCAAGTGGGAAGGGGTGATTTCCCCCGAGAGGCTGCAGCCGATAAGGGCCTCACCCTGCTGGCAAAGGAGAAGCTTCTGGTTTTTCTCGAGTAGTGGTGCGGTTTCTCGAGTTACGATGGGAAGCCCATGGACCCGCCCCTGTGGCCTCAGGAGAGGCCTGTCTCCCTGCCATTTGCCATATGCCTTTCGGGATTCTTCCCCAGTCATTGCCAGGTACTCAGTCCTCGTCTGGTGCTGAGGCCGGTACTGGACCTTTCCTTGCCCATGCTGACATAAATCTTGGGGTTCCCATGGTGCTCCCACAGAGGTGTCAGGCCTTGTCTCGCCTGAAGATGTGCAGTTCAGCTTGCCTCTGCAGCTGCAGCAGCAGTGTAAGTCTCCCCATAGAGTGGTCACAGGGATCTGTGACTTGACCTCGAGGTACTACCCAGGGCTGTCACACGTGCCAGCACGTCCACTTTGGATGCGAAGGAAGCCCCAGGAATCGTATCCCTAAGGAGCAAAAAAAAGGAACAACATCTGGAACTTAGCAGGGGCAATCGGGCCTCCTCTTGATTCAAAGCGTGTCCCTTGGTGTTCCTCTCATGTTGAGACGGGTCGGGCAGGGAACGTCTTGGGTCACAGCAAGGGGGTGAAGGGTCGCGTCGTGGTCCAAGTGGGAAGGGGTGATTTCCCCTGAGTCACCTCAGCGGATAAGGGCCTCACCCAGCTTGTAAGGGAGAAGCTTCTGGTTTTTCTCGAGTTGCGGCGGGGTATCTCAAGTTATGATAGGGAGCCCATAGTCCCGCCCCTGTGGATTCAGGAGAGCCCAGTCTGCGTGTCAGTTGCGATGCGCCTTTGGGGATTCCTCCCCAGTCGTCGCCAGGTCCTCCATCCTTGTCTGGTGCTGATCTGGTTCCTGAGCTTTCCTCGTCCATGGTGACATAAATCTTGGGTTTCCTTTGGAGCCTCCATGGTGTACTCAGGCCTCGTCTCGCCTGGAGACATGCACTGACGCTTGACTCCGCTGCGGCAGCAGCAGTGTTAGACTCCCCATCCAGTGGACACAAAGATCTGTGACTTGGCCTCAAGGTACTACGAAGGGCTGTCACATGGGCCAGTGTGCCAGGCTTCGAGCCTCGGGGTGACAGTCGACGCAATGCAAGGCAGTCTGGTTCATATGGAGTGAAGGCGGTATTCGCGGTCTTGGGGAATGGTGTCAAGACCCCTGATGCTATTCCCGACTCTCCTGGTGCCAGTGTCTTTTATGGGGATGTGAGATGAGCGGTGGGAACCCTTTCCCAACAGAGCAGGAAATGGACCCTCATATGGAAATCAGCAACGGATAACCGGGTTCCTTTTCATTCTTGGCGTACCCTCGGTGTTCCTTTACTGAGGGGATGGTTGGGGCGGGNCTTTTATGGGGATGTGAGATGAGCGGTGGGAACCCTTTCCCAACAGAGCAGGAAATGGACCCTCATATGGAAATCAGCAACGGATAACCGGGTTCCTTTTCATTCTTGGCGTACCCTCGGTGTTCCTTTACTGAGGGGATGGTTGGGGCGGGGAACTTCTTGGATCACAGCAAGAAGGTGAATGACCCTTTTGCGTTCCAAGAGAGAAGGGGTGATTTTCCCCGAGACGCCACAGCAGACAAGGTCCTCACTCCGCTTGCAGGGGAGAATCTTATGGTTTTTCTCAAGTTGTGGCGGGGTCCTCTCAAGTTACAATGGGAAACCGAGGGACTCGCCCCTGTGGCCTCAGGAGAGGTCAGTCTCCCTGCCAGTTGACAGGAGCCCCTGGGGATTCTTCCATAATCGTCTCGGTGCTCAGTCCTCGACTTGTGATGAGGCTCGAGCCTGAGCTTTCCTCAACCGTCCTGACCTAGGTCTTGGTGTACACCTGAGGCCCCCACAGAGGTGGCAGACGTTGTCTCGCCTGGACACGTGCACGCAACTTGCCTGACCAGCTGCAGCAGAAATGGCACACCCCATGTCGAGCTGACACAGGGATCTGTGGCTTGCCCTCGAGGTGCTACCCTGGGCTGTCACACGTGCCAGTGTGTCGGGCGTTGAGCCTTAGGGTGATGGTCAAGGAAGTGCAGGGCAGTCAGGTTCATCTACAGTGGACAAGGCATTTGGGGGCGTTGGGGAATGGTGGCCCAAACCATGATGCTCCTTTCGACTTTCCTGGTGGGATCACCTCCTCTTGGGATGTGAGGGAAGACCCAGGAAACATTTCCCTATGGAGCAGAAAACGGAACTATCATCTGGAGCCTAGCAGGGGCAAATGGGGCTGCTCTTGAGTCTCAGCGGGTCCCATGGCATTCCTCTGGAGTTGAAACGGGTGGGGCGGGCAACATCTTGGGTCACAGAAATCGGGTGAAGGAGCCCGTTGAGATCCAAGAGGGATGGGATAATTTCCCCCGAATCGCTGCAGTGGATAAGGGCCTCACCCCGCTTGCAAGGGAGAAGCTTCTGGTTTTTCTCAAGTTGCGGCGGGATTTCTCGAGTTACGACAGGGAGCTCATGGACCCGCCCCTGTGGCCTCAGGAGAGGCCAGTTTCCTGCCAGTTGCTTGCGTCCTAGGGGATTCCTCCCCAGTCATGGCCGGGTCCTCAGTCCTCATCTGGTGCTGAAGGCGGTACCTGAGCTTTCCTCGCCCATGCTGACATAAATCTTGGGGTTCCCTTGGAGCCCTCACAGGGGATTCAGGCCTTGTCTCTCCTGGAGTCGTGCACTGCCGCTTACTTTTGCAGCTGCAGCAGCATTGTAATGCTCCCTGTCGAGTGGACACAGGGATCTGTGACTTGATCTATTGGTACAACCCAGGGCTGTCACTCGTGTATCAGGCTTCGAGTCTTGGTGTGACAGTCGATGCAGTGCAGGGCAGTTAGGTTCATCTGGAGTGAATGAGGTGTTTGGGGGGTCTTTGGAATGGTGGCAAGACCCCTGATGCTCCTCCAACTCTTCTGGTGTGATTGTTTCCTGTTGTTTTGTGAGGGGAGCTCTGGGAATCCTTTCCCGACAAAGCAGGAAAGGGACCCTCATCGGGAACTCAGCAGGGGATAACAGGGCTCCCATTCATGGCAGGACCCCCGGTGTTCCTCTCCTGTGGGGACGGGTGGGGCGGGGATGTTCTTGGGTCACAGCAAGAAGGTGAATAAACGTTTTGAGGTCCAAGAGAGTAGAGGTGATTTCCCCCGAGACGCCACACCTCGCTTGCAGGGGAGAATCTTTCTGATTTTACCATGTTGTGGCGGGGTTCTCTCGAGTTACGATGGGGACTCCAGGCACTCGCCCCTGTGGCCTCAGGAGAGGCCAGTCCCATGCCACTTGACAAGCACCTCTGGGGATTCCTCTCCAATTGTCTCAGGGTGTTCAGTCCTCGACTTGTGCAGAGGCCGGAGACTGAGCATTCCTCAACCGTCCTGACCTAGGTCTTGGGGTACACCTGAGGCCCAAACAGAGAAGACAGGCCTCGTCTCGCCAAGGTAGGTGCACGGCTACTTGCCCGACCAGCTTCAGCCACAGTGTCAGGCTCCATGTCGAGTGGACACAGGGATCTGTGGCTTGCCCTCGAGGTCCAATGTGCTGCCACACGTGCCAGTGTGTCGGGCGTCGAGAATTGGGTTGATGGTCAAGGCAGTGCAGGGAAGTCAGGTTGATCTGAAGTGGAGAAGGCATTTGGGGTTCTCAGGGATTGGTGGCCAAAACCCTGATGCTCCTCCCGACTTTCCTGGTGTGAGCACCTCCTCTTGGGATGCGAGGGAAGCCCCAGGTAACCTTTCCCTAAGGAGCAGGAAAAGGANGATCTGAAGTGGAGAAGGCATTTGGGGTTCTCAGGGATTGGTGGCCAAAACCCTGATGCTCCTCCCGACTTTCCTGGTGTGAGCACCTCCTCTTGGGATGCGAGGGAAGCCCCAGGTAACCTTTCCCTAAGGAGCAGGAAAAGGAATCATCATCTGGAGCTTAGCAAGTGCACACGGGGCTCCTCTTGAGTCGCAGCGGGTCCCTTGCTGGTCCTCTCTAATTGAGACGGGTGGGGCAGGGAACTTCTTGGGTCACAGCAAGGGGGTGAAGGAGTCATTCGATGTCCAAGAAGGAAGGGGTGATTTCCACCGAGACACCGCAGCAGATAAGGGCCTCACCACGCTAGCAAGGGAGAAGCTTCTGTTTTTTCTCGAGTTGCCACGGGGTTTCTCGAGTTGCGGCGGGCAGGCAATGGACCCGCCCCTGTGACCTCAGGAGAGGCCAGTCTCCGTGTCAATTGCCATGAGCCTTTGGGGATTCCTCCCCAGTCATCGCCGGGTCCTCAGTCCTCGTCTGGTGCTGAAGCTGGTACCTGAGCTTTCCTCGCCCATGCTGACATAAATTTGGGGTTCCCATGGAGCCCCCAGAGGGGAGTCAGGCCTCGTCTCGCCTGGAGATGTGCACTGCCACTTGCCTCTTCAGCTGCAGCAGCAGTGTAAGGCTCCCCGTCGAGTGGACACAGGGATCTGTGACTTGACCTCGAGGTACTACCCAAGTCTGTCGCTCGTGCTAGTGTGTCAGACATAGAGCCTCGGGGTGACAGTCGACTCATTGCAGGACAGTCAGGTTCATGTGAAGTGAACGAGGTATTTGGCAGTCTTTGGAATGGTGGCAAGACCCCTGATGCTCCTCCCGACTCTCCTGGTTCGAGTGTTTCTGGTTGAGATATGAGGGGAGCGCTGGGAACACTTTCCCGACAGAGCGAGAAAGGGACCCTCATCTGGAACTCAGCAGGGGATAACGGGGCTCCTTTGCATTCATGGCGGGACCCCCGGTGTTCCTCTCTAGTGGGGACGGATGGGGCGTGGATATTCTTGGGTCACAGGAAGAAGGTGAATGACCGATTTGAGGTCCATGAGAGAAGAGGTGATTTCCCCCGAGATGCCACATCAGACAAGGTCCTCAACTCAGTTGCAGGGGAGAGTCTTTGGTTTTTCCCAAGTTGTGACGGAGTCCTCTCGAGTTTCGACAGGGACCACAGGGACTCGCCTCTGTGGCATCAGGAGAGGCCAGTCTCCGTGCCAGTTCACAGGTGCCTATGGGGATTCCTCCCCAATCGTCTCAGGGTGCTCAGTCCTCGACTTGTGCATAGGCCGGAACCTGAGCATTCTTCAACCGTCCTGACCTAGGTCTTGGGGTACCCCTGAGGCCCCCACAGAGGAGACAGTCCTCGTCTCGCCTGGACACCTGCATGGCTACTTGTCTGACCAGCTGCAGCAGCATTGACAGGCTCCATGTCGAGAGGACACAGGGATCTGTGGCTTGCCCTCGAGGTCCTGCTCAGGGCTGTCACACGTGCCAGTGTCTCAGGATTGAAGCCTCTGGGTGACATTTGACGAAGTGCAGGGCATTCAGGTTCATCTGAAGTGAGCAAGGTATTTGGGGGTCTTGGGGAATGGTTGCAAGCCCCCTGATGCACCTCCAGACTGTCCTGGTGCGAGTGTCTCTTCTTGGTATGTGACGGGAACGCTGGGAACCCTTTCCCAACAGAGCAGGAAAGGGACCCTCATCTGGAGCTCAGCAGGGGATTACGGGGCTCCTTTTCATTCTTGGCAGGACAGTCGGTGTTCCTCTCCAGTGGGGACCGGAGGGGCAGGGAACATCTTGGGTCACAGCAAGAAGGTGAACTACCCTTTTTTGCTTTAAGAGAGAAGGGTTGATTTCCCCCAAGACGCTAGAGCGGACAAGGTCCTCACCCCACTTGAAGGGGAGAATATTTTGGTTTTTCTCAAATTGTAGCGGGGTCCTGTCCAGTTACGATGGGGACCCCAGGGACAAGCCCCTGTTGCTCAGGAGAGGCCAGTCTCCGTGCCAGATGCCAGTTGCCACTGGGGATTCCTCCCCAACGGTCTCAGTCCTGAGTCCTCGACTTGTGCTGAGGCCGATCCTGAGCTTTCCTCCACCGTCCTGACGTAGGTCTTGGGGTACCCCTGACACCCCCGCAGAGGAGACAGGCCTCGTCTCGCTGGACACGTGCATGGCTACTTGCCTGACCAGGTGCAAAAGCAGAGTCAGGCTCCATTTTGAGCGTACACAGGGATCTGTGGCTTGCTCTTGACGTCCAAAGTGCTGTCACACGTGCCAGTGTGTGGGGCGTCATGCCTAGGGGTGACAGTCAAGGCAGTGCATGGCAGTCAGGTTCATCTGAAGTGGAGAAGGCATTTGGGGTTCTCAAGGATTCGTGGCCAAAACCCTGATGCTTCTCCTGACTTTCCTGGTGAGATCACCTCCTCTTGAGATGCAAGAGAAGCCCCAGGAAACCTTTCCATAAGGAGCAGGTAAAGGGACTATCATCTGGAGCTGAGCAGTGGCAAACGGGGCTCCTGTTGGGGCGCAGCGGGTCCCAAGGGGTTCCTCTCGAGTTTAGACGGGTGAGGTGGGGAACTTCTTGGGTCTCAGAAGGGGCTGAAGGAGCCCTTCGAGGTCCAAGAGGTTAGGGGTGATTTTCCCCAAGATGTCGCAGTGGATAAGGGCCTCAGCCCGCTTGCAAGGGGGAAGCTTCTGGTTTTCCTCGAGTTTTAGCGGGGTTCCTCGAGTTGGGACCAGGAGTTCATGGACCTGCCCCTGTGGCCTCAGAATAGGCCAGTCTCCGTGCCAGTTGACATTCGCCTTTGGGGATTCCTCCCCAGTCATCACTGGGTTCTCAGTCCTCGTCTGGTGCTGAACCCGGTACCTGAGCTTTCCCCGCTCATGCTGACATAAATTTTGGGGTTTCCATGGAGCACCAATAGGGGAGTCAGGCCTCGTCTCGTCTGGAGATGTGCACTGCCGCTTACCTCTGCAGCTGCAGCAGCAGTGTAAGGCTCACCGTCGAGTGGACACAGGGATCTCTGACTTGACCTCGAGGTACTACCCAGGGCTGTAACACATGCCAGTGTGTCAGGCTTCGAGCCTCAGGATGTCAGTGGACACAGTGCAGAGCAGTCATGTTCATCTGAAGTGAACGATGTATTTGGAGGTCNGGAACATCTTGGGTCACAGCAAGAAGGTGAACTACCCTTTTTTGCTTTAAGAGAGAAGGGTTGATTTCCCCCAAGACGCTAGAGCGGACAAGGTCCTCACCCCACTTGAAGGGGAGAATATTTTGGTTTTTCTCAAATTGTAGTGGGGTCCTGTCCAGTTACGATGGGGACCCCAGGGACAAGCCCCTGTTGCTCAGGAGAGGCCAGTCTCCGTGCCAGATGCCAGTTGCCACTGGGGATTCCTCCCCAACGGTCTCAGTCCTGAGTCCTCGACTTGTGCTGAGGCCGATCCTGAGCTTTCCTCCACCGTCCTGACGTAGGTCTTGGGGTACCCCTGACACCCCCGCAGAGGAGACAGGCCTCGTCTCGCTGGACACGTGCATGGCTACTTGCCTGACCAGGTGCAAAAGCAGAGTCAGGCTCCATTTTGAGCGTACACAGGGATCTGTGGCTTGCTCTTGACGTCCAAAGTGCTGTCACACGTGCCAGTGTGTGGGGCGTCATGCCTAGGGGTGACAGTCAAGGCAGTGCATGGCAGTCAGGTTCATCTGAAGTGGAGAAGGCATTTGGGGTTCTCAAGGATTCGTGGCCAAAACCCTGATGCTTCTCCTGACTTTCCTGGTGAGATCACCTCCTCTTGAGATGCAAGAGAAGCCCCAGGAAACCTTTCCATAAGGAGCAGGTAAAGGGACTATCATCTGGAGCTGAGCAGTGGCAAACGGGGCTCCTGTTGGGGCGCAGCGGGTCCCAAGGGGTTCCTCTCGAGTTTAGACGGGTGAGGTGGGGAACTTCTTGGGTCTCAGAAGGGGCTGAAGGAGCCCTTCGAGGTCCAAGAGGTTAGGGGTGATTTTCCCCAAGATGTCGCAGTGGATAAGGGCCTCAGCCCGCTTGCAAGGGGGAAGCTTCTGGTTTTCCTCGAGTTTTAGCGGGGTTCCTCGAGTTGGGACCAGGAGTTCATGGACCTGCCCCTGTGGCCTCAGAATAGGCCAGTCTCCGTGCCAGTTGACATTCGCCTTTGGGGATTCCTCCCCAGTCATCACTGGGTTCTCAGTCCTCGTCTGGTGCTGAACCCGGTACCTGAGCTTTCCCCGCTCATGCTGACATAAATTTTGGGGTTTCCATGGAGCACCAATAGGGGAGTCAGGCCTCGTCTCGTCTGGAGATGTGCACTGCCGCTTACCTCTGCAGCTGCAGCAGCAGTGTAAGGCTCACCGTCGAGTGGACACAGGGATCTCTGACTTGACCTCGAGGTACTACCCAGGGCTGTAACACATGCCAGTGTGTCAGGCTTCGAGCCTCAGGATGTCAGTGGACACAGTGCAGAGCAGTCATGTTCATCTGAAGTGAACGATGTATTTGGAGGTCTTGGGGAATGGTGGCAAGAAACCTGTTGCTCCTCCCGACTGTCATGGTGCGAGTGTCTCACGCTGGGATGTGAGGGGAGTGCTGGGAACCCTTTCCTGACAGGGCAGGAAAGGGACCCTCATCTAAATTTCAGCAGGGGATAACGAGGCTCCTTTTCATTCTTGGCGGACCCTCGGTTATCCTCTCGAGTGGGGATGGGTGGGGCTTGGAACATCCTTGGTCACAGCAAGAAGGTGAACGACACTTGTGAGTTCCAAGAGAGAAGGGGTGACTTCACCAGAGACGACACAGTGGACAAGGTCCTAACCCCGCTTGCTGGGAAAATATTTTGGTTTTTCTCAAGTTATGACTGGGTCCTCATGAGTTACGACGGGGACCACAGGGACTCGCCCGTGTGGCCTCAGTAGAGGACGTTCTCCGTGCCAGTTGCCAGGCGCCTCTGGGAATTCCTCCCCAATCGTCTCAGAGTGCTCAGTCCTCGCCTGGAGCAGAGGCTGGAGCCTGACATTTCCTCGACCGTTCTGAGCTAGAACTTGGGATACCCCTGAGGCCCTCACAGAAGAGACAGGCCTCGTCTCGCCTGGACACGTGCACGGCTACATGCCTGACCAGCTGCAGCAGCAATGTCAGGCTCCATGTCGAGCGGACATAGGGATCTGTGGCTTGCCCTCGAGGTCCAATGTGCTGCCACACGTGCCAGTGTGTCGGGCGTCGAGAATTGGGTTGATGGTCAAGGCAGTGCAGGGAAGTCAGGTTCATCTGCAATGGACTAGGCACTTGGGGGTCTTGAGGAGTGGTAGTCAAACCCCTGGAGGTCAAACCCCGACTTTCCTGGTGCAAAAACCTCCTCTTGGGATGGGAGGTAAGCCCCAGGACACGTTTCCCTAAGAAGTGGTAAAAGCTATCAACATCTGGAGCTTAGCAGGAGCAAACGGGGCTCCTCTTGAGTCGAATCCGGTCCCTTGGGGGTCCTCTCGAATTGAGTCGGGTGGGGCAGGGAACTTCTTGGGTCACAGCAAGGGGTTGAAGGAGTCATTCAATGTCCAAGATAGAAGGGGTGATTTCCCCCGAGGTGCCTCAGCGGATAAGGGCCTCACCCCGCTTTCAAGGGAGAAGAGTCTGGTTTTTCTCGAGTTACGGCCCGGTTTCTCGAGTTACGATGGGGAGCCCCTGGACCCGTCTCTGTGGCCTCAAGAGAGGGCAGTCTCGGTGAAAGCTGCCATGCACCTTTGGGGATTCCTCCCCAGTCATCGCCGGGTCCTCTGTGGTCATCTGGTGCTGAAGCCGGTACCTGAGTTTTCCTTGCCCATGCTGACATAAATCTTGAGGTTCCCGTGGAGCCCACACAGGGGAGTCAGGCCTCGTCTCGCTTGGAGACATGCATTGCCGCTTGCCTCGGAAGCTGCACAGCAGTGTAAGACTCCCCGTCGTGTGGACACAGGGATCTGTGACTTGCCCTCGAGATACTACCTAGTGCTGTCACACGTGCCAGTGTGTCAGGCTTCAAGCCTCGTGGAGACAGTCAACGCGGTGCAGGGCAGTCAGGATCATCTGGAGTCAACGAGGTATTTAGGGGTCTTGCGGAATGGTGGCACGTCACCTGATTCTCCTCTCCACTGTCCTGGTGCGAGTGTCTCCTGTTGGGATGTGAGGGGAGCGTGGGGAATCCCTTCCCGACAGAGCAGGAAAGGGACCCAAATCTGGAGCTGAGCAGGGTATAACGAGGCTCCATTTCATTCTAGGTGGGACCCTCGGTGTTCCTCTCGAGTGGGGATGGGTGTGGCGTGGAACTTCTTGGATCACAGCAAGAAGGTAAATGAAACTTTGAGGTCCAAGAGTGAAGAGGTGATATCCCCCAGATGCCACAGCGGACAAGTTCGTCACCCCGCTTGCATGGGAAAATATTTTGGCATTTCACAAATTGTTGTGGGGTCCTCTCGAGTTACGACGGGGACACCAGTGACTCCCCCATGTGGCCTCAGAGAAGCCAGTTTCCGTGCCAGTTGCCAGGCGCCGCTGGGAAATCCTCCCCAATCATCTCAGGGTGCTCAGACCTCAACTGGTGCTGAGACCGGAGCCTGAGCTTTCCTCGACCGTCCTGACCTAGGTCTTGGTGTACACCTGAGGCTCCCACAGAGGAGACAGGCCCCGTCTCGCCTGGACACGTGCATGGCCACTAGCCTGAATAGCTGCAGCAGCAGTGTCAGGCTACATGTCGAGCGGACAAAAGGATCTGTGGCTTGACTCCTGGTCCAACCGAGGACTGTCTCACGTGCCAGTGTGCTGAGCTTCTAGCCTCGGGGTGACAGTCAAGGCAGTGCAGGGCAGTCAGGTTCATCTGCAGTGGACAAGGCATTTGGGGGTCTTTGAGAATGGTGGCCCAAACCCTGATGCTCCTCCCGACTTTCCTGGTGCAAGCACCTCCTCTTGGGATGCGAGGGAAACCCCAGGAAACCTTTCCCTAAGGAACAGGAAAAGGGATTATCATCTGGAGCTTAGCAGGGGCAAACGTGCCTCCTTTTGAGTCGCAGCGGGTCACTTGGTGTTCCTCTCGTGTTGAGACAGGTGGGGCGGGGAACTTCTTGGGTCACAGCAAGGGGGTGAAGGATCGCATCGGGGTCCAAGTGGGAAGGGGTGATTTCCCCCGAGATGCCTCAGCAGATAAGAGCCTCACCCAGCTTGTAAGGGAGAAGCTTCTGGTTTTTCTCGAGTTGCTGCGGGGTTTCTCGAGTTACAACAGGGAGCCCATAGACCTGCCCCTGTGGACTCAGGAGAGCCCAGTCTCCGTGTCAGTTGCCATGCGCCTTTGGGGATTCCTCCCCAGTCATCGCCAGGTCCTCTGTCCTCGTCTGGTGCTGATCTGGTACCTGAGCTTTCCTCGCCCATGGTGACATAAATCTTGGGTTTCCTTTCGAGCCTCCACGGTGTAGGCAGGCCTCGTCTCGCCTGGACACGTGCACTGACGCTTGACTCCGCTGCAGCAGCAGCAGTGTAAGACTCCCCATCGAGTGGACCCAGGAATCTGTGACTTGGCCTCAAGGTACTATGCAGGGCTGTCACATGGGCCAGTGTGCCAGGCTTCGAGCCTCGGGGTGACAGTCGATGCAGTGCAGGGCAGTCAGGTTCATATGGAGTGAAGGCAGTATTGGGGGTTGGGGAATGGTGGCAAGACCCCTGATGCTCCTCCAAACTGTCCTGGTGCCAGTGTCTTTTATGGGGATGTGAGATGAGTGGTGGGAACCCTTTCCCAACAGAGCAGGAAATGGACCCTCATATGGAAATCAGCACCGGATAACGGGGCTCCTTTTTATTCTTGGCGTTACCCTCGGGGTTCCTCTCCTGTGGGGATAGTTGGGACGGGNCTTTTATGGGGATGTGAGATGAGTGGTGGGAACCCTTTCCCAACAGAGCAGGAAATGGACCCTCATATGGAAATCAGCACCGGATAACGGGGCTCCTTTTTATTCTTGGCGTTACCCTCGGGGTTCCTCTCCTGTGGGGATAGTTGGGACGGGGAACTTCTTGGGTCACAGCAAGAAGGTG
The DNA here is from genome assembly GCA_006408635.1 of Nanger granti. Classification (NCBI taxonomy): domain Eukaryota; kingdom Metazoa; phylum Chordata; class Mammalia; order Artiodactyla; family Bovidae; genus Nanger; species Nanger granti. The sequence continues at coordinate 125,216 of SJYD01054462.1, forward strand.
AATGACCCTATTGCGTTCCAAGAGAGAAGGGGTGATTTCCCCCGAGACGCCACAGCAAACAAGGTCCTCACCATTCTTGCAGGGGAGAATCTTATGGTTTTTCTCAAGTTGTGGCGGGGTTCTCTCAAGTTACAATGGGGAACCGAGGGACTCGCCCCTGTGGACTCAGAAGAGGCCAGTCTCCGTGCCAGATGCCAGGCGCCTCTGGGGATTCCTCCCCAATCTTCTTAGGGTGCTCAGTCCTCGACTTGTGCTGAGGCCGGTGCCCGAGATTTCCTCGACCATCCTGACCTAGTTCTTGGGGTACCCCAGAGGATGCCACAGAGGAGACAGTCCTCGTCTCACCTGGACACGTGCACGGCTACTTGCCTGACCAGCTGCAGCAGCAGTGTCAGTCTCCATGTCAAGCGGACACAGAAATATGTGGCTTGCCCTCGAGCTGGAAATTGCTATCACACGTGCCAGTGTTTCGGGTGTCGAGCCTCGGGGTGACTTTTAAGCCAGTGCAGGGCAGTCAGGTTCATCTGCAGTGGACAGGGCATTTGGGGGTCTTGGGAAATGGTGGCCCAACCCCTGATGCGCCTCCCGACTTTCCTGGTGGGAGCACCTCCTCTGGGGATGTGAAGGAAGCCCCCGATAACCTTTCTCTATGGAGAAGGAAATGGCACCATCATCTGGAGATTAGCAAGGGTTAATGGGGTCCTCTTGAGTCCAGCGGGTCGATTGGGACTCCTCTCAGATTGAGACCAGTGGAGTGGGAAATTTTTCGGTCACAGCAAGGGGGTGAAGGAGCGCATCGAGATCCAAGAGGGAAGGAGTGATTTTCCCTGAGACACTGCAGCAGATAAGGGCCTCACTCCTCTTGCAAGGGAGAAGCTTCTGGTTTTTCTCGAGTTGTGGTGGGGTTTCTCAAGTTATGATGGGGAGCCCATGGACCCGCCCATGTGGCCTCAGGAGAGGCCAGTCTCCGTGCCAGTTGCCAGTCACCCCTGGGGATTCCTCCCAATCGTCTCAAGATGCTCAATCCTCGACTTGTGCTGAGGCCAGTGCCTGAGCTTTCCTCGACCGTCCTGACCTAGGCCTTGGGGTACCCCTGTGGAACCCAATTAGGAGACAGGCCTCGTCTATCCTGGAGATGTGCACAGCTACTTGCCTTACCAGCTGCAGCAGCAGTGGAAGGCTCCATGTCGAGCGGACACAGGGATCTGTGCCTTGCCCTCGAGGTCCAAAGTGCTGTCACATGTGCCATTGTGTCGGGGGTCAAGCCTAAGGGTGACGGTCAAGGCAGTGCAGGGCAGTCAGGTTCATCTGCAGTGGACAGGGCATCTAGGGTGTCTTGGGGAATGGTGGCCCAATCCCAGATGTTACTCCCGACTTTCCTGGTGTGAGCACCTCCTCTTGGGATGCGAGGGAAGCCTCAGGAAACCTTTCCCTAAGGAGCAGGAAAAGGGACAATCATCCGGAGCTTAGCAGGGGCAAACGGGGCTCTTCTTGAGTCGCAGCTCATCCCTTGGTGTTCCTGTGGAGATGAGATGGGTGGGGCGTGGAACTTCTTGGGTCACAGCAAGGGGGTGATGGAGCCCTTCGAGGTCCAACAGGGAAGAAGTAATTTCCCCCGAGATGCCACAGTGGATAAGGGCCTCACCCTGCTTTCAAGGGAGAAGCTTCTGGTTTTTCTCGAGTTGCAGCAGAGTTTCTAGAGTTACGATGGGGAGGCAATGGACCCGCCCTTGTGGCCTCAGGAGAGGCCAGTCTCCGTGCCTGTTTCCAGGCGCCTCTGGGAATTCCTCGCCAATCGTGTCAGGGTGCTCTGTCCTCGACTTTTGCTGAGGCCAGTGCCTGAAATTTCCTCGACCGACCCGACCTAGGTCTTGGGGTAACCCTCAGGCCCCCACAGAGGAGACAGTCCTCCGCTCGCCTGGACACGTGCACGGCTACATGCTCACCAGCTGTAGCAAAAGTGACAGGCTCCATGTCGAGCAGACACAGGGATCTGTGGCTTGCCCTCGAGGGCCAATTTGCTGTCACACGTGCCAGTGTGTCAGGTGTCAAGCCTCGGGGTGACAGTCAAGGCAGTGCGAGGCAGTCAGGTTCATCTGCAGTGGACAAGGCATTTGGGGGTCTTGTGGAATGCTGGCCCAACCCCTGATGCTCCTCTGACTTTCCTGGTGTGAGCACCTCCTCTTGGGATGCGAGGGAAGCCCCAGATAACATTTCCCTAAGGAGCAGGAAAAGGGACCATCATCTGGAGCTTAGCAGGGGTAAACGGGGCTCCTCTTGAATCGCAGCGGGTCCCTTTGGGTTCATCTCATGATGAGAGTGTAGGGGCCGGGAANCTTGGGATGCGAGGGAAGCCCCAGATAACATTTCCCTAAGGAGCAGGAAAAGGGACCATCATCTGGAGCTTAGCAGGGGTAAACGGGGCTCCTCTTGAATCGCAGCGGGTCCCTTTGGGTTCATCTCATGATGAGAGTGTAGGGGCCGGGAACTCCTTGTGTCACAGCAAGATTGTGTTGGAGCCCCTCGAGGTCCAAGAGGGAAGGGGTGATTTCCCCATAGACGCCACTGCGGACAAGGGCCTCATCCGGCTTGCAGGGGAGAATTTTTTGGATTTTCTCAAGTTGAAGCAGGGTCCTCTTGAATTACAATGGGGACACGAGGTACTCGCCTCTGTGGCCTCAGGAGAGGCCAGTCTCCGTGCCAGTTCCTAGTCATGTCTGAGGATTCTTCCCAATCGTCTCAGGGTGCTCAGTCCTCGACTTGTGCTGAGGCAGGAGCCTGAGCTTTCCTCGACCGTCCTGACCTAGTTCTTGGGGTACCACTGAGTCCCCCGAATACAAAATAGGCCTCGTCTCGCCTGGACACTTGCACTGCTACTTGCCTGACCAGTTGCAGCAGTAGTGTCAGGCTCCATGTCCAGCAGACACAGGGATCTGTGGCTAGTTCGAGGTCCAAATGGCTGTCACACGTGCCAGTGGGTCGGGCGTCGAGCCTCGGGGAGACAGTCAAGTCAGTGCAGGGCAGTCAGGTTCATCTGCAGTGGACAAGGCATTTGGGAGTCTTGGGAAATGGTGGCCCAAACTCTGATGCTCCTCCCAAGTTTCCTGGTACGAGAACCTCCGCTTGGAATGTGAGGGAAGCCCAAGGAAACCTTTCCCTAAGGAACCGGAAAAAGGACCATCATCTGGAGTTTAGCAGGGGCAAACGGGGCTCCTCTTGAGTCGCAGCGGGTCCATTGGGGTTCCTCTTGCATGCGACGGTTGTGGCAGGGAATTCATTGTGTCACACCAAGGGAGTGAAGGAGCCCTTCGAGGTCCAAGAGGGAAGGGGTGATTTCACATGACAGGCCGCAGGCGATAAGGGCCTCACCTCGCTTGCAAGGGAGAAGCTTCTGGTTTTTCTCGAGTTGGGGCGGGACTTCTCGAGTTACGACGGGGACGTCATGGACCCGCCCCTGTGGCTGCAGGAGAGGCCAGTTTCCCTGCCAGTTGCCATGCGCCTTAGTGGATTCCTCCCCAGTCATCGCCGGGTTCTCAGTGGTCATCTGGTACTGAAGCCAGTATCTGAGCTTTCCCCGCCCATGCTGGCATAAATCTTGGGGTTCCCATGGAGCCCCTACAGGGAAGTCAGGCCTCGTCTCGCCTGGAGTCGTGCACTGCCGCTTGCCTCCGCAGCTGTAGCAGCAGTGTAAGGCTCCCCGTCGAGTGGACATAGAAATCTGTGACTTGACATCAAGGTACTACCCAGGGCTGTCACAGGTGCCCATGTGTCAGCCTTGGCGTGACAGTCGACGAAATGCAGGGCAGTCAGGATTATATGGATTGAACGAGAAATTTGGGAGTATTGGGGAATGGTGGCAAGACCCCTGATGCTCCTCCCAACTGTCCTGGTGCCAGTGTCTCCTGTTGGGATGTGAGGGGAGCGCTGGGAATCCTTTCCCGACATAGCAGGAAAGGGATCCTCATCTGGAGCTCAGCATGGGAAAACAGTGCTCTATTTCATTCTTGGTGGGACCTCGGTATTCCTCTCGAGTGCGGACGGGTGGGGAAGGGAACTTCTTGGGTCACAGCAAGAAGGTGAACGACTCTTTGGAGGTACATGAGAAGGGGTGATTTCCCCCGAGAAGCCACAGCGGACAAGGTCCTCACCCCGGTAGCAGGGGAGAATATTTTGGTTTTTCTCAAGTTGTGGCGGGGTCCTGTCGAGTTATGACGGGGACCCCAGGGACTCGCCCCTGTTGCCTCAGGAGAGACCCATCTCGAGGCCAGTTACCAGACGCCTCTGGGGATTCCTCCCCAATCGTTTCAGAGTGCTCAGTCCTGGACGTGTGCTGAAGCCTGAGCCTCACCTTTGGTCGACCACCCTGACCTAGGTCTTAGGTTACCCCTGAGGCCCGCACAGAGGAGTCAGGCCTCGTCTCGCCTGGACATTTTCAAGGCTACGTGCCTGACCAGCTGCAGCAGCAGTGTCAGGCACCATGTCTAGCGGACACAGGGACCTGTGGCTTGCCCTCGAGATCCAATGTGCTGTCACACGTACCAGTGTGTCAGGTGTCGACCCTCGGGGTGACAGTCAAGGCAGTGCAGGGCAGTCAGGTTCATCTTCAGTGGACAAGGCATTTAGGGGGGCTTGGGGAATGGTGGCCCAGCCCCCTGATTGTCCTCCCGACTTTCCTGGTGCCAGCTCCTCCTCTTAAGGTGCGAGGGAAGCCCCAGATAACATTTCACTAAGAAGCAGGAAAAGGGACCATCATCTGGAGTTTAGCAGGGGCAAACTGGGCTCCTATTCAGTCTCACCGCGTCCCTTGGGGTTCCTCTGGAGTTGAGACGGATGGGGTGGGGAACTTCTTGGGTCATAGCAAGAGGGTGAAGGTGCCTTTTGAGGTCCAAGAGGGAAGGGGAGATTTCCCAGGAGACACCGCATCGGATAAGGGCCTCAGTCCGCTTGCAAGGGAGAAGCTTCTGGTGTTTCTCGAGTTGCAGTGGGGTTTCTCTAGTTACAACGGGGAGCCCATGACGCGCCCCTGTGGCCTCAGGGGAGGTCAGTCTCCGTGCCAGTTGACAGTCGCCTCTGGGGCTTCCTCCCCAATCGTCTCAGGGTGCCCTGTCCTCGACTGTGCTGAGACCAGTGCCTGAGCTTTCCTCGACCATCCTGACCAAGGTCTTGGGGTACCCCTGGGACCCCCACAGAGGAGATAGTCCTCGTCTCGCCTGGACACCTTCATGGCTACTTGCCTGACCAGCTGCAGAAGCAGTGAGAGGACACACGGATCTGTGGCTTGCCCTCCAGGTCCTACTGAGGGTTGTCACACGTGCCATTGGGTCGGGCGTTGAGCCTCGGGGTGATAGTCAAGAGAGTGCATGGCAGTCAGGTTCATCTAAAGTGGACAAAGCATTTGGGGGTCTTAAGGTATGGTGGCCAAACACCTGATGCTCCTTCCGACTAAGCTGGTCTGAGCACCTCCTCTTGAAATGCGAGGGAAGCCCCAGGAAACCTTTTCCTAAGGAGCCAGAAAAGGGACAATCATCTGGAACTTAGCAGGGGCAAACGGGGCTCTGTTGAGTTGCAGCGGATCCCTTGGGGTTCCTCTCCAGTTGAGACGGGTGGGGCGGGGAACTCCTTGGGTCACTGCAACGGTGTGAAGGAGCCCTTCGAGGTCCAAGAGGGAAGGGTTGATTTCCACCGAGACGATGCAGCGGATAAGGGCCTCACGCTGCATGCAAGGGAGAAGCTTCAGGTTTTTCTCCAGTTGCGACGGGGTTTCTCGAGTTAAGACGGGGAGCCCATTTAGCTGCCCCTGTGGCCTCAGGAGAGGCCAGTCTCTGTGCCAGTTGCCATGCACATTAGGGAATTCCTCCCCAGTCATCGCCGGATCCTCAGTCCTCGTCTGGTGCTGAAGCCAGTACCTGAGTTTTCCTCGCCCATGCTGACATAAATATAGGGGTTCCCATGGAGTCTGCACAGGGGAGTCAGGCCTTGTCTCGCCTGGAGACGTACATTACCGCTTGCTTCTGCAGCTGCAGAAGCAGTGTAAGACTCCCCGTCGAGTGGACACAGGGATCTGTGACTTGACCCCAAGGTATTACCCAGGGCTGTCACACGTGCCAGTGTGTCAGGCTTCGAGCCTCTGGGTGAAAGTCGACGCAGTGTAGGGCAGTCAGATTCATCTGGATTGAACGAGGTATTTGGGGGTCTTGCAGAATGGTGGCAAGAACACTGATGCTCCTCCCGACAGTCCTCGTGCGAGTGTCTCCTGTTGGAATGTGAGGGATGCGCTGGGAACCCTTTCCCGACAGAGCAGGAAATGGAAATTCGTCTGGAACTCAGCATGGGATAACTGGGCTCCTTGTCTTTCATGGCCGGACCATCAATTTTCCCCTCACGTGGGGAAGGGTGGGGTGGGGAACTTCTTGGGTCACAGCAAGAAGATGAATGACCCTTTCGAGCTCCAAGAGAGAAGGGGTGATTTCCCCCGAGATGTCACAGCGGACAAGGTCCTCACCCTGCTTGCAGGGGAGAATCTTTTGGTTTTTCTCAATTTGTGGTGGAGTCCTCTCGAGTTACAATGGGGACCCCAGGGATTCGCACCTGTGGCCTCAGGAGAGNGGGGTGATTTCCCCCGAGATGTCACAGCGGACAAGGTCCTCACCCTGCTTGCAGGGGAGAATCTTTTGGTTTTTCTCAATTTGTGGTGGAGTCCTCTCGAGTTACAATGGGGACCCCAGGGATTCGCACCTGTGGCCTCAGGAGAGGCCAGTCTCTGTACCAGTAGCCAGGTGCCTCAGGGGATTCTTCCCCAATCGTCTCAGGGTGCTCAGTCCTCAACTTGTGCTGAGGCCGGAGCCTGAGCTTTCCTAAACAGTCCTGACCTAACTCTTGTGGTACACCTAAGGCCTTCTCAGAGGAGAGAGGCCTTGTCTCGCGTGGATACATGCACGGTTACTTGCCTGACCAGCTGCAGTAGCAGTGTCAGGCTCCATGTCGAGCGGACACAGGGATCTGTGGCTTGCACTTGACATCCAAAGTGCTGTTACACGTGCGACTGTGTCGGGCATGGAGCCTCGGGGTGACAGTCAAGGCAGTGCAGGGCAGTCAGGTTCATCTGCAGTGGACAAGGCATTTGGGGGTCTTGGGGAATTGTGGCCCAACCCCTTTTGATCCTCCCCACTTTCCTGGTGGGGGCACCTCCTCTTTGGATGCGAANCCTCGGGGTGACAGTCAAGGCAGTGCAGGGCAGTCAGGTTCATCTGCAGTGGACAAGGCATTTGGGGGTCTTGGGGAATTGTGGCCCAACCCCTTTTGATCCTCCCCACTTTCCTGGTGGGGGCACCTCCTCTTTGGATGCGAAGGAAGCCCCAGATAACATTTCCCTAAGGAGCAGGAAAAGGGACCATCATCTGGAGCTTAGCAGGTGCAAACTAAGCTCCTCTTGAGTCGCATCAGCATCCTTGGGGTTCCTCTTGAGTTTTCACAGATGGGGTGGGGAACTTCTTGGGTCATAGCAAGGGGGTGAAGGTGCTCTTTGAGGTCCACGAGGGAAGGGGTGATTTCCCAGGAGACGCAGCATCAGATAAGGGCCTCACCCTGCTTGCAAGGGAGAAGCTTCTGGTGTTTCTCGAGTTGTTTTGGGGTTTATCGTGTTATGACGGGGAGCCCATGGACGCGCTCCTGTGGCCTCAGGAGAGGACAGTCTCCGTGCCAGTTGACAGGCGCCTCTGGGGATTCCTCCCCAATCGTATCATGGTGCTCATACCTCGACTTGTGCTGAGGCCGGAGCCTGAGCTTTCCTCGATCGTCCTGACCTAGGTCTTGGGGCACCCCTGAGGCACCCACAGAGAAGATAGTCTTGGTCTCGCCTGTACACCTGCATGGCTACTTGCCTGACTAGCTGCAGCAGCAGTGACAGGCTCAATGTCGAGCGGACACAAGGATCTGTGGCTTGCCCTCGAGGTTCTACTCAGGGCTGTCACACGTGCCATTGTGTCGGGCGTTGGGCCTCGATGTGACAGTCAAGGCAGTGCATGACAGTCAGGTTCATCTGACGTGGACAAAGCACTTGGGCGTCTTAAGTTATGGTGGCCCAACACTGATGCTTCTCCGGATTTTCCTGGTGGGAGCACCTCCTTTTGAGATGCGAGGGAAGCCCCAGGAAACCTTTCCCTAAGGAGCAGGAAAAGGGACAATCATCCGGAGCTTAGCAGGGGCAAACGGGGCTCTGTGGAGTTGCCGCGGATTCCTTGGGGTTCCTCTCGAGTTGAGAAGGGTGGGGCGGGGAACTCCTTGTCTCATAGCATGGGTATGAAGGAGCCCTTTGAAATCCAAGAGGGAAGGGGTGATTTCCTCTGAGACGCCTCAGCGGATAAGGGCCTCACCCTGCTTGCAAGGGAGAAGCTTCTTGTTTTTCTCGAGATGCGGCTGTGTTTCTCGAGTTAGGACGGGGAGCCCATGGACCCGCCCCTGTGGCCTCAGGAATGGTCAGTGTCCATGCCAGTTGCCATTCACCTTCGGAGATTTCTCCCCAGTCATCGCCGGGTCCTCCATCCTGGTCTGGTGCTGAAGCCGGTACCTGAGGTTTCCTCGCCCATGCTGACATAAATTTGGGGTTCCCATGGAGCCCCCACAGGAAAGTCAGGCCTCTTCTCTCCTGGAGACGTACACTTGCGCTTGCGTCTGCAGATTCAACAACCGTGTATGGCTCCCTGTCTAGTGGACACATGGATCTGTGACTTGACCTCGAGGTAATACCCAGGGCTGTCACACGTGCCAGTGTGTCAGGATTGGAGCCTCGGGGTGAGATTTGACGAAGTGCAGTGCATTCATGTTCATCTGAAGTGAACAAGGCATTTGGGGGTCTTGGGGAATGGTGGCAAGACCCCTGATTCTCCTCCCGACTGTCCTGGTGCCAGTGTCTCCTGTTGGGATGTGAGGGGAGTGCTGGGAACCCTTTCCCGACAGAAGAGGAAAGGGACCCTCCTCTGGAGCTCAGCAGGGGATAACGGGGATCCATTTCATTCTTGGCGGGACCCTCGGGGTTCCCCTCGAGTGTGGACGGGTGCGGGGGGAAACTTCTTGGGTCACAGCAAGATGGTGAACGACACTTTTGAGTTCCAAGAGAGATGGGGTGATTTTCCCTGAGACGCCACTGCGGACAAGGTCCTCACCACTCTTGCAGGCGAGAATCTTTTGGTTTTCCTCACGTTGTGGCAGGGTCCTCTCGAGTTACCACGGGGACCCCAGGCACTCGCCCCTTTGGCCTCAGAAGAGGCCAGTCTCCGTGCCAGATGACAGGCGCCTCTGGGGATTCCTCCTCAATCGTCTCACGGTGCTCAGTCCTCCAATTGTGCTGAGGCCGGTGCTGGAGGTTTCCTCGACCATCCTGACCTAGGTCTTGTGGTACCCCAGAGGCCCCCACAGAGGAGACAGGCCTCGCCTTGCCTGGACACGTGCACAGCTACTTGCCTGACCAGCTGGAGCAGCAGTGTTAGGCTCCATGTCAAGCGGACACTGGGATATGTGGCTTGCCCTCGAGCTGGAAATTGCTATCACACATGCTAGTGTGTCAGGTGTCGAGCCTCGCCGTGACATTCATGGCAGTGCAGGGCAGTCAGGTTCATCTGCAGTGGACAAGGCATTTGGGGGTCTTGGGGAATGTTGGCCCAACCCCTGATTCTCCTTCCGACTTTCCTGGTGCAAGCACCTCCTCTGGGGATGTGAAGGAAGCCCCCGATAACCTTTCCCTAAGGAGCAGAAAATGGGACCATCATCTGGAGCTTAGCAGGGGCTAATGGGATCCTCTTGAGTCCAGCGGGTCCATTGGGACTCCTCTCGGATTGAGACCAGTGGAGTGGAAGTTTTCGGTCACAGCAAGGGGGTGAAGGAGTGCATTGAGATCCAAGAGGGAAGGGGTGATTTCCCCTGAGACGCTGCAGCAGATAAGGGCCTCACCCCACTTGCAAGGGAGAAGCTTCTGGTTTTTCTCGAGTTGCAGCGGGGTTTCTCAAGTTACGACGTGGAGCCCATGGAGCCGCCCATGTGGCCTCAGGAGAGGCCACTCTCCGTGCCAGTTTCCATGTGGCTTTGGGGATTCCTCCCCAGTCATCGCCGGGTCCTCAGTCCTCGTCTGATGCTGAAGCAGGTGCCTGAGCTTTCCTCGCCCATGCTGACAAAAATCTTGGGGTTCCCATGGATCTCCCATAGGGGTGTCAGGCCTCATCTCGCCTGGAGATGTGCACTACCGCTTGCCTCTGCAGCTGCAGCAGCAGTGTAAGGCTCCCCGTCGAGTTGACACAGGGATCTGTGACTTGACCACGAGGTACTACCCAGGGCTGTCACACGTGCCAGTGTGTCAGGCTTCGAACCTCAGAGTGACAGTCGATGCAGTGCAGGGTTGTCAGGTTCATCTTGAGTGAACGAGGTATTTGGGGGTCTTTGGAATGGTGGCAAGACCCCTGATGCTACTCCCGACTGTCCTGGTGCGAGTGTGTCCTGTTGGGATGTGAGGGGAGCGCTGGGGACCCTTTCCAACAGAGCAGGAAAGGGACCCTCATCTGAAGCTCAGCAGGGGATAACGGGGCTCCTTTTCATTCTTGCCGGACCCTTCTTGTTCCTCTAAAGTGGGATAGGGTGGGGCGAGGAACTTCTTGGCTCACCGCAAGAAGGTGAACGAATCTTTTGAGGTCAAAGAGAGAAGGGGTGATTTCCCCCGTGTCGCCACAGCGGACCAGGTCCTCAACCCTCTTGCAGGGGAGATTTTCTTGGTTTTTCTCGAGCTGTGACGGGGTTTCTCGAGTTACGACGGGAACCGCAGGGATTCTGCCATGTGCCCTCGAAGAGGCCAGTCTGGGTGCCAGTTGCCAGGAGCTTCTGGGAATTACTCCCCAATAGTCTCAGGGTGCTCAGTCCTCTACTTGTGTGGAGGCCAGAGCTTGAGCTTTCCTCGACCGTACTGACCTAGGTCTTGGGGTACCCCTGACGCCACCACAGGGGAGACTGGCCTCGTCTCGCCTGGACACGTGCACCGCTACTTGCCGGACCAGCTGCAGCAGCAGTGTCAGGCTCCATGTCGAAAGGACAGAGGGATCTGTGGTTTTCCCTCGAGGTCCAAAGTGCTGTCTCACGTGCCAGTGTGTTGGGCGTTGAGCCTCGGGTGGACAGTCAAGGCAGTGCAGGGCAGTCAGGTTCATCTGCAGTGGACAAGGCATTTGGGGGTCTTGGGGAAAGGTAGCCCAAACCCTGATGCTCCTCCCGACTTTCCTGGTGCTATAAGCTCCTCTTGGGATGCGAGGGAAGCCCCAGGAAACCTTTCCCTATGGAGCAGTGAAACGGACCATAATCTGGAGCTTAGCAGGGGCAAATGGGGCTCCTCTTGAGTCACAGCCAGTCCCTTGGCATTTCTCTCGAGTAGAGACGGGTGGGGCGGGCAACTTCTTGGGTCACAGCAAGGGGGTGAAGGAGCCCTTCGAAGTCCCAGATAGAAGGGTTGATTTCCCACGAGAAACCTCAGCAGATAAAGGCCTCACCCTGCTTGCAAGGGAAAAGCTTCTGGTTTTTCTTGAGTTGCGGCGGGGATTCTCAAGTTACGACTAGGAGCCCATTGACCCGCCCTTGTGGCCTCAGGAAAGGCCAGTCTCCGTGCCAGTTGCCATGCGCATTTGAGGATTCCTCCCCAGTCCTCGCCAGATCCTCCGTCCTCGTCTGGTACTGATCTGGTACCTGAGCTTTCCTTGCCCATGCTGACATAAATCTTGGAGTTCCCATGGAACCCCCACAGGGCAGTCAGGCCTCGTCTCCCCTGGAGATGTGCCCTGCTGGTTGCCTCTTCAGCTGCAGCAGCAGTGTATGTCTTCCGGTCGAGTGGACACAGGGATCTGTGACTTGGCCTCGAGGTACTACCCACTGCTGTCACACGAGCCAGTGTGTCAGGCTTCGAGCCTCGGGGTGACAGTCGACGCAGTGCAGGGCAGTCAGGTTCATCTGGAGTGAACGCGGTATTGGGGGTCTTGGGGAATGGTGGCAAGACCCCTGATTCTCCTCCCCACTGTCCTGGTGCCAGTGTCTNGCCAGTGTGTCAGGCTTCGAGCCTCGGGGTGACAGTCGACGCAGTGCAGGGCAGTCAGGTTCATCTGGAGTGAACGCGGTATTGGGGGTCTTGGGGAATGGTGGCAAGACCCCTGATTCTCCTCCCCACTGTCCTGGTGCCAGTGTCTCCTGTTGGGATGTGAGGGGAGCACTGGGAAGCCTTTCCCGACAGAGCCAGAAAGGGACCCTCATGTGGAAGTCAAAACATGATAGTGGGGCTCATTTTCATTCATGGCAGTACCCTAGGTGTTCCTCTCCATTGAGGACGGGTGGGGCGGAAAACTTCTTAGGTCACCCCAAGAAGGTGAATGACTGTATTGAGGTCCAAGAGAGAAGAGATGATTTCCCCTGAAACGCCAGATCCGACAAGGTCCTCACCTCGCTTGCAGGGGAGAATCTTTTGGTATTTCCCAAGCTGAGGTGGGCTCCTCTCGAGTTATGACGGAGACCCCTAGGACCTGCACCTGTGGCCTCAGGAGAGGTCAGTCTCCGTGCCAGTTGCCAGGCGCCTCAGGGGATTCTCCTCAGTCGTCTCAGTGTGCTCAGTCCTCGACTGGTGATGAGGCCGAAGCTTGAGCTTTTCTCGACCGTCCTGATCTAGGTCTTGGGGTACCCCTGATGTCTCCACTTAAGAGACAGGCCTTATCTCGCCTGGACACATGTACGGCAATGTGCCTGACCAGTTGAAGCAGCAGTGGCAGGCTCCATGTCGAGCGGACACAGGGATCTGAGAATTGCCTTCGAGGTCCAATGTGCTGCCACACGTGACAGTGTGTCGGGCGTTGAGCCTCAGTGTGACAGTCAAGGCAGTGCAGGGCAGTCAGGTTCATCTGCAGTGGACAATGCACTTGGGGGACTTGAGTAATGGTGGCCAAAACCCTGATGATCCTTCCGACTTTCCTGGTGGGAGCACCTCCTCTTGGGATGCTAGGGAAGACCCAGGAAACCTTTCCCTAAGGAGCAGGAAAAGCTATCATCATCTGCAGCTTAGCAGGGGCAAACAGGGCCCCTCTTGAGTCGCAGCGTGTCCCTTGGAGGTCCTCTCGAATTGAGACGGGTGGGACAGGGAACTTCTTGGGTCACAGCAAGGGGGTTAAGGAGCCATTCGATGTCCAAGATGGAAGGGGTGATTTCTCCCGAGATGCCTCAGCGGATAAGGGCCTCACCCCGCTTGCAAGGGAGGAGCTTCTGGTTTTTCTCCAGTTGGGGGGGGGAGTTTCTCGAGTTACTACGGGGGGCCCATGGACCCGCCCCTGTGGCCTCAGGAGAGGCCAGTCTTTGTGCCAGTTGTCATGAGCCTTTGGGCATTCCTCCCGTGTCATCGCCGGGTCCTCAGACCTCGTCTGGTGCTGAAGCCGGTACCTGAGCTTTCCTCGCCCATGCTGACATAAATTTGGGGTTCCCGTGGTGCCCCCAGATGGGAGTCAGGCCTCGTCTCGCCTGGAGATGTGAACTGACGCTTGCCTCTTCAGCTGCAGCAGCAGTGTAAGGCTCCCCGTTGAGTGGACACAGGGATCTGTGACTTGATCTCGAGGTACAACCCAGTGCTGTCACTCGTGCCAGTGTGTCAGGCTTCGAGCCTCGGGGTGACAGTCGACGCACTGCAGGGCAGCCAGGTTCATCTGGAGTGAAGGAGGTATTTGGGGGTCTTTGGAATGGTGGCAAGACCCCTGATGCTTCTCTCGACTCTTCTGTTGCGAGTGTCTCCTGTTGGGTTGTGAGGGGAGCACTGGGAACCCTTTCCCGCAGAGCACAAAAGGGACCCTCATCTGGAACTCAGCAGGGGATAACGGGGCTCCTTTTCATTCATGGCCGGACCCTCAGTGTTCCTCTCGTGTGGGGACGGGTGGGGCGGGGATCTTCCGGGGTCAGAGCAAGAAGGTGAATGACCGTTTTGAGGGCCAATAGAGTAGAGGTGATTTCCCCCGAGACTCCACACATCCCTGGCAAGGGAGAATCTTTTGGTTTTTATCCTGTTGTGGCGGGGTTCTCTCGAGTTACACGGGGACCCCAGGGACTCGCCCCTGTGGCCTCAGGAGAGGCCAGTCTCCATGCCAGTTGACAGGCACCTCTGGGGATTCCTCTCCAATCGTCTCAGGGTGCTCAGTCCTCGACTTGTGCAGATGCCAGAGACTGAGCATTCCTCAACCGTCCTGACCTAAGTCTTAGGGTACACCAGAGGCCCAAACAGAGGAGACAGGCCTCGTCTCGCCAAGGTAGGTGCACGGCTACTTGCCCGACCAGCTTCAGCCACAGTGTCAGGCTCCATGTCGAGTGGACACAGGGATCTGTGGCTTGCCCTCGAGGTCCTACCCTGGGCTGTCACTCGTGCCAGTGTGTCGGGCGTCGAGGTTTGTTGTGATGGTCAAGGAAGTGCAGGGCAGTCAGGTTCATCTACAGTGGACAAGGCATTTGGGAGTCTTGGGGAATGGTGGCCCAACCTCTGATGCTCCTCCAGTCTTTCCTGTTGCGAGCACCTCCTCTTGGGATGCAAGGGAATCCCCAGATATCATTTCCCTAAGGAGCAGGAAAAGGGACCATCATCTGGAGCTTAGCAGGGTCAAACGGGGCTCCTCTCGAGTCGCAGCGGGTCCCTTGGGGTTCTTCCCGAGTTTAGACGGGTAGGGTGTGTAACTTCTTGGGTCACAGCAAGTGAGTGAAGGAGCCCTTCCCAGTCCAAGAAGGAATTGGTGATTTCCCCCGAGACGCCCCAGCGGATAATGGCCTCACCCTGAGTGCAAGGGAGAAGCTTTTGGTTTTTTTCGAGGTGGGGAGGGGTTTCTTGAGTTACTTCAGGGAGACCATGGACCCGCCCCTGTGGCCTCAGGAGAGGCCAGTCTCCGTGTCAGTTGCCATGTGCCTTCGGGGATTCCTCCCCAGACATCGCCTGGTCTTCAGTCCTCGTCTGTTGCTGAAGCCGGTACCTGAGATTTCTGCGCCCATGCTGACATAAATTTTGGGGTACCCATGGAGCCCTCACAGGGGAGTCAGGCCTCCGCTCTCCTGGAGACGTGCACTGCTGATTGCCTCCAAAGCTGCAACAGCAGTGTAAAGCTCCCCGTCGAGTGGACACAGGGATGTGCCACTTGAACTCGAGATATTACCCAGGGCTGTCACATGTACCAGTGTGTCAGGCCTCGAGATTCGGGGTGACAGTCTACAGAGTGCAGGGCAGTCAGGATCATCTGGAGTGAACGAGGTATTTGGGGGTCTTGGGGAATGGTGGCAAGAACCCTGATGCTCCTCCAGACTGCCCTGGTGCAAGTGTCTCCTGTTGGTACGTGACCGGAGCGCTGGGAACCCTTTCCAGACAGAGAAGGAAAGGGACCCTCATGTGGAGCTCAGCAGGGGATCACGGGGCTCCTTTTTATTCTTGGTGGGACACTCGGTGTTTCTATCGAGTGGGGACGGGTAGGGCAGGATCTTCTTGGGTCACAGCAAAAGGTGAAAGACCCTCTTGTGCTTTAAGAGAGAATGGGAGATTTCCATCAAGACGCCACAGTGGACAAGGTCCTCACCCTGCTTGCAGGGGAGAATATTTTGGTTTTTCTCAAGTTGTGGCGGGGTCCTCTGGAGTCACGATGGGGACACCATGGACTCGTCCCTGTGGCCTCAGGGGAATCCAGTCTCTGTGCGAGTTGCCAGGCTCCTCTGGGGATTATTCCCCAATCATCTCGGTGCTCAGTCTTCGACTTTTGCTGAGGCCTGAGCCTGAGATTTCCTCGACCGTCCTGACCTAGGTCTTGGGGTTCTACTGAGACTCCCACAGAAGAGACAGGCTTCGTCTCGCCTGGACACGTGCATGGCTACTTGCCTGACCAGCTGCAGCAGCAGTGTCAGGTTCCATGTCGAGCGGACAGATGGATCTGTGGCTTGCCCTCGAGGTCCAAAGTGCTGTCTCACGTGCCAGTGTGTCATGTGTCGAGCCTCGGGGTGACAGTCAAGGCTGTGCAGGGCTGTCAAGTTCATCTGCAGTGGACAAGGCATTTGGGTTTCTTGGGGAATGGTGGCCGAACCCCTGATGCTCCTCCCGACTTTCCTGTTGGGAGCACCTCCTCTTGGTATTTGAGCCAAGCCCCAGGGAACCTTTCCCTAAGGGGCAGGAAAAGCGCCGATCATATGGAGCTTAGCAGGTTCAAACAGGGCTCTGTTTAGTTGCAGCGGATCCCTTGTTGTTCCTCTCGAGTTGAGACGGATGGGGCGGGGAATTTCGTGGGTCACAGCAATAAGGTGAATGAATCTTTTGAGGTCCATGTGAGAAGGGGTGATTTCTCCCGAGATGGCAGAGTGGACAAGGTCCTCTCCCCGCTTGCACTGGAGAATCTTTTGGTTCTTCTGACGTTGTGTTGGGTTCCTCTCTAGTTACAACGAGGATCCCCGGGACTCACCCCTGTGGCCTCAGGAGAGTCCAGTCTCCGTGTCAGTGCCAGGCACCTCTGGAGATTCCTCAACAATCATCTCAGGGTGCTCAGTCCTCGACTTGTGCTGAGGCCACAGCCTGAGATTTCGTTGACCGTCCTGATTTAGGCCTTGGGGTACCCCTGTGGCCCCCACATAGGAGAAAGGCCTCGTCTCGCCTGGACACGTGCACGTCTACTTGCCTGACCAGCTGCAGCAGCAATGTCAGGCTCCATGTCGAGTGACACAGGGATCTCTGGCTTGAGCTGAAGGTCCATTGTGCTGTCACACTTTCCAGTGTGTCAGGGGTCGAGCCTTGCCGTGACAGTCAAGGCAGTGCAGGGCAGTCAGGTTCAGCTGCAGTGGACAATGCATTTGGGGGTCTTGGGGAATGATGGCCAAACCCTGATGCTCCTCCAGACTTTCCTGGTGCGAGCACCTCCTATTGGGATGGGAGAGAAGCACCAGGAAACCTTTCCCTAAGGAAGAGGAAAAGGGTCCATCATCTGTAGCTTAGAAGGGGCAAACGGGGCTCCTCTTGAGTCACAGCAGGTCCCTTGGGTTTCCTCTCGAGTTGAGATGAGTGGGGCGGGGAACTTCTTGGGTCACAGCAAGGGGGTGAAAAAGACCTTCGAGGTCCAGGAGGGAAGGGGTGATTTCCCCCAGGACTCCGTAGCGGATAAGGGCCTCAAGCCTCTTGCAAGGGAGAAGCTTCTGGTTTTTCTCGAGTTGCGGTGGTGTTTCTCGAGTTACGACGGGAAGCCCATGGACCCGCCCCTGTGGCCTCAGGAGAGGCGAGTGTCTGTGCCAGTTGCCATGCGCCTTCGGTGATTCCTCCCCAGTCATCGACGGGTCCTCAGTCCTCCTCTGGTGCTGAAGTCGGTATATGAGCTTTTCTCACTCATGCTAACATAAACCTTGGAGTACCCATGGAGCCCCCACAGGGGATTCGGGCCTCATCTAGCCTGGAGACATGCACTTCCGCTTGCCTCCGCAGCTGCAGCAGCAGTGTAAGGCTCCCCGTCGTGTGGACACAAGGATCTGTGACTTGACATCGAGGTACTACTCAGGGCTGTCACACGTACCAGTGTGTCAGGATTGGAGCCTCGGGGTAACAGTCGACGAAGTGCAGGGCAGTCAGGTACATCTGGAGTGAAAGAGGTATTTGGGGGTCTTGGGGAATCATGGAAAGTCCCCTGATGCTCTTCCCGACTCTCCTGGTGCGAGTATCTCCTGTTGGCATGTGAGGAGAGTGCTGGGATCCCGTTCCCTACAGAGCAGGAAAGGGACCCGCATCTGGAGCTCAGCAGGGAATAACAGGGCTCCTTGTCATTCTTGGCGGGACCCTCGGTGTTCCTCTCCAGTAGGGATGGGTGGGACGGAGAACATCTTGGGTCACAGCAAGAAGGTGAACGACCCTTTTGAGGTCCAAGAGAGAAGGGATGATTTCCCCCGAGATGTCACAGCATACAAGGTCCTCACCCCGCTTGTAGGGGAGAATATGCAGGTTTTTCTAAAGTTGTGGCCAGGTCCTCTGGAGTACGACGGGGAACCAATGGCCTNAACGACCCTTTTGAGGTCCAAGAGAGAAGGGATGATTTCCCCCGAGATGTCACAGCATACAAGGTCCTCACCCCGCTTGTAGGGGAGAATATGCAGGTTTTTCTAAAGTTGTGGCCAGGTCCTCTGGAGTACGACGGGGAACCAATGGCCTCACCCCTGTGGCCTCAGGAGAGGCCAGTCTCTGTGCCAGTTGCCCGGTAGCTCTGGGGATTCTTCTCCAATCGTCTCAGAGTGCTCAGTCCTCGACTTGTGCTGAGTCTTGAGCCTCAGCTTTGCTCGACGGTCCTGATCTAGGTCTTGGGGTACCCGTGAGGCCCTCACAGAGGAGACAGGCCTCGTCTCGCTTGGACACTTGCACGGCTACTTGCCTGATCAGCTGCAGCAGCAGTGGCAGGCTCCATGTCGAGCGGACACAAGGATCTGTGGCTTGCCCTCGAGGTCCTACCCAGGGCTGTCACATGCCAGTGTGTCAGGCATTGGGCCTCGGGGTGACAGCCAAGGAAGTGCAGGGCAGGCCGGTTCATCTGCAGTGGACAAGGCATTTGCAGGTCTTGGGTAATGGTAGCCCAAACCCTGATGCTCCTCTCGACTTTCCTGGTGTGAGCACCTCCTCTTGGGATGCGGGGGGCGCCAGGAAACCTTTCCCTAAGAAGCAGGAAAAGGGACCATCATCTGGAGATTAGCAGGGGCAACCAGGGCTCCTCTAGAGTCAGAGTGGATCCCTTGGGTTTCCTCTCGAGTTGAGACGGGTGGGGTGGGGAACTTCTTGGTCACAGCAAATGGGTTAAGGAGCACTTCGAGGTCCTAAAGGGAAGGGGTGATTTCCCCCGAAATGCCACAGCAGATAAGGGCCTCACTCCGCTTGCAAGGGAGAAGCTTCTGGATTTTCTCGAATTGCGGCAGGGTTTCTCAAGTTACGACGGGGAGCCCATGGACCCGCTCCTGTGTCCTCAGGAGAGGCCAGTGTCCGTGCCAGTTGCCATGCGCCTTTGGGGATTCCTCCCCAGTCATCGCTGGGTCCTCAGTCCTCGTCTGGTGCTGAAACCGGTGCCTCAGCTTTCCTTGCCCATGCTGACATAAATCTCGGGGTTCCCATGGAGGACCCACAGGGAGTCAGTCCTCGTCTCTCCTGAAGAAGTGCACTGTGGCTTGTCCCGCAGCTGCAGCAGCAGTGGAAGACTCCCCGTCGAGTGGACACACGGATCTGCGACTTGACTCGAGGTACTCCCCAGGGCTGTCACACCTGCCAGTGTGTCAGGCTTCGAGTCTCGGGGTGACAGTCGATGCAGTGCAGGGCAGTCAGGTTCATCTGCACTCAACGGGGTATTTGGGTTTCCTGGGGAATGTTGGCAAGACCTCTGATGCTCACCCCGACTGTCCTGGTGTGAGTGTGTCCTATTGGTATGTGAGGGGAGCGCCGGGAACCCTTTCCCGACAGAGCAGGAAACGGACCCTCATCAGGAGCTCAGCAGGGGATAATGGGGCTCCTTTTCATTCTTGGCGGGACCCTCGGGGTTCCTTTCGAGGTCGATGGGTGGGGCGGTTAACTTCCTGGTTCACAGGAAGAAGGTGAGCGACCCTTTTGAGGTCCAAGAGAGAAAGGGTGATATCCCCCGAGATGCCACAGTGGACATGGTCATCACCCTGCTTGCAGGGGAGAATATTTAGGTTTTTCTCAAGTTGTGGCTGGGTTCTCTTGAGTACGACGGGGTACCAGTGGTCTCGCCCCTGGGGCTTCAGGAGAGGCCAGTGTCCGTGCCAGTTGCCAGGCGCCTCTGGGGATTCCTCCCCAATTGTCTCAGAGTGCTCAGTCCTCGACTTGTGCTGAGGCCTGAGCCTCAGCTTCGCTCGACGGTCCTGACCTAGGACTTGGGGTACCCCTGAGGCCCCCACAGAGGAGACAGTCCTCGTCTCGACTGTACGCATGCACGGCTACTTGCTGACCAGCTGTAGCAGCACTTACAGGCTCCATGTCGAGCAGACACAAGGATATGTGGCTTGCCCTCGAGGTAATACCCAGGGCTGTCACACGTGCCAGTGTGTCAGGCTTTGAGCATCGGGGTGACATTCAAGGCAATGCAGGGCAGTCAGGTTCATCTGCAGTGGACAAGGCATTTGGGCATCTTGGGGAATGGTGGCCCAACCCCTTTTGCTCTTCCCAACTTTCGTGTCGCGAGACTTTCCTCCTCTTGTTATGCAAGGGAAACCCCAGATAACATTTCCCTAAGGAGAAGGAAAAGGGACTATCACCTGGTGCTTAGCAGGGGCAAATGGGGCTCCTCTTGAGTTGCAGCGTATCCCTTTGGGTTCTTCTCGCTTTGAGAAGGTAGTGGCGGGAAACTCCTTGTGTCACAGAAATGGAGTTCAGGAGTCCTTCGAGGTCGAAGAGGGAAGGGGTGATTTCCCCCGAGACGCTGCAGCAGATAAGCGCCTCACCTCGCTTGCAAGGGAGAAGCTTCTGGTTTTTCTCGAGTTGCAACCGGAATCTCGATTAGACGGGGAGCCCATGGAGCCGCCCCTGTGGCCTGAGGAGAGGCCAGTCTGCGTGCCAGTTGACAGGCGCCTCTGGGTATTCATCCTCAGTCGTTGCCGGTGTGCTCAGTCCACGTCTTGTGCTGAGGTCCGAGCCTGAGCTTTCCTCGACCGTCCTGACATAGGTCGCGGGGTACCCCTGAGTCCCCCACAGAGAGGACAGGCCTCGTCTCTCCTGGAGACCTGCAAGGCCACTTGCTTCCCAAGCTGCAGCAGCAGTGTCTGGCTTCCGGTCGAACGGACACAAGAATCAGTGGCTTGCCCTCAAGACACTCGAGGGCTGTCACACAAGCCAGTGTGTCTGGCGTCGAGGGTCAGGGTGACAATCGAGGCAGTGCAGGGCAGTCAGGGTCCGAAGGAATGGAGGAGGCATTTGGGGGACTTGGGGAATCGTGTCATGACCCCTGATGATCCTCCTGACTCCTCTGGTGCGAGCGCCTCCTCTTGGAATGTGAGGGGAGTGCAGGGAACTCTTTCTCGATGGAGCAAAGAAAGGGACCTTCATCTGGAGCTGAACAGGGGCAAACGGGCCTCCTCTTGAGTCTCGGTGGGACCCTCTAGGTTCCTCTCGAGTGGGGACGGGTGGGGCGGGGAACTTCTTGGATCACAGTAAGGGGGTGAATGACCCATTCAAGGTCCAAGAGCAAAGAGGTGATTTCACCNGCTGAACAGGGGCAAACGGGCCTCCTCTTGAGTCTCGGTGGGACCCTCTAGGTTCCTCTCGAGTGGGGACGGGTGGGGCGGGGAACTTCTTGGATCACAGTAAGGGGGTGAATGACCCATTCAAGGTCCAAGAGCAAAGAGGTGATTTCACCAGAGAAGTCTCAGCAGACAAGGGTCTCACCACGCCTGCAGGGGAGAAGCATCTGGTTTTTCTCGAGTTGCGGCAGAGTCCTCTCGAGTTACGACAGTGATGCAGAAACCAACCCTGTGGCGTCAGCAGTGTCCAGTCTCCGTGACAATTGCCAGGCGCCTCTGGGGATTCCTCCCCATTCCTCAGCGGGTCCTCGGGTTTCGTGTGGTGCTGAAGCGGCAGCCTGAGCTTTCCTCGCTAATGCTGACATAGGTCTTGGGGTTCCTCTGAAGCCCCCATAGGGGAGTCAGGTCTCATTTAGCCTCAGGATGTGCACGACCGCTTGCTCCCCATCAGCAGCAGTTGTGTAAGGCTCCCCATCGGGCGGACACAGGGATCTGTGTCTTGACCTCGAGGTAATACCCAGGACTGTCACTCGTGCCATTGTGTCAGTGGTCGAGCCTCGGTGTGACAGTCAAGGCAGTGTAGGGCAGTCAGGTTCATCTGGAGTGGAGGAGACATTTAGGGATCTTGAGGAATGTTAGCCCATCCTGATGCTCCTCCCGATTCTCATGGTGTGAGTGGCTGTTCTTCGGATGAGAGATGAGAGCAGGGACCCATTGCCTGATGAGCAGGGAAAGGGACAAACATCTGGAGCTGAGCAGCCATAAACATTTGGAGCTGATCAGGGGCAAACGGGGCTCCTCTTGATTCACAGCAGGACCATTGGGGTTCTTCTCGAATGGGGACTGGTGGGGAGACAACTGCTTGGGTCACTGCAAGAATATGAAGGAGCCTTTCCTAGTCAAAAAGAAAATGGGTGATTTCCCCCAAGACGCCCCAGGGGACAAGGGCCTCACCCCGCTTGCAAGGGAGAAGCTTCTGGTTTTTCTCGACTTGCGGCGTGGTTTCTCAAGTTACGATGGGGAGCCCATGGACCCGCCCCTGTGGCCTCAAGAGAGGCCAGTCTCCGTGCCAGTTTCCATGCGCCTTTGGGGATTCCTCCCCAGTCATCGCTGGGTCCTCAGTCCTCATCTGGTGCT
This sequence comes from Nanger granti, assembly GCA_006408635.1. Lineage (NCBI taxonomy): Eukaryota > Metazoa > Chordata > Mammalia > Artiodactyla > Bovidae > Nanger > Nanger granti. The sequence goes on from SJYD01054462.1 coordinate 147,623, forward strand.
GAGGCCAATGCCTAAGCTTTCCTCGCCATGCTGACTTAAATCTTGGGGTTCCCATGGAGCCCTCACAGGGGATTCAGGCCTCGTCTCGCCTATAGACATGCACTGCCGCTTGCCTCCACAGCTTCACCAGCAGTGTCAGGCTTCCAGTCGAGTGGATACAGGGATCTGTGGTTTGCCCTCGAGGTACCCCAGGGCTGTCACACGTGCCATTGTGTCGAGTGTCCAGCCTCTGGGTGACAGTCTAGGCAGTGCAGGGCAGTCAGGTTCATCTGAGGTGGACAAGGCTTTGGGGGCCTTGGGGAATATGGCCCGACCCCTTCTGCTTCTCCCGACTCTTCTGGTGCGAATGACTCCTCTTGGGATGTGAGAGGAGCACCGGGAAACCTTTCGTGATGGAGCAGGGAAATAGACCCTTATCTGGAGCTGAGCAGAAGCAATCGGGGATCCTCTTGAATCGCGACAGGACCGTTGGGGTTAGGCTCGAGTGGAGACTGGTAGCGTGGGGAGCTTCTTGCTTCACAGCAATGGTGTGAAGGAGCCTTTTGAGGTCCACGAGGGAAGGGGTGATTTTCTCTGAGATGCTTCAGTGGTCAAGGGCCTCACCCTGCCTGCAGGGGAGAAGCTTCTGGTTTTTCTTGAGTTGTGGCATGTTCCACTCGAGTTACAACAGAGACATCAGGGACCCGCCCCTTTGGACTCAGGAGAGGCCAGTCTTCGTGCCAGTTGCCAGGCACCTCTGGCGATACCTCACCAGAAAGGAGCCTTTCGAGGTCCACGAGGGAAGGGGTGATTTTCCCCGAGATGCCACAGCAGTCAAGGGCCTCACCCTGCCTGCAGGGGAGAAGCTTCTGGTTTTTCTCGAGTTGTGGCATGTTCCACTCGAGTTAAAATGGAGACATCAGGGACCCGCCCCTGTGGACTAAGGAGAGGCCAGTCTTCATGCCAGTTGCCAGGCACCTCTGGCGATACCTCACCAGTCGTTGCCAGGTCTTCAGTCCTCATCTGGTGCTGAGGCCGGAGCCTGAGCATTCTTCGCCCATGCTGATATAGTTCTTGGGGTTCCCTTGGGGCCCTGACAGGAGAGTCAGTCTTCATCTCGCCTAGAGACTTACACGACAGCCTGCCTCCCCAGCTGCAGCAGCAGTGTCTGGCTCCTTGTCGAGATGACATAGGGATCTGTCGCTTTCCATCGAGATACCCCAGGGCTGTCACACTTGCCAGTTTGTCGGGAGTCCTGCCTCAGAGTAACAGTCGGAGAAGTGCAAGTCAGTCAGGTTCATCTGGAGTGGACGAGGCATTTGTGGGTTTTGGGGAATGGTGGCCCTAACCCTGAGGCTCCTCCCGACTCTCCTGGTGCAAATGACTCCGCTTGGCAGGTGAGGGGAGCGCCGGGAACCCGTCGGGAAAGGGCCCCTCATCTGAAGCTGAGCAGGNCATCTGGAGTGGACGAGGCATTTGTGGGTTTTGGGGAATGGTGGCCCTAACCCTGAGGCTCCTCCCGACTCTCCTGGTGCAAATGACTCCGCTTGGCAGGTGAGGGGAGCGCCGGGAACCCGTCGGGAAAGGGCCCCTCATCTGAAGCTGAGCAGGGGAAAACGGGGATCCTCTTGAGTCCTGGCGGCACCCGCGGGTTCCTCTCGAGTGAGGACGGGTGGGGTGGGGAACTTCCTGGGTCACAGCAAGGGTGGGAAAGATCCCTTTGAGGTCCAAGCGGGAAGGGGTGTTTTCCCCCGAGACGCCACATTGGACAAGGTCCTCACCCCGCCTGCAGGGGAAAATCTTTTGGTTTTCCTCAAGTTGGGGCGGGGTCCTCTCGAGTTACGACGGGGACCCCAGGGACTCGCCCCTGTGGCTTCAGGAGAGGCCAGTCTCCGTACCAGTTGCCAGGCGCCTCTGGGTATTCCTCCCCAATCGTCGCTGGGTGCTCAGACCTCGTCTTGTGAGGCCAGAGCCTGGGCTTTCCTCGACCATCCTGACCTAGGACTTGGGGTACACCTGAGGCCCCCACAGAGGACAGGCCTCGTCTCGCCTGGAGACTTGCACAGCCACTTGCCTGACCAGCTGCAGCAGCAGTGTCAGGCTTTCCGTCGAGCAGACACAGGAATCTGTGGCTTGCCCTTGAGGTACCCCAGGGCTGTCACACTTGCCAGTGTGTCTGGCGTGGAGTCTCGGGGTGACAATCGAGGCAGTGCAGGGCAGTCAGGGTCCGCTGGAGTGGACGAGGCACTTGAGTGTCTTGGGGAATGGTGGCATGACCCCCAATGATCCCCCTGACTCTTCTGATGCAAGCGCCTCCTCTTGGGAAGTGAAGGGAGTCCAGGGAACCCTTTCCCGACGGAGCAGGGAAAGGGACCCTCATCTGATACGAGCCTGCCTCGAAACTGTAGCACCAACTCCTGCCTGAGTTTCTGGCCTGCCGGCCTCTCCTACAGATTTTAACTTGCCCATCTCCACAATTATTCTTTAGAATAAGGATCTAAATCAATGTATCTTATATAATTGTAATTTGCATAATCAATACTGGCACACATGCATTCTTTGTAACGCTTTGTGATTATAAGTATGTTAATTGCATTATGTATTCCACAATCCGCCCACGCACTGATATACACGTAGCTGATACACAGCGTCAGGCATACACAGCGTGGTTAGAGGGCACAGGCTGAAAAGGAAGCGTCTATAAACGTGAGGGTCATGCCCGCTCACGGCTGTGACACACACGGTGAGTGTGTGTGGGATGCGGCCACACTGCGTCCCAACTTGGTCTCAACCATCTGCTGAGTTTCCTCCCACGTGTGGGCAGAGCTGGGCTCGGAAGTGTCCCAGTGGCCAAGGAGCAAGGGCAGGGAGAGCACTTATGTGGAGGTTTCTAGGTAACAGAGGCAGGTGTCTTTGAGGCCTGGAGAGCCCCCCAGCCCAGGAATTCCTGCGACCCCTGGACCACACCTTAGACAAGCAGCCCCTCATCACCCCCAGTCTCAGCTCCTCTACCGGAGCTCCCCAGAGTGCCCCCAAGTACTGCAGCCTGGAATCTTCTGGCAGGCTTTGCTGAAAATGCCCCTTGGGCTTATTACAGAAAAAGTCAGCTTCTAGAAGATATATGTGTCAGAGAACTCGTTTTATCAAACTTCAAACCGAGTCCTCTGCAGAGCTACTTCAGGGACTAAATTAATATACGGCAGCCCTGAATCACTCCCACACGTCTCTGTCCCTGACGAACAACGGCAACAGCGACAGTCCCTGCCCGTGACAAGTCACACACGGAGGGGCACCCGTCTCAGCCCGGCACGCGGGGAGAGAGCAGGCAAAAGGCGGGAGGAAAGGACAGACACTCCAATTCCAGGCAGAGACAAACGCATGAGCACGGGCTCCTGAAATGTTCCAGAAGCTGCCAGGATGTCACAGCAAGCGGTGCTTCTTAAAAGCTCTCACAGGTTTCTCTTTCTTTTTAAAAAATGCCTGTTATTTACTACTGGGCTGCTTCGGGTCTTAGTCTTGCACACAGGACCTCTCACTGAGGCTCGTGGACTCCAGCTGCAGCCCTTGGGCTCAGTCACCGCGGCACACGGACTCAGCTGCCCCATAGCCTGAGATTTCAGTTCCCCGATCAGGGACAGAGCTCACCTCCCCTGTGCTGCAGGGCGGGTCGCTAACCACCGGGCAACCAGGCGAGTTCCTACATGCTTCTGACCAGACAGCGAATGGGTGGCGTTTGGAAACAGCTCATGTGGGAAAAAAATCATACAGATTTTTTTCCCCTACTCGGTACAAACCACGGCTCTCTTTTTATCTTGGACCTGTATGTGGAAAATGTTGGCCAGCGTGCCTCTTTCCTGTCTCTGGGCCACGTTCTTCTCTTCGGGCGAGGGAAGTGTTTATACTCCTTGGGGTAAAGGGAACAGTCAGACAACACCGGCTGCAGGTCACGAGCAGGTGATGCAAAGCGAGACGGGCCCTGCGCCTCGCAGGATGTGGAGGAAGTGGGCACAGGGTCCACCGACTGCAGAGGGCAGTGCCTGCTGGGAAGGTGAGCGAGCATAACCGGTGCCTGCCGCGTCCTCAAGAAACCGTCCAGGCACAGGACGAGCCGGCGCCTCAGACTCTCACCTTCCCATTTTGCCAAGACGCCTGCCATGGGGCTTCCCACCCGATGGGTGCCCCTTACTACGCTCCTGACCAAGTGGAGGGGCCCTCCTCCACAGCGTGGCCCAGCCTGCTGCAGCCCCCACCAGCGGAGGGCCATGGAGGGGATGCTCCGCGACTCCCAAGGCTGCCTGCCTCATGAGAATGCCACCCTGTCCTGGGGCCTCAGCCTTGGAATCTGGCCGCCATGGGTGGGAGCGAGCATATGGAGAGGAACCAGGACCTAGCGGCCACCACCACCCAACTACGGCCCCGGCTGGGCTCCCTGCCAGCCACCAGCCAGCACCAACTTGCCAGCCCCATGAATGTGCCATCTTGAAAGTGGGTCCTGTGGTCCCCAGTGAACTGCCCTAGCTACAGCTCTTTGGAGGAGAGACGAGCTGTCTGAACCCTGTGGACTGTGAGCAAAATAAGTAGTTGCTACGGTACTGTGTTTCGGGGTGGTCTGTGGGGCAGGCATAGATAACCCATTCTGAAATTAACCTCCGTCTCGCCACAGAACCGTCTCTCATTCCATGCCCTCTTCTTACAGTTTGACACTGAGGCTCCTCCATCAAGGCACAGGACCTGTGTTCCCTCCCCTGGAATCTGGCTCTGCCTGTGACCAGCCCATGAGTGACACTGAGAAGTGAAGGCGTGAGTCACTCAGTCGTGTCTGACTCTGCGGCCCCACGGACTGTAGCCCGCCAGGCTCCTCTGTCCACGGGATTCTCCAGCCAAGGATGCAGAAGCAGGCAGCCATGCCCTTCTCCGGGGGATCTTGCCGACCCAGGGAGAGAACCCAGGTCTCCTGCACTGCAGGCAGATTCTTTACAGTCTGAGCCGCCAGGGAGGCCCCGCAGGGACACTGTCTGACCCTGAGCCTAGGTCCTGGAAGGTGACACAGCTTTGTGCTGGTCCTCTGCGGGCGCCCACTCCTGCAACCCTGCTGCCAGGCCATGAGGAGGCCCAACTAGCCCCGGCAGAGGCCCCGTGGTGAGGGCACCCAGGTGGTCCAGCCACCAGCGCCAACTGCCAGACGCACGAGCAAAGCTGACTCCATGTGCTGTCTGACAGGGAAGCCAGTGGCCACAGATGGTTACTCACATTGAGATTAACTGGACTTAAATAAATTTTAAAATTCAGTTTCTCTGCTGCACTTGCCCCTATCTCAGCCTCCCAAAGGCCACACGTCCACGAATATCATCTGGAGGTTTTCCCTTCCATGCTTATTCCCATCTACATGTGGTAGGTGTTTTTTTTTTTTTTTTTTTAAGCAAAATTAGGATTATATTCCCTATCTAGTTGTGATCTGTTTCTCTTGCTTAAATACACATTTCACTTTCCATGTAATTTTCTTCTAATTCAAATGAACTTTCTAACCAGAGCTGAAGAAAAGAGGATGAATAATCGATGTAATTTATGCTCATTTGCTGTTGAAATTTTTGAAGTTATGGCCTCTTAGGTGAGGGTCAAAGGACACAAATCTATTGCCTGAAAAGATGTTGTTAATTAGAGGATTTAAATAGGTTAAGTAAGAGAAAGAACTGACAATACATGTCTCTAAAGGATGCTTATCTGTGAGGCTGGGCCAATTCTAAAACAACTCTTTGAAATTAATGAAGAGTCACGAATTCAGCTGACAGAAGCAAAAGGCAGGTCTATTTAGAGTAAATGTCATCTCCAGGACTTTTTCCTTGCAACTGAGGGGATTTTGGCTCCCGCGGGGTTTGGACCCTGGCATCTGGGGCAGGTGAGGACACCCAGGCTTCTCAGGAAATGCTAGTGGTAAAGAGCCTGCTGCCAGCACAGGAGGCCTAAGAGACTTGGGTTTGATCCCTGGGTCGGGAAGGTCCCTTGGAGGAGAGCACAGCAATCCACCCCATTCCCTGGGGAACCCCAGGGACACAGGAGCCTGGCGGGCTACGGTCCACAGGGGCACAAAGAGTGGGACACACTGAAGTGACTTAGCGCACACACACGAGGGGCGTCCGAGATTAGCGGTTGCCGTGGGCTGGGTATCTGTGCCCCCAGTTCATACGCTGAGATTTCAGATGGGATGGGATTGGGGACGGTGTCTTGCAGAGCTGATTAGGTCAGGGGTGGAGCCCTCATGAATGTGATTCATGCCTTTGTAAGAAGAACAGGAGACAGTCTGTTTTCGTAACGTCTCTCTGCCATGTGAAGACGCACCAAGAAGGCAGCCGTCAGCTCTCCCCTGACCACACTGGCACCCCATCTTCAACCTCCAGCCTCCAGAACGGCGAGAAACCACCGTCTCATTTAAACCACCCCGTCTATGGCATTTTTGTTAACGGCGGCTGGAGCTAACACAGTGGTAACAAAGACCATGGAGGAGCAGAAGGATCGCAGCGCCTCTGGGCCTTGCATTCACATATTGCACGTGTACATTACATGGTGCTGTGGACCCTTGCAGCTTCTCCCAGACCACCCTGGGGTCCAGTGACTCATCAGAAGGGCTCACGAACCAGGGAAGATGTTATGCTCACAGTTATGGTTTATTACAGCAAAAAAAAAAACAAAAAAAAAAACAGGTTGGAATCAGCAAAGGGAAGAGGCATGTGGGGTAGAGCTCCACCCCAGTGGGGCCATGCAGGCCGCAAAGACACGTGGCGACACGTGAGGAGCACCGCCAGCCAGGAACCCCCTGCGCCGTGGTGCCCTAAGTCCTCAGCTGCTGCTACTCAGCCCCTAGGTGGTGTCCAGCTCTTTGCAACCCCATGGACTGTAGCCCACCGGGATCCTCTGCCCCTGGGATTTCCCAGGCAAGAATACTAGATGGGTTCCCATTCCCTTCTCCAGGAGATCTTCCCGGGGATTCAACCAGCATCTCCTGCATTGGCAGGTGGCTGAGCCACCGGGAAGCCCTGTCCTAATGCTCTTACTGGCGGTCAGTTGCAGAGGTGTGGCTGGCCACCTGTGTAACTGAACCTGGTCTCCAGTCCTTCCAGTGGTCAAGCTGACGCTGTGTGGTCCGAGGCCCCACCCTATATCCCATCACTAGCACAGACTCTCCAGCACATTTTAAGGCCCCAGATAAACAGAGGTACTTGTATCACCCAGGACATGCTAAGGGCTTAGAACAGCTCCCAGGAGCCAGTCAAGAGCCAAACCTGTTACGTGGAGGCTTGGGCAACCTGGACCTGCGGATATAAACCTTCGCTGCCCAGGGTCCCTTTCACCGATGGTGACCTATTCATTTAAACTCTGCTTTAAACCCTGCTGTGCCATTCATGCCCCTGATCTGAAGTTCACTGGGGCTGAGATGACAAAGAACATCCTTACTGGGATTTCATCAGCTGCTTCTCTTCTCTAGTTTTTGAATCTAATGAAGAAACTGAGTCTGGGTTTATTTATGACAGATGGTGATGCTGTGCCTGGTGTGTTGATATGAAAGAGATGGATTAGAACAAAATGCTAGCTACATATGATGAGATAATCTTGGATTGTGATCAAAGTATAAGGTAACTATTCAGAATCTGATGCAACTATGTAGAATTGGTACTGTTCAGATCCCACAGGTAACTGTGTGGTTTAATGAATACAAATAGGGGTTACTAGTAACAGCAAAATTTCAGCAAATGTGAGGGAATCGTGAGGGTGGTAATCGGGATATTATTATTTATAACTTTAGCATTATAGTGGCTCAAATCATTATGGGGATCCCCATAAAAAAGCACTACTTCATAACAGTCATCATGAACATCCTCCTAGGGAGCTTGAAGAATTTTCCTTGACAAAAATCCTCAGAGTGAACAAAGACTCCCCCTACCCAACACACACCTGCCTAGACCACACACATGGACACATGACTTAACGAATGAAGCACTCAGGCTATTTTTAAAAGACATCACTAGACAAAAGGCGTATGCAAACACGATCAACCGCATTCGTAACCATGGACATGTGCTGAAAGTCACGCTTAACCAGGTTGGCAGTACCCAGAAGTGCTGACTCCAGGAAACGCTGGTGAGAATGTGGATCAGCAGAAATAGTCATATACTGCCAACACAATGGCAGCAAGATGCAGCAATCTTGGAAAGCCCTCTGGCAAGGCCCAGAGCCGTTAACGCCACCCCGCCCTCAGCCAAACAGCAATTCCAACTTCAGGTGCAGATCCTGGAGAGAACCTCACTCACAAGGATGTGGCTGAGGATGTTCACAGCAGCAGTGTCTACAAAGACGAAGCGGCGGGAACGACACCCACATCCATCCCCCGGAGACCACTCGATGGTGCAGACACACAGCGGATGCCACTGGGTGGTCCTTGTGGGTGGGGACCCCTAGCTTCCAACTGTACCCGGGAGCCTGATCAACCCTCATCCCACAAAGCCAGAAGTTCCGGGGTGTTAACAGCCCCCAACCCCTGAGAGCTGAGTTCAATGACTGGTGGAAGGTGGTGGGTAACTCATTCCAGTTCCATGACCCCTCCAAGGCCTCTCCTGGAGACGAGAAGGGTAGGGGAGGAGCCTCCTGCCCCAGGCAGTCTCCCAGAGTGGGATGGAACCCCCTGGGTCCATGATGCTCAAGGTAATATTTATCATTATTTAATATTGCTGTCTATTATTATTTATACATTTTCCTCCAGGAGAATGACGTGGACTCCAATCATAACTCAGGGCTAAACTCTGGGGGAAATCCAGGCTAAGACTTGGCTTGAAACAAGCTGTCTTTGGGAAAGTTCCTGAAATTCTTTTAAGTGTCCAAGCAGTCTTGCCATCCTCCCAAGGGCAGAAGCATGAACTGCCTCTTTCTTTTTGGGGGGGGATTTTTTATTTCGTATTGGGGTGGTGGTGGTTGTTCAGCTGCTCAGTCGTGTCCGACTCTTTCTGAGTACTGGGGTATAGCCGATTAACAGTGTTGTGATGGTTTTAGGTGAACAGTTTATGGCGAAGGGATTCAGCCACACACAGAAATACATCCACTCTCCCCTCGCCCGCATTTTGGCTGCCACATGACACTGAGCAGAGCTCCACGTGCTATACGACTGGTCCTTGCTGGTCACCCATTTTAAATCTGGCGGTGTCTACATGGCCGTCCCAACTCCCTAACCGCCCCCGCCCCCCGCAACCGTAAGCTCGTTTTCCGAGTCTATGAAGCTCTGTTTTGTACCTGTAAGTTCATTTGCATCTAAATTGTCTCTTTAATTCACTCATTTCTCTCAGCTGATTCCTGAACCCTCTTCTCTGTAGCTCATGGGGAAGAGAGAAAGGCTCTGATCTCTGGGGCAAGTTCTCACTGGTTTCCCAAGAGATCAGCTCACTTACTCCCTAATTTCATGCTGAACAGCTTATTCCCGTAAAATGCCTCTCTGCTAAGTCTCAGAAGCTCCTGCTGTCCTTAACACACAACTCATCCAGAGGACGCAGATAGAAAAAAGTCCGTTTCCCACTCTCAGACTTTGAGGTTCCTGGGGACAAACTGGACTTGTTTCTGAACAAAATCATACAATTCGACCCAACTGTTCTGATAAAGGACTTTGCTGTACACTTGTGTCCCCCTCATCATACTCTGGAAAGTCATACTGCTCCCTCCCCAGACTGGGGAGGGGTCCAGTGACAGCCGGACTGACTGGCTTTCAGATTAAAAGGCATACAGTAAGCTATCTGAATGGCACCGAAACATGGGTCTTCTCTGAGCCATATTCATAATTTGCTTCCTGGTGGTAAGGAGTAGTCAGATAAATGATTAAATATGAAATCACATAAAACCTGTTTAGTTTTCACCCTAATTTTNTGCCACATGACACTGAGCAGAGCTCCACGTGCTATACGACTGGTCCTTGCTGGTCACCCATTTTAAATCTGGCGGTGTCTACATGGCCGTCCCAACTCCCTAACCGCCCCCGCCCCCCGCAACCGTAAGCTCGTTTTCCGAGTCTATGAAGCTCTGTTTTGTACCTGTAAGTTCATTTGCATCTAAATTGTCTCTTTAATTCACTCATTTCTCTCAGCTGATTCCTGAACCCTCTTCTCTGTAGCTCATGGGGAAGAGAGAAAGGCTCTGATCTCTGGGGCAAGTTCTCACTGGTTTCCCAAGAGATCAGCTCACTTACTCCCTAATTTCATGCTGAACAGCTTATTCCCGTAAAATGCCTCTCTGCTAAGTCTCAGAAGCTCCTGCTGTCCTTAACACACAACTCATCCAGAGGACGCAGATAGACAAAAGTCCGTTTCCCACTCTCAGACTTTGAGGTTCCTGGGGACAAACTGGACTTGTTTCTGAACAAAATCATACAATTCGACCCAACTGTTCTGATAAAGGACTTTGCTGTACACTTGTGTCCCCCTCATCATACTCTGGAAAGCCATACTGCTCCCTCCCCAGACTGGGGAGGGGTCCAGTGACAGCCGGACTGACTGGCTTTCAGATTAAAAGGCATACAGTAAGCTATCTGAATGGCACCGAAACATGGGTCTTCTCTGAGCCATATTCATAATTTGCTTCCTGGTGGTAAGGAGTAGTCAGATAAATGATTAAATATGAAATCACATAAAACCTGTTTAGTTTTCACCCTAATTTTATCTACCATAAAAGCTAATCAAGGTAAAATTATTCAAACTTGAAACTGGCCACCTCAAGTAAAAGCAGGACAAATCTTGAAAAGAACTCTGAAAATCTTTAGTGAGGCCTAGTCATTTACTAATAACTGTAAGGTTGAAAGATGGGATGTTCCATGTCTTTTTATGTTGTCTTAGATCTACTCACAAGAAAGGTTACAAGATGGGGTAACCACATAACTTGTTCTGTCCAGACTGGAACAATTTTGAAACTGGAAAGTGATGCTGAAATAGAAATAACTTTAAAATTATTTATTTACTGACTAACAAATTGGTTTCATGTATTTGTGCAGCTATAAAGTAAT
>SJYD01054462.1:161945-204205 GCA_006408635.1 Nanger granti
TTGGTAGAATCTTGCTTCATATTTGAAACAATTATGTGGGTACCACAACCGGTTCCAAGCATGCTTTTGCCACACAGATTTTAATAATTTAGTGAGAGTGCTATTTTTACCTCAACATTATTCTTCATAAAATTTTGTATTATAAGATCAGTCCCCCAAATCATTTTATCCTCATTGTTGAAGCTTTTAACTGAATTTTCAAAGATTCAGATTTGAAACTGAAGTTTCAAAGATTTTTTTTAAAGAGGTTTCACCTTCAAAGAGATGACTTCTCAAAGGCTTTACTTTGACTATGTGAACTGGATGAAAAGACCGCACTAATGTTGCACTGAGCTGATTTTCTGTTTGAAGCATCTCATGGTGTTGATACAATACCAGCATCATTTAACTGTTTGTGAAATTCTTCTGATGAAACAGACATTTTAATAGCTATTGCTTCACTTTTTATAGCTATGCAGCTAAACTGGGGAGTAAAATTGAGCAACACTGATTTAGAAGCACACTCATTTGATCTAAATGAAAAGTCACGCTCCGGAGAGTCTCGCGGAAATCTGCCTTACAGCTTCAGCGGCCACGCTGCCATCTTGGCCATTTTAAAACGGCTGTGCTCAATCAACCTACGAAGGCGATGCTGGAGTGTTTTCTGCTGGTGGGCCTTTCTTCTGGCTTCCATGGGGGGGGCTGCCGCCCCCACGGCCCCCGCTGTCGTCGTCGTTCAGCCGTTCAGCCCCACGGACTGCAGCACGCCAGGCCTCCCCGTCCTCCAGTATCTCCCAGCGCTGCTCAAACCCCTGTCCATCGAGTCGTCATGCCGTCCAACTGCCCCATCTTCCGCTGCCCTCTTCTCCTCCTGCCCCCAGTCTTTCCCAGCGTCATGGTAGCGGTAAATGTCGACAAGCATTTTGCGTCAGCCATGTGACTCCCCGTCCTCCAGTATCTCCCAGCGCTGCTCAAACCCCTGTCCATCGAGTCGTCATGCCGTCCAACTGCCCCATCTTCCGCTGCCCTCTTCTCCTCCTGCCCCCAGTCTTTCCCAGCGTCATGGTAGCGGTAAATGTCGACAAGCATTTTGCGTCAGCCATGTGCTTGTCATCAGCTTTCTGCAGAGGTGGAAATTCAGTCCTTAGCTTTTCTTAAATATGCACTTCCGCCTTTCATTTCCAGTTGATCGTTACTGTAAGAGTTTGCTGTGAAATAAGAAGGCATTACCCCGCCATGAAATACAGACCTAGGTGTCGATCTAGTCCACGTAACCAAAGTCCAAACTGCTTTGGCAAGAGTGCTCATGATTCTAACACACTCACCAACAGGCCACACACACCTACATATATTTCCTTCCCCATTTCTCAGCAGCCTCACCAACCTCTGGAACGGCAGCTTCACTCAATCTGCAGGTCACAGCACACGCAGCTACACTGAGGACTTCCCTTCAGCCCAAGCTGGACTATAAAGGAGGGCAAGTGCCAAAAAGCCAATGCTTTTGAACTGCGGTGCTCAGAGGACTCTCTAGAGTCCCTTCGGTAGCATGGAGAGCAAACCCGTCAGTCCTAAAAGAAATCAGCCCTGATGCTGAAGCTCCAATACTTTGGTCACCTGATGCAAAGAGCTGACTCACTGGAAAAGACCCTGATGCTGGGAAAGAGTGAGGGCGATACAAGAAAGGGACGACAAAAGGTAAGATGGTTGGACGGCATCACTGACTCCATGGAAAGGAGTCTCAGCAAACTCTGGAAGATAGCGAAGGACAGAGAAGCCTGGCGTGCTGCAGTCCATGGATGGGGTCGCAAAAGAGTTGGACACAACTTAGCAACAGACCCACCACCACCGCCCCCTGAAAATGGAGTGAGCACTGTGCGGCCTCTCCCGAGTCCACTCCCTTTATCAGCAAGCCCACTGTTTCCTCAGGGCGTCCTCGACACGCCCTCTTGGAAACACAGGTGCCACTCTCTGTTGGGGATGTGAGGAAGCACGGGGTGGATGATCCCAGATTGCCTTTCAGATTTTCTCACATGTGAGTGAAAACTCCATCTCCTGCATGTACGTTGCACACACCGCCGGGCGAGGTGAGGGCGGACGCTCCAGCTACACGGAGTCCTTCCCACCTGGGCTCATGCTTCCACAGTGATTACAGCCCCACGGAGTCAGACATCAGAAATCTAGACAGGCGCTGCCCTGGACAAGAGGAATAAACTACTTCCGGCAGGTCGGGAGCTTGGGTGGCGACACCTAGGAGCCTGGCCTATCTGTGATAAAGAGGAGCCTGACCTACCTGTGATAAACAGGGATAAGCAGGTAAGCAAAACATGACAGCTACACAGACGACAGGTAATGATGCTGAGTCCTCCTGCAACCGAGTTCCTCTGAGGAGTTTATGATGGACCCCTGCCTCTCCAAACACCTGTCCCCTCTAGACACATTAACACCTGTTGCCCTCTAGACACATTAACACATGTTCCCTCTAGATAAACACCTGTTCCCCTCTAGACACATTAACACCTGTTCCCCTCTAGACAGATTAAACACTTGTTCCCCTCTAGAGAGATTAAACACCTGTCCCCTCTAGCTAAACACCTGTTCCCCTCTAGATAAAACCTGTTCCCCTCCAGATAGATTAAACATCTGTTCCCTCTAGATAAACACCTGTCCCCTCTAGACACATTAAACACCTGTCCCCTCTAGATAAACACCTGTTCCCCTCTAGACAGATTAAACACTTGTTCCCCTCTAGAGAGATTAAACACCTGCCCCCTCTAGCTAAACACCTGTTCCCCTCTAGATAAAACCTGTTCCCCTCCAGATAGATTAAACATCTGTTCCCCTCTAGCTAAACACCTGTTCCCCTCTAGAGAGATTAAACACCTGTTCCCCTCTAGAGAGATTAAACACCTGTCCCCTCTAGACACATTAAACATCTGTTCCCCTCTAGCTAAACACCTGTTCCCCTCTAGACAGATTAAACACCTGTTCCCCTCTAGATAAACACTTGTTCCACTCTAGATAGATTAAATATCTGTTCCCCTCTAGATAGATTAAACACCTGTTCCCCTCTAGACACATTAAACACCTGTTCCCCTCTAGACACATTAAACACCTGTTCCCCTCTAGCTAAACACCTGTTCCCCTCTAGACAGATTAAACACCTGTTCCCCTCTAGAGAGATTAAACACCTGTTCCCCTCTAGATAAACACCTGTTCCCCTCTAGAGCATGCAGAAGCCAACAAGAGGGTGACCGGAACCGAGCAGGACCCTGTGGGGCCCTCCTGGGCATTAAAGCCTTTCCATGTCCCCCATTTCTTGTTTGTAGGACTTTCAGCCTCCTAGACCTTCTCTGAGCGCCAAAGGGCAGTGTGCACGTGTGTGTGATTAGTTGCTCAGTCGTGTGCGACTCTGTGCGAGTCCATGGACTGTAGCCCACCAGGCTCCTCTGTCCATGGAATTTCCCAGACGACAATCCTGGAGTGGAGAGCCATTTTCTTCTCCAGAGGATCTTCCTGACCCAGGGATCAAACCTGTATCTCCTGCATTGCAGGCAGATTCTTTACTGCTGAGCCATTGGGGAAGTACCTCCAAAGGGCAGGCTCAGTTACTAACTAAAGACATGCAGAAAGACGCACTTCCTGATGGCTCCTCAGGCGCGTGGATAACCATTTGATATGCATCACTGACCTCTTCTGCAGGAGCCAAGGCAGAACCCCATCCAGGTGGCAGATGGTCACTGCAGGCTGAGCACAAGCCTGGGGACCCCAGACCGGCTGATGACTGACATCCCTGTTCCCCCACCACCAACCAATCAGAGGAGGGCTACACAGCTTGCAGTCCGCCCCCCGGATCTTGCCTAGAAAAACCTCTTCCCTGAAACTCATCAGGGCCTTCAAGTCTTTTTTCTTTTTCTGGCTGCACTGAGGGACGTGCGGGATCTTAGTGCCCCAACCAGGGATCAAACCTGTGGCCCCTGCAGTGGAAGCCTGGAGTCCTAACCACTGGACTGGCAGGTGGATCCCACATCTGAGTCTTCTGAACACAAGCCCCCATTCTCCTTCCTTGATCCTGCAATGAACCTTTCTCTGCTCTAAACTCTGATGCTTCGGGCTGGCCTCACGGCGTGTCAGGGACATGAACCTGGGCTCGACAACAATGATACATGGGTGATACGCAGATACGTGATACACAGATAGATGGATAGATAGGTGATATGTAGAGAGACAGGCGATAGATACAGAGAGACGATAAATCAGGGTAGGCAATAGGTAAGTAAATGAAAGATAAAGCATAGATGATAGGTGATAACCGTGTGTGTGTGTGCATGTATGTAAGTAACAGATGATAAATGGGCTTCCCAGGTGACTCAGTGGTAAAGAATCTGGCTGCCAAACGGGAAATGTGGGTTTGATCCCTGGGTGGGGAAGATCCCCTGGAGAAGGAAACAGCAACCCACTCCAGTATTCTTGCCTGGATAATCCCATGGGCAGAGGAGCCTGGCGGGCTACAGTCCATGGGTTCCCAGAGTCTGACACGACTGAGAGGCTAAACACAACTGACAGCAACAGAAAGGTGATAAATTCATGACACACAGACAGATGATGGTGGCAAACAGCTATGAGACCGGTGACAGGCAGACAGGCGATAAGGCCGGTCAGTCGATCACGTTGCTAACTGTCAGTTACTTTCAGAGCCAGTGACTGACCATGCTCGAGGGGACCACTGGTATTTGGTAAATTCACTGTTTCGTGTAACGTTAAGCAGAGTTTGGTCCAATTGTGTACCGAGACATCTCCTACTCAAGGAGCTTAGAATTAATCTAAGCTTTAGCTCCCTCATCTTTAGAATGAGGGTACCAAACACTTCTGGAGCCCAACACAAAGGTTTGCTACAGAAGAAGATGGTTCTGCGAGTGCACTCTGAAAACTGTGAAGTAAAAGCACCATCCTTTCATTAGAGAAGGCGCTCCGACGTAAAACTCAGTCACCGCAGACCGCCTCAGCATTTCTGCCAAACCCATCAGGGAAGAAGAATACACGGTGTCCTCCGGCGAGATAAGAGACGTGGGATAGTGATGACAGTTTATAGTCCTCCATAGATTTTCTTTTCTTCCAACTAAAAGATATCACCTATTGTGTTCGATCTTTTAATTAAAAATATTTATCAAAGTATCATGCACATGTAGTTAAAAAAAATCAAACAGTATCACAAGGCTTATAAGGAAAATCAGTCTTTCCACCCCCAAGACCCGTTCCTCACAGATAACTGCTTTTAACTTTTTTTTGTTGAGGTAAAATAAATGCACCATACAGCTGACCATTTTAACCATTTATCAGGGCTTCCCTGATAGCTCAGTTGGTAAAGAATCCGCCTGCAATGCAGGAGACCTTGGTTTGATTCCTGGGTTGGGAAGATCCGCTGGAGAAGGGCAAGGCTACCCATTCTGGTATTCTGGCCTGGAGAATTCCACAGACTGTATAGTCTGTGGGGTCGCAAAGAGTCGGGCACGACTAAGCAACTTTCACTTTCAATCATTTCTGTGGCGGTAGCATATTCAAAAGCAGAGACATTACTTTGCTGACTAAGGTCCATCTAGTCAAGGCTATGGTTTTTCCTGTGGTCATGTATGGATGTGAGAGTTGGACTGTGAAGAAGGCTGAGTGCTAAAGAATTGATGCTTTTGAACTGTGGTGTTGGAGAAGACTCTTGAGAGTGCCTTGGACTGCAAGGAGATCCAATCAGTCCATTCTGAAGGAGATCAGGGATTTCTTTGGAAGGAATGATGCTAAAGCTGAAACTCCAGGACTTTGGCCACCTCATGCGAAGAGTTGACTCACTGGAAAAGAGTCTGATGCTGGGAGGGATTGGGAGCAGGAGGAGAAGGGGACGACAGAAGAGAGATGGCTGGATGGCATCACTGACTCAATGGACGTGAGTCTGAGTGAACTCCGGGAGTTGGTGATGGACAGGGAGGCCTGGCGTGCTGCGATTCATTGGGTTGCAGAGAGTTGGACACCACTGAGTGACTGAACTGAACTGAAGAACACTAACCAGAGAAGGCGATGGCACCCCACTCCAGTGCTCTTGCCTGGAAGATCCCATGGACGGAGGAGCCTGGTGGGCCGCAGTCCGTGCGGTTGCTAGGAATCGGACACGACTGAAGTGACTTCACTTTCACTTTTCACTTTCATGCATTGGAGAAGGAAATGGCAACCCACTTCAGTGTTCTTGCCTGGAGAATTCCAGGGATGGGGGAGCCTGGTGGGCTGCTGTCTATGGGGTCGCACAGAGTCAGACACGACTGAAGCGACTTAGCAGCAGCAGCAGCAGCAGCAGCAAGAACATTCACAGTGCTATGGAACCATCACCACCACCATCTCCAGAATCATCTCATTTTACCAAACTGAGACTCTGTGCCCATCAAACACTAGCCTCCCACCCCCTACCCCAGGCCCTGGTACCCACGAAATTTCGTTTTCTGTCTCAGTGACCCTGACTCTTCCAAGGACCCCACGGAAGCGGAATTGCAGTGTCTGTTCTTCTGTATCTGGCTTATTTCATGGAGCATCACGTCCTCACGGTCCATCCGTGATGCAGCAGCTGTCAGAATTTCATTGCTTTTAAGGCTGAGTAATATTCCATCTACATAGGCATTTATGTATAATGCAATACACTATTGATAAAGTACCATATATAAAGCGTGTAGACCACACGCTGCTTCTCCGTTTATCTGCCACCTGGACTGTCTCCACTTCTTGTCCACGGCGACTAACGCTGCCTTGAACACGAGGCTCAGCAGAAAGTGCTGCGTCTGAAACAGTTCACATTAGAGTCCACCCAGCCCCCACAGACAGGATACCTGGGCTTCCCATCTAGACAGGGTCTGACGCTTGGAGACCCAGCATTGCGCCTTCAGCTGCCTCTGCAGGAAACCCTCATTGCTGTGGACAAAGCCGTGCCGTGGTCAATCAATCCTTGTCGAGAGGTTGGCAACATTGGGTGTGAATCTAAGGGGGAACTTTCAGTTGCTTCAGATGAAGAGACGAACCTACTGGTCACTGGTTTCTCTCTCAGGTGTTAGGGTGTCTTGGAGGCAGGAACCCAAGTGATGCTGTGCCACTCTCTGTGGCTCCTCCGCCTGCCGGAGGAGGGAGTGAGTGACGTGTCGGGGGGGACAAGCGAGGACCCCCCAGGGCTGAGCATGTCGTCCTCCACCGGGAACACAGTCGGATGAAATCTGCAGGAGCACTCCAGCTCCAGACGTGGGGCTCAAAGGGTCTCGGCAGCCCAGCCCTTTCACTCTCTGGATTCCAGGAGCAGCTGGGGCAACACCACCATCCACATTTCCAGAGGAAGCTCAGTGGGCAGTGGTTTCCCACTTCCTGCGTTTCCAAGAACAAACCCCTTCACTGATGAGCTGGAGAAAACGGACTCTGAGGAGGGCAAGGAAGCATCATGGGCGTCTTGAACACCCGAGAGGATGAGGCAGAGCTCCGTGGGAGGTGGGGGAGCATGGACACCGAGGGTGGGGGGCAGGCGGGGCTGGGCTGGAGCCTCTGGGCACCAAGGGGTGCCGACCCCTCAGCCAGAGCGTTCCCAACCCCCATTCCCCTGCACGAGTGCTGCCCGGAGCCACGGGGACTGTGGAGGCGCTTCCTCCCGGGAGCGTGCTCCTCCGTGGGCGGCGTCTCAGCAGCTCCGTCTGTGTGCCTTCGCCAGCTCCTCTTCTGCAGCTCACCCCGGAGATGTCGGTGTTGCCAGAGACTTAGGGCTCGGAGCGTGTGCCTTCTCCGCCTGGTTATGTAGAGCCCCATCTAACCCAGGTGTACCACACATNAGCAGCAGCAGCAGCAGCAGCAAGAACATTCACAGTGCTATGGAACCATCACCACCACCATCTCCAGAATCATCTCATTTTACCAAACTGAGACTCTGTGCCCATCAAACACTAGCCTCCCACCCCCTACCCCAGGCCCTGGTACCCACGAAATTTCGTTTTCTGTCTCAGTGACCCTGACTCTTCCAAGGACCCCACGGAAGCGGAATTGCAGTGTCTGTTCTTCTGTATCTGGCTTATTTCATGGAGCATCACGTCCTCACGGTCCATCCGTGATGCAGCAGCTGTCAGAATTTCATTGCTTTTAAGGCTGAGTAATATTCCATCTACATAGGCATTTATGTATAATGCAATACACTATTGATAAAGTACCATATATAAAGCGTGTAGACCACACGCTGCTTCTCCGTTTATCTGCCACCTGGACTGTCTCCACTTCTTGTCCACGGCGACTAACGCTGCCTTGAACACGAGGCTCAGCAGAAAGTGCTGCGTCTGAAACAGTTCACATTAGAGTCCACCCAGCCCCCACAGACAGGATACCTGGGCTTCCCATCTAGACAGGGTCTGACGCTTGGAGACCCAGCATTGCGCCTTCAGCTGCCTCTGCAGGAAACCCTCATTGCTGTGGACAAAGCCGTGCCGTGGTCAATCAATCCTTGTCGAGAGGTTGGCAACATTGGGTGTGAATCTAAGGGGGAACTTTCAGTTGCTTCAGATGAAGAGACGAACCTACTGGTCACTGGTTTCTCTCTCAGGTGTTAGGGTGTCTTGGAGGCAGGAACCCAAGTGATGCTGTGCCACTCTCTGTGGCTCCTCCGCCTGCCGGAGGAGGGAGTGAGTGACGTGTCGGGGGGGACCAGCGAGGACCCCCCAGGGCTGAGCATGTTGTCCTCCACCGGGAACACAGTCGGATGAAATCTGCAGGAGCACTCCAGCTCCAGACGTGGGGCTCAAAGGGTCTCGGCAGCCCAGCCCTTTCACTCTCTGGATTCCAGGAGCAGCTGGGGCAACACCACCATCCACATTTCCAGAGGAAGCTCAGTGGGCAGTGGTTTCCCACTTCCTGCGTTTCCAAGAACAAACCCCTTCACTGATGAGCTGGAGAAAACGGACTCTGAGGAGGGCAAGGAAGCATCATGGGCGTCTTGAACACCCGAGAGGATGAGGCAGAGCTCCGTGGGAGGTGGGGGAGCATGGACACCGAGGGTGGGGGGCAGGCGGGGCTGGGCTGGAGCCTCTGGGCACCAAGGGGTGCCGACCCCTCAGCCAGAGCGTTCCCAACCCCCATTCCCCTGCACGAGTGCTGCCCGGAGCCACGGGGACTGTGGAGGCGCTTCCTCCCGGGAGCGTGCTCCTCCGTGGGCGGCGTCTCAGCAGCTCCGTCTGTGTGCCTTCGCCAGCTCCTCTTCTGCAGCTCACCCCGGAGATGTTGGTGTTGCCAGAGACTTAGGGCTCGGAGCGTGTGCCTTCTCCGCCTGGTTATGTAGAGCCCCATCTAACCCAGGTGTACCACAAATAAGGAAAAGAATCCCAGGTGATATGAATGTGGGTGGGAACAGTTTTGTGCTATAAAGTCCATTTCTCTTGCAGACCCCAACCTGCAGGACAAACACCAGACGCCTCCTGCCAGCAGCCTCGGGTTAGGTGCTTAGCTGACCTGCCGAGCCCGGGTCCCCCCTTGAGCAGCACCCCGTCTGGGAGTCTAGGGCCCCGGCCCCCCTCTTGTTGCTTCAGATGAGCTGTTAGCATGTGACCCCAGCAGCATCTCGGGTGTGACCCCGCTCAGGTGTGGAAAGCAAGTGCAGCTTCTCTGCTTCCTGCCAGGGTCTCACTTTCCTTAAGAGGCAACCCCTCCCTGGTAGATAGAAGGGTGGGAGGGAGACTTACATTTGCCCCGTTCAGCCTCTGCCACCCCCAGTACCACCTTCTGGGCAAACACTCAACCGTCCAGCCTTCCTGTTCCCCAGGGAGGCAGCTGTGGGCCCAGGGGCAGCCTCGTCCTCAGGGCACTGGGTCCAGAGAGAAGCCCCCGGCCTCACCCCTGAGGGTTTCTGACAAGCGGGGGCTGCTCTGCCCCTGGTTCTCAGCTCCCATCCTCCGAGAAGTGGGGTTCCTTGTTCTGCTCCCGAGGGCTCAGTGGGAGCCTTCAGCTCCTTCCTGGTAGGATAACTGGGGTCTGTTTCCTCGCCCCCAAGAAGCAGCTTGGCCGTTCCAGGCCCTGCCTCATGGCAGTGTGGTGCTGACACCCCAGAAGTGGGGCTGAAACCCCACCAGATGCCGGATCCCAACCCCAACTCCCTCTGATGTCACTTGCTTCCGGAACTTCTTTAAAATCAGCTTATCTGAGTCACAGGTTCTCCCATAGGCCCAGCCCAGGATATGAGACTGCTCAGCTGGACCGATCATGGGCTCATCAAGCAGAGTGTCTTCCTCAAAACCCCCTCCAGCTCCTTCCTCACGGTGCCCATCAGTCTAAGCTGTTACTATGAGAGTTCTGCCAGGTCCTGCTATGATCGCCCCGCTGAAAGACCCACCATAAACTGCTGAAGACACGTGGTGAGCTGAATGGTGCTCCCTCCCCACCAAAGGTATGTCCACGTCCTAATCCTGGGAATCTGTGAACGTGATCTTATTTGGAAAATAAAGGTCTCTGGAGATGTAATTAAGGATCCTCAGCTGAAGAGACCATCCTGGGCTATCTGGCCAGCCCCCAGGTCCAGTGACCAGCATCCTCACGAGGGACAGAGAGCGCCATGACAGGAGGCAGAGTGCAGTGACGCGGCCGCAGCCAGGGGCAGCGACAGCCGCCGGGAGCCGGGGGGTGGAGGGGGCAAAGCACGGGCTCATCCCCGGAGCCTGGGGAGGCAGAGTCGTCCTACTGACGCTGGGTTTTGGACTTCTGGCCTCCACAACTGCGAGAGGAGACGTATCTGCTGTGAGCTGCTCAGCACGTGACAGCTTGTTACAGAAGCTGCAGGAAAGGGACACAAGGCTAGAGCTCAAAACCACACATGCCAATGCTAGACCCAAGGCTCACGGCGCGCTGACGGCCTGGGCTCAGATTTAACCGCTGTGGGTGAGAAACCCAGCGCTGCTTGGGCAGTGGGTGAGTCGCCTTCCAGGGAGCTGACAGTCGGTAACCTTCTCATCTCAGACCCTTTCTATTCACCATGTTATAGCGTCTCCCCAGACTCTGCAAAGAAAATACCATTAGTGGTGTATAGGTCGGTCTGTCTCTGTATCTCTGTCTCTCTTTCTCACACGCAAGAATGAACACCTTAGGGTCACACTTTTCCATAAGAACTCTCGCCTCGAAATATGTCTCATTTCTTCTGTGGCCTCTCAGTCTGGAAAACTGATGGATTAATTCACTTGTTCATCCTTTATGCATTTACTGGATGCTGTTTTGTTGACANAAACCCCACCAGATGCCGGATCCCAACCCCAACTCCCTCTGATGTCACTTGCTTCCGGAACTTCTTTAAAATCAGCTTATCTGAGTCACAGGTTCTCCCATAGGCCCAGCCCAGGATATGAGACTGCTCAGCTGGACCGATCATGGGCTCATCAAGCAGAGTGTCTTCCTCAAAACCCCCTCCAGCTCCTTCCTCACGGTGCCCATCAGTCTAAGCTGTTACTATGAGAGCTCTGCCAGGTCCTGCTATGATCGCCCCGCTGAAAGACCCACCATAAACTGCTGAAGACACGTGGTGAGCTGAATGGTGCTCCCTCCCCACCAAAGGTATGTCCACGTCCTAATCCTGGGAATCTGTGAACGTGATCTTATTTGGAAAATAAAGGTCTCTGGAGATGTAATTAAGGATCCTCAGCTGAAGAGACCATCCTGGGCTATCTGGCCAGCCCCCAGGTCCAGTGACCAGCATCCTCACGAGGGACAGAGAGCGCCATGACAGGAGGCAGAGTGCAGTGACGCGGCCGCAGCCAGGGGCAGCGACAGCCGCCGGGAGCCGGGGGGTGGAGGGGGCAAAGCACGGGCTCATCCCCGGAGCCTGGGGAGGCAGAGTCGTCCTACTGACGCTGGGTTTTGGACTTCTGGCCTCCACAACTGCGAGAGGAGACGTATCTGCTGTGAGCTGCTCAGCACGTGACAGCTTGTTACAGAAGCTGCAGGAAAGGGACACAAGGCTAGAGCTCAAAACCACACATGCCAATGCTAGACCCAAGGCTCACGGCGCGCTGACGGCCTGGGCTCAGATTTAACCGCTGTGGGTGAGAAACCCAGCGCTGCTTGGGCAGTGGGTGAGTCGCCTTCCAGGGAGCTGACAGTCGGTAACCTTCTCATCTCAGACCCTTTCTATTCACCATGTTATAGCGTCTCCCCAGACTCTGCAAAGAAAATACCATTAGTGGTGTATAGGTCGGTCTGTCTCTGTATCTCTGTCTCTCTTTCTCACACGCAAGAATGAACGCCTTAGGGTCACACTTTTCCATAAGAACTCTCGCCTCGAAATATGTCTCATTTCTTCTGTGGCCTCTCAGTCTGGAAAACTGATGGATTAATTCACTTGTTCATCCTTTATGCATTTACTGGATGCTGTTTTGTTGACATAATATATTTTACCAAGGCCCTTGGGAAACAACTTAGTACAGAAGAACAGTTGATGGCACGTAGAGTGGGGGAGACTGGACCCACAGAGATTAAGAGGGAAGAAAGCACGCGTCTGGAAAGGGCGCTGTGAATGCTTAATGCCCTACCACGGGATTCGTAGCGATGCCTCACTCGGGATGGAGCCTGTCGTGCTACCGCAGTTGCTCAAACAATAGAAGAATTACAGCGTGCTTAGGAATACACAGAAAAGGAAGAAAAATCACACTCAACAGCACTCAACGAGAAGAATCACATTCAACAGCACTCAGCGTGAAGGCGATCGTATTAGTATTGATAAACATCCGCATGGCACCCACACGCCACAAGATTTTACATGACAGCTCTGATTTCAAATATTCTGTCTTTTGGTCAGATTCCCTGTTATAATCGAGCACCGAGCTATAGGAACAAGCCTCTTAACCATGAAAACTATCTGTTCATCTATTCAACAAATGGCTGAGTGACACAAAGTGGAAAATCACAGATTCTGGACTCAGGTTCCACACTGCCTGCGGCTTGGGCAAGTCATCTCACGGGCCTCTGGCCCCGCTTCTTTACCTGTGCAGTAAGGGTGCTCTCTGGGAGGGAGGCAAGTAGGCCATCCAGGTTCTGGGGTGGGATTGTGAACTGGCCACGTTCCTTTTCCTCCTCTGTTAGACCCTCACTCGGAACTACAGGGCCTCCCGTGCGGCCCTCAGCTCAAGGGTGGGGTCGGCAGGGACACCAAGTCCAGCCACTGAATCTCAAGTTCTAAGAACTAAGTCCTGGTCACAAGACAGATGGGGTGCAAGCTCTGCAGCGTCAACATCCCCCAAACTTCACTTCACTCCTGAGGAAGGACCTCTCCCGTGACTTTGTGGAGGAGAAGGGACTTGGACGAGAACAGGGCTGAGATGCTGGTGAGCTTTCTGCTGCCTGAATCCCCTCGCCGGGGGAATGCGAAGGCTACAGGAAGCTGGGGCGGGGGTGGTCCGCACGGGTGGGCTCAGCGAGAGTCAGGAGGTGGATGAACAGAGAGGACCTCGATCGCACCTACTAAAAACTCCCGCAGAACACGGAGATGCAAATTCTAGACACCACCTTTTCAAAGAGCTTACCTCGCCTGCAACATGGGAACACCGACTACGCATAACAGAAAGAATATGGGTCACTGGAGTCGGGAAGATTCGAGTTTGGAGTCTACCTGCAGCAGGAGATACCGCACCAGGCGGGCCTGGGGGACTGAGAACACGGCCGAAGCGATGGCCTGTCCTGTCTGCATCAGGTTATAGACGACAGCGCAGTTCCCATGGACTGAAAAAAAAACTCATGGACTGAAAAGCCTCGTAGGCTACAGTCCATGGGGTTGCAAAGAGTCGGACACGACTGGGCGACTTCACTTCTTCACTTCGCAGTTCCCATCCTGAGCTGCCCCTCTCTGAACCCTCGTGCTGCCAGGGGCCGGCTGCCATGTCTCGAGCAGCCCTCGGCAGGGGCTCACCTGGTGGGGAGCTGATGGCCACGTCTGGGAACGTGGGGGGCCATCTTCCAGCCCGGTCAAGCCTTCAGCTTCAGCCCTGGCTAACTTGACTGTGCTCCTGAGACCCCGCCCCGCCCTGCCCCGCCCCCATGCCAGCCCAGCCCCTCCCGGGCTGCTGAGCCCTGGGCACCGTGCAGGATAATCGCTGTGTGGTGCTTCAGGTTTCGAGGCTCAGGCGTGCTTTGTGGCGCGGCTCCCCAGGTGGCGCTAGTGGCCAAGAGCTCACCTGCCCATGCAGGAGACATAAAGAGATGTGGGTTTGAGTCCCGGGTCGGGAAGATCTCCTCGAAGAGGAAGTGGCAACCCACTCCAGTATTCTTGCCTGGAAAATTCCACAGAGGGGCGCGGCAGGCTGCAGTCCACGGGGTCTCAGAGTCAGACGCGAGCGAGCGCCTGAGCACACAGATGGCAGCTACTAGTCCGCCTCTCCCAGCGCCTCCTGGGTGACCGTGGACACTTGCTGCTGCTTATCCATAAAACGGGTCTGGGCAGTCACTGCCTGTCCACTCACACGTCCTAGACTCTCCTAGAGGTCCCTGCAAGGCGGCCTTATACACACCACGCATCTTAGCAAGGAGGCAAATTCCCAAATGGTGAATCCAGGAAGTGAAGGTCGACTGGACAGTCAGCGAGCCCAGGGTCTGGGCTATTCCTCACACCCACAATCTAACATCTGGACTCTGACGGAATCATAGTGGCCCCCGCAGAGAACAGGCCGCGGGCTCAGAGGTGCAGGTTGGCCCAGCGAGAACGAGGAGAGAGGCGTCTCACCCGGAGCTCGGCTCTGTCCATGCGCTGCGGGCTGGTGCTCTCTCAACTCAGCTGAGCCTCAGATGCCTGCGACAAGCTTTGTTTATTCCTGCTGGGAGCACTGAGCACGCTGAAGGGGTGAGGGGCCAGCAGAGGCACACCAGGTGGCCGGAGCTCACGGGGGCTGCCCGGGCCTCCTCTTGCCACCTTGCTGTGGGCACTGGTGCCCTGTGAGAGCAGGCCAGAGGTGCCACATGGGTTTCCGAGGTGGGGCTAGTGGTAAAGAATCTGCCTGCCAGTGTAGGAGACTTAAGAGACCTGGGTTTGATCCCTAAGTGGGGAAGATCCCCTGGAGAAGGAAATGGCAACCCACTCCAGTGTTCTTGCCTGGAGAATCCCAAGGACAGAGGAGCCTGGTGGGCCACAGTCCANGAATCTGCCTGCCAGTGTAGGAGACTTAAGAGACCTGGGTTTGATCCCTAAGTGGGGAAGATCCCCTGGAGAAGGAAATGGCAACCCACTCCAGTGTTCTTGCCTGGAGAATCCCAAGGACAGAGGAGCCTGGTGGGCCACAGTCCACGGGGTCACAAGGAGTTGGAGACAACTGAAGTGACTCGGCATGCACGCCCGGTGCCATATTAGGCAAAGCCCATTAACACCATGGCCACACTGGCCCATGGTCAGTGAGCCCCGGAGCCTCGCTCTTCTGCCGGTAATGATCCACGATTTACAGAGACATCTGCCCTCTTAAGGGGTGACCCCTTGGATCGCTGGCTTGGAGTTAAAGGATGGCTGGAGGGGCGAGCAGCATTCTTACAATTCCCCCAGATACTGGCCGCGTTAACACGCCTCGTTAGCAGCCTGCTGCTAGGGATGTGGCCCAGACAGAAGCCCCGTCAGCAAAACCCGGCCGTTGCGCGACCCGAGAAAGCAAGCAGGCTCCTCTATCCCTCCCGGCAACACCTCTTAACACCAGTGTTTGCAAGAACCGTCACCGGTGTTGTTCAACTGACTGTTGTGTACTCCCAGGAAGTTCATGGATTCTCATCCACTTAGCGAGGGTCGTTTTTACAGAAATCATTATGAACGATTTAAAAACCACCACCCTACGTACATAAAGTTAAAGCCGTTTCCTCTTTAAAGCTGATGAACAGCTCTGTGAATAGGTAGTACATTTACTCTAAGTTGTGACTTTTTTGTGACCCTGTGGACTGTGGTCCGTCAGGCTCCTCTGTCCGCGGGGTTTCCCAGGCAAGAATCCTGGAGTGGGTGGCTATTTCCCTCTCCAGGGGATCTTCCCAACCCAGGGATCACATCCACGTCACCCGCACTGGTAGGCAGGTTCTTTACCTCTGAGCCACTAGGGAAGCCTTAGATAATACATTTATGTGGTTCAAAATCCACAAGCTACGAAATAGGACTGAGTGAAAATCTTCCTTCCAGCCCGCCTCAGGCTACCTAGTTCTTTTCTCAAGATGCAACGGGTCTCATCTGTCATCACACACGTGTACTGTCTGCCCTCCAAACCTGCGGATGCAGGAGCACGGATACAGGGTGGGGGTGGGGTGACTCTAAGTCAAGGGGCTTGAACATCCGTGCATTCTGGCGTCTACTGGGGTCCTGGAACCCACGCCCTGTGAATGTTTCCAGACGTATGTTTAATGTACAACCAACCAGGTGTGTGTGTGTGTATGTAGGTCTACACATGTGCACATATGCAGACAGCCATGTGTGCATACAGTGGCGGGCAGGGTGGAGGCACTGCGTTGAGAACTGGCTGCTGGGAAGGAGGTCCTGATTCTGTGGTGGCAGAACGCTTAGCCAGTGGTTGCCATGGTAACACGGAAACCAGGAAATGCTCGCAATGACCGGATGGATCTGGCTAAGATTTCCAGGCAAAATGGCCAAAGTGCCTGCTGGCTTCTTTATGCTAAATTTCCTCGTCTTTGAACCTTCTGTCCTTAAAACACTTGTCATGAGCGTCTTACGAGGGAGCTCAGGCCGTTGCGCGACGCACGACACGTTTTTCCCAGCTTGTCGTGTCTCGTGAGTCTGCTTAGGGCAGGCTGCCGTGTGGGAGGCGATATGACTGCTACTATGTGATCACATCTGCTTTTTTTCTCTTACGGCTTCTGAATTTGCCTCATGGCTACACAGCTCCCCAAACCCAAGATTATTTTATAACCTAACCGTTTTCTTGATTATGTTCGTGGCTTTCTTTTAAAAATAATTTTGTTCTAATTTCTTATTTTTGTGGATGTGGGACTGACTGCCCAGTTGTGCTCCCGCTACTGAGGCGCCAACTTTGCCACAAACGAAGTTTTCATAAATGTGTGCGTCCATTTCTGGACTTGTTATTCTGTTCCACTGATCTTTCCTTCTATTCATGCGTAGGTCTTACAGTGTTTTAGAGGAGGCGGGTTTAAAATATGTTTTAGTATCTGCTAGGGCTGTTCTTCTCTTCTTTTTCAGATGTTCCTTTCTGTTTTCACCTGGTTTTCCACACCAACTTGACATCATTCAAGTATACTGGACACACACACACACACTCTATTGGTAATGTGTTAGGGTGATGGCAGATTTGATTTTGGAAGTCATTTTGCAAGTGTGGGCCTCTCCTGTAGATCTTCTGATGCAAGAATGTGATATATGTTCCCTCTTATTCTAGGCTGCTTCTGAGCCCCCAGGCGCGTATTAAAGTTCTCTTCGTAATGAAGCTGCTTATTTTATTCTTGGGTATTTTATCTTTGCGGCTGGGCTGTCCCTGCCTTTTTAAGGGAATGACTTCTTGTGTTACGTCTTCTAATTAGTCGTGTTATAAGGCAAGCATTTGTGATGTATCAGGATTGTTTCTTTTTCTTTTCTTTCTGCCTGCAGTTTTATACCAAGTCTCTCTCCTCTATGCGGCTTCCGCTTTGCCCCCACCCCCACAGTGCCTTCTCACGTCCAGCCTCCCCTCTCAGGGGAGCTTCTGACTCTGGGGCTGGCATCTGACTCACGAGGCTGCGAGCAAGGCAAGGCCCTTCCTTTGCGTTCAGTGTGCTTGCAGCCTTTTTCCGAGCTGTCAGCTCTGCCGCTCGGATGTCTTGCTGTTTGCAAAGACAATTCTAATCCACAGAGAAGATGACATGGTCTTCTTCAGAAGATCAGCAGAGATCTGATCTTCTGAAACAATGGAGAGATCAGCAAGGGAGCTGGGCTTGGCCTGACGACATCAATCCTGGACCAAGGTGAGGACTGCCCTTGGACTTTTTGGTTAAACAAAGCAGCAAATGCTGTTTTGGACGAAACCAGACTGACTTGATCCATTTCACCCCCACGCCCAAAGCTTCCCCCCATGACTCCGGCAACAGCCTCCCTCTGTCCTCCCGGCCCCCATTTGCTGAGCACCACCTCGTGACAGACAGGTGTCACGGCCCGGGGACGTCCGCAGTCAGATACTGGAGATTTATTCTGTTCTCTTGAACAAGTCCTGTTTTCCTGATTCTTGGTGTTGCTTGTAGCCTTGCGCTGGTGTCTGCATGTTTGAAGAAGCGGCCCCCTCTAGGTCTTGTGGACTGGCGTTGACCGAAAAGACCTTTACCAGCCAGGTGGTAGGGCGCTGGGCCTCCGTTCCTCCCTGCCCGCACATCCGGTCTTTTCTCTTGCTCTGGCTGCCGTCCGGCTGGGAGGCGAGCTAGGAACCGGCCCCGCCGGTCCCCCGACTGGTGGCGGGAGCTCAAACGGCTGTGTCTGCCTCTCCGCCATCTGCTCCGTCACTTGTAGAATGACTCAGGCACCAAGGAGGCTTGACCACTGTGAAGCTTTAAGTGGTTTTTAATTGTGCAATTTTACATGACTGTCATCTTTAGCCATGGCTCAGAGCATACGCAGCCCAGACCACTGTTCACAGGTGGGACGCATACTGAGCTCTGAATTTTAAATACAAGTTAAATAGGAGAATAAAAAAGAAATAGGGAGACTTCAAATTTGTCTCTAGATGACACTTGGAAGCTCTTTATGACATTCATAAATTACCAGCACGGTGTCAAAAATGACACACTGAGGTTCCTTTCTATTTAAAAACTAGTGTTACAGCAGGAAGCTGAAGCCCTGCCTGACTTGTCCCCCATCTTCCGGAAGAGTCTACCCATCTCTCTCCCCAATTCCATGTTTGTGCAGAGATGCTCACAGGTGGTGCTTGAAACCACCTCTCTCATCTTTTCACTTACAATAAAACACAAGACTTGTTTCTAAAACAGTTAAGTTTTGAAATCAAAGCTGCAAGAACATCAAACATCTACCCAACTTTTGAGTAGACTGTAAGGAGTCCAAACTTCAGACTGCAAGGAGAAAAACCAGTCAATCTTAAGGGAAATCAACGCTGAATATTCTTTGGAAGGACTGATGCTGAAGCTCTAATCCTTTGGCCACCTCATTTGAAGAGTCGACTCATTGGAAAACACCCTGATGCTGGGGTAGATTGAGGGCAAAAGGAGAAGGGGGCGACAGATGGAGAGATGGTTGGCTGGCGTCACTCACTAAATGGACATGAGTTTGAGCAAATCCTGGGAGACAGTGGAGGACAGAGGAGCCCGGTGCGCTGCAGTCCACGGGGTCACAAAGACCTAGACATGACTTCACAACTGAGCAACAACAATGTTTGTCCATGTGCCCATTTTTAGAATATAATGGATAGCTGAAATTCAAGTAGATTTCAATATAAATTTTTTATTTTAAATTTTAAATAAATCTAGCCTTTTCTATAGTTTTGGAAAACTCCATCTATCTCCCTACATTTCATGAAATAAATGTTTATGTAATTACTTGTGTTAAATTTTCTTTCAGAGTTACACGGACCTACATGAAGTGGTTTTAACTCCACTTCATGCATGCAGAGCTACCTGATCACCTTTGCTGAGCCTGAGAACTCCATGTCTGAGTTCCGCCCTACAAGCTTCTGGACAGAGCTGGTGGGAAGAGGACTTTACAGGAGGTTTGAGGGAGGGATGAGCAGCAGCTGCTGTTCGCGGGACACCCTGAGCAGATGCAGGGGTGGGCAGACGCGAAGCGTCCCTGGACAGTGGTCCCCATCACCCCCAGCCCGCCCAGGGTGGCCAGCACACCCTCTGGGCCCCAAGTCACAGCATCCTCTCCTCTTCACCTGCAGACCCTGGCCGTGGTCCAGAGGGCCAGTGGCCAGCCAGGTGTCCCATCATCCTCGCCATGGAGTCCCCGTCGCCGTGCTTGAAACCACCGTGCATGCTCGCCTTCCTGTATCTCCCCCGAGGACCCACCCTGCCCGCTGCTCTGCGCTCCAGGGGAACCACTGAGTGACTTTTCTACGATCTCTCAGAACCACCCTCCAACCCTTCACTTCCCACGTGTATAAAGGACCAGCGTCTACAGAAAACCCCTGGATCCAAAAAACTCATAGCGGCCCTGCATCTCTGACCCAGAAAAAGCTGCAAAACGGTTCAGCACCTGCAACGGATCTTGGACGTGTGCATGCTCAGCTGCGTCGGACACTGCAATCCCAAAGACTGTAGCCCACCAGACTCCCCTCTCCATGGGGTTTCGCAGGCAAGAATACTGCAGTGGACTGCCATTCCCTTCTCCAGGGTCTCTTCCTGACCCAAGGATTGAATCCACGTCTCCTGCATTGGCAGGCAGATTCTTTACCACTGAGCTTCCCAGGGAGCCTTGCAATGGCTGCTCCGATGACATAATCCTGTGAAAGAGGCTGGTTATTCAGGAAATACAGGGAGACCCTCAAGTCAATTCATAACTAAACGCAATTTTGTTTTTATTCCTTTGCCTGATATTTCTCAAGCCTTGAAACACAAAGCCAGCAATCCCCCAGATCCCATGAAGCCCCGTCTGGAGGAGGACACAGTCGCTGTATCTGTACCTCATCTTCTGACTGGCGCAGATGAGTCATGACGACTCTGAAGTGGCTGGTATTTCCCACTCCCCGCTTCTGTGTGCTCCTTGCCAGGGGTTCAGAAAGCCTCTCCTAGTCTGACTCCTGATGCAAAGGCAGCTTTTGGGCTCAGATAGAATGTGGCTATTTGTGAAACCTCATCCTGGTGGCGAGTCCTTCCATTCCTCTTGGGCTTTAAATGAACGCTCTCGATCACTGGCTGGCAGTCAGGACTGAATCTATTTGGGGTTTTAATTTGACACGTGCAGCGCTTTTTTTTTTTTTTTTTTGAATTTGAATTAGTTAACAGCTTTTACACATTAGATGACATCCCAGAAAAATCTTGATTTCTGACCCCTTCCAGAAACCAACTAGAAGCATCAGCATTGTGGGTCCTCAAAGCTGCCTGCCATGAGGTAGGGAAAGGGCTCGAGCAGCAGCTGCCCTTTGGGGCTGTAAGCCCTGGTCCCCACCAAGCCCTGCTGTCCGAACCCGAGCCTGCTGCGTGCGTCCACTTGACCCCCATGGGCGGCGGGTCGGAGGCTCGGTCTTTCCCGGGACACCTCCCCAGGTACCACCCTGGACACTGTGAACTGCAAGGCGCTCTTCTCTGGCCGCTGGGTCCTTCACAGGCTGTCCAGCACCTGGCCCTGCGAGCTCTTCAAACACTCACTGCTGTCCTAGACGATGCAAGGTGAGCAGGGGACGTTTCTCCCTGCGTAGAAACTTACACTTCAGTCAACTGACATTTTTTTCATTTTTTCTGTCTGGGAGATTTCAGCCCACTTGTAAGCTTTTTATCCTCCTTGTGTTCTTCTCCCATTCTTTGCTGCCTTTCGGAGCCTGTCAGCCTGGATGACACTATCAGTCTGTCCGTATCAGGCACGGCCGGAAAGGCAGGTCTCCCTGGAGGAGCCAGCATTTTCTAGGGTGGCTGTGTTACCTATTATGGCATGGGTTTCACACTGAATTTTTCTTCCCCTATATCAAAGTCTCTCCTCTACTCATTTTCAGCTTTTTACACCAGATTCTTTCCAGAGGACTTTAGAAGCAGCTGTTGAGTCTGGTTGCAATGGGGTGCAGGCCCCCAATTCTGGCCCCATGGCAGTCTGCCTGCCCCTAACATCCCATACTCCAGCCAGACTGCATGCCAGCAGACCCAGAGACGATGCACATCTCTCTTCTCTTGGCTCCTCACCCTCCTGTAGCTGCCTGATAAATCTCAGTTTGAGTTGCCTTCCCTAAGAAGTTGCCTTCCTAATAGCAAAATACAAACCCGACTCCATGCTGGCTCTCTTTCACTCTAACCTTCTGCTACCAGTTGAGAATGCTGCCTATAAGAGGGCAGGGAGGCTCAGGAGGGAGGGGACGTGTATATATATGCCTGTGGCTGATTCATGCTGATGTACAGCAGAAACCAACACAACACTGTAAAGTAATTATCCTCCAATTAAAAATAAACTAAAAAAAAAAAAGAAGACTGCCTACAGGCTGAAATGCACCGGGGAGCCCATTCTCCAGGCTCTGGCTTTTCAGGGCATAGCACTTCTCCGTTCACACAGAGGTGAATACTGGCAGGGGCTCCCTAGGGGGCACTCGTGTGAAGAACCCACCTGCCAGCGCAGGGGATGCAAGAGACTTGGGCTCGGTCCCTGGGTCGGAAGGCTCCCCTGGGCTTGGAAACGGCACCCCACTCCAGCATCCTTGCCTACACTTCTCCGTTCACACAGAGGTGAATACTGGCAGGGGCTCCCTAGGGGGCACTCGTGTGAAGAACCCACCTGCCAGCGCAGGGGATGCAAGAGACTTGGGCTCGGTCCCTGGGTCGGAAGGCTCCCCTGGGCTTGGAAACGGCACCCCACTCCAGCATCCTTGCCTGGAAATCCCGTGGACAGAGGAGCCTGGGGGGCTGCAGTCCCCAGATTGGAAAGAGTCAGGTGTTACTGAGCAAGTAAACACATAATAAGTGGCAGAGCAGAGAACAAAACTTGTCTTCTGGGAGGTTTACAGAAACACTGTGCCTTGACCAACGTGCCCAGTTACAAGAACAAAGGGTTCCGATACCGAGAAGTCTGCACCAGCCAACCACAGCCCCTCCCCTTCTAGCATAAAGGCAGCCCGAATTCCGACTTGGGTAAGATGGTTCTCTGGGGCACGAGTCCACCACCTTCTCAGTCTGCTGATTTTCTGAATGACATCTCTATTTCTTGTCCCGACAACTCGTGTCACGATTTACGGGCCTGTCATGTGGCAAGCAGTAGGAGCTTGGACTTGGTAACGTATCTCCTCCAAGCAGCAGAGCCCCTGCTGGCCCCCAGGTCCCGACACCTCTGGCTCATGCATTTATAATAGCGCCTGTGTCAGCTCTGCATCAGTTCACAAGTCTGTTCCCGCACTCAACTTCAAGCCCCTTGAACACTGGGGCCTTTCATTAAGCTCTTCATCTTTGTACCCTGAGTTTGAGAATACTGCAGGAGTGTATCGGTCAGCTATTGCCACAATAATGCTGTGTAACAAAGCCCCCAAGTGCTTCTCTGGTGGCTCAGAGGGTACAAAGTCTTTCTGCAATGCCGGAGACCCAGGCTCGGAAGATCCGCTGGAAGAAGGCATGGCAACCCACTCCAGCATTCTTGCCTGGAGAATTTCCATGGACAGAGGAGCCTGGCAGGCTATAGTCCCTGGGGCTGCAAAGAGTCTGACACAGCCGAGTGACTGAGCCCACAGCAAAGCCCCCGATCTCTCTGTGGACAGTGACGAGCACTTCCTTCTGGCTCCCGTGTCTGCCAGGTGGTGGGGATTTCGCTCATCTCCACTAGGTTTGGCTGTGTTTGGCCAGTTTGCCTGCTCTGTGCTCATCTGTGGATCAGCTGGACCCCAGACGTGCACTGGATGGGCACATTCTAAGCCTCAGCATCTCACCTGCTAGCCCTATATGAGCCAAAGCATGACATGCGGCCAAACCCAGTGTCCAGTGCTAAGAAAACACTCTGCCCTCCATGAAGCTGTGGGCCCCAGGGTATTTAAAATATTTATGGCATCAGCAAATATGGGCTGTTCAAGAAATTATTAAAGACTCCTCAGGCTGAAGCTGAAGCTCCAATACTTTGGCCACCTGATGTGAAGCGCTGACGCACTGGATAAGACCCTGATGCTGGGACAGACTGAGGGCAGGAGGAGAAGGGGGCGACAGAGGATGAGATGGTTGGATGGCCTCACCAACTCCACGGACATGAGTTTGAGCAAGCTCTGGAAGATGGTGAAGGACAGGGAAGCCGGGCGTGCTGCAGTCCATGAGGTCCCAAAGAGCTGGACACGTCCTAACAACTGAACCACCAAAAGCTCGTTAGCTGTATAGAACGCGTCATCAGCAGTAGCACACGCACCCCTATGAGAGCCAGCCCTGGGTGGCTGCTCCCCACAGGACTCCCAGCATCCCCCCCGCCATTTCTGAAAGCAGCACTGACCGGTTCAAACCCAGCTGGAGAGTAAGCGCCACAGACAGACAGCAGCCTTGCCTGTTCCCCATGAACGGATGTGCAGGGCTCCATCTGGGCGGACATGCCTCCAGTCCCCACGTCCACCTCCTCAATTAATGCTTGTTCTTTGGATTACTTGAGGAATTTCACCACAGAAAATCAAGGGAGATGGGCCCTTTCCAAGATT
Organism: Nanger granti; assembly: GCA_006408635.1. Taxonomy (NCBI): domain Eukaryota; kingdom Metazoa; phylum Chordata; class Mammalia; order Artiodactyla; family Bovidae; genus Nanger; species Nanger granti. Next base: position 186,209 of record SJYD01054462.1, read on the forward strand.
CTGCCTATGGACGTTAATCCTGGGGATTTTCACGCAATGTAATTTGTTTTTAAGTTTTTTTTTGTCTGGTTGGTGCAGAATTTTCCTTTACCATTTGAACAGAGGCAGAGGTCAGGAATAATATGCATAAATATTTATTTCCCAAACAGTTAATTCTTACTCTTAAGATGATTTGGGAAAGTGGAGGGGAATAAATTTTCATTATGTAGCAGAAAATGATGAATCATTTACCAGGCATTTTCGAGTACCCGCCTGTGAAATAGAGGCAAGGCACTCAAAGCGAAGGAATGCCTGGGACTGTTCAGGCGGGAAGTGTGCCCAGCGCAGTGGGGATGGGAGAGGGACAGCAGCTGACAGAAGGGCACGGTGGTCAGTGAGGGGCTGCAGGCTGCAAATCCCACAGACTGGGTTCTTATGGCCTGAGGCTGGAGATGCAGAATGGCAGGCGGGCAATCGTGTTGCTACTTGCCGTGGACCAGAAGTCCTCACCGCCTTTGTGGATATCATTCAACAGGGCAGCTCTCACAACTCGTGTACAGAGTTAAGTTTTGCTGAGAAATGTCTCATCATCACAGTTTTCCATAAAAAGCACACGTGCTTTTTCCGGGCGCCCTCCTACAGGGGTAGGTTTTAGACCACCGTGTATTCTCTCCCCCAGGTTCCCCACTTTGCGCCTGGAGCTTCTCTGTTGTGGGGTGCTCCGTGCACTGCAGGGTGGTCAGCTGCATCCTGGTCCCCACACTCTAGAGGCCAGAAGCCCCGCTCACCCCGCCTGACAGCCAGAAAAGTCTCCAGACTTGGCCACGTTGATGTTGGAGGGCATCCCATCACCCCTGCTCGAGAACCACTGCCTTAGTCCCACCTACAAGCAACTGTGTGGTTGCTAGCCAGGGACATGCAGATGGAAACAAGAATCCAGTGCTGCCTCCCTTCCCCAGGTTTGCAGGAGCATCACATCGAAGAATTCAGAGTGTTGGCAAAAGAACCGAGGCAGGCTGTCCTAGCGGAGCGCTGGGACAAGGACTGTGGGGGCAACCGGTGGAGTCCATTCAAACTGAAAAGGCCTGTTTCCAGTGGCTGAGGCCTCTCGCAGCATCAGCTCGGCAGGCAGCAATCCTGGCGCCTTCATCAGGAGGAGGCATTAAATGATGTTTGTCACAAAATTACTAGAGTGAGTGAAAATGGGAAGCCTCCCACGTGCCCATCAACAGGAGAGGAGCTCGTTAACCACGGAGAAGCGGGACCAAGCACTCAGAAGACCATACGCAGTGAAAGGCCCAGGGTAAGGGCAGTGTGTCCCTCTCCTCATCCCTGCCTCACATAAACGCCATGTTTCTTCAGCGGCACATGTGCATGGAAACAGAAGTGCCTGGGAAAGCGTCTGGCAGCAGTCCTGGGGCGAGGCGGGGCCACTGTGGCCCCAGGCTCCTTTTCCTGAAGGCCTGGGGCAGGCTTTGGCGGTGGCTGGGCTGGGAGTCTTGGGGTGGGGTGGATGGAAGGTCAGGCTGGGGGAGTGGAGAGGCACAAGGCACTGGCTGTTTCAGAAGCAGGGCAGCTGCGCAAGGTCACAGCGTCAGTCAGCGTCACCATTTCCAAAAATCTTTGTTACAATACTGCTTTTATGTTCTAGCTTTTGAGCTGCGAGGCAAGTGGGATCTTAGTTTCCCGACCAGAGACTGAACCCATAACCCCCTGCACTGAAGGCCAAGTCTTAGCTCCTGAACCACCAGGGACGTCCCCACAGCATCATTATTTACAATAACCAAAAGGCAGATCAACCCAGATGTCCAGGATCGGTAAATCCCTAGCGACAGAAAGCATATTAGCATCCGTCATGGGGTGGGGGGTGTGACTGATGGGTACAGGGTCTCTTTCTGACACAAAAAAAGCTATAGAATTAAAGCCATGGTTGCACACCCCTGCGAATGGCTTTAAATGCCACTGCACTGTTCATTATAAAGAGGGCAGCTTTACAGGGTTCACCTCAACAGAAATAAACTGCTAAAAGCAGAGCGGCACTTATTGTGAGAACCAGGTGGGCTCAACCGTGAGCACCACTCAGATCTGTTCCTCCAGGAAGGATCTGGGTCGTGACACCAGAGCCAGGATGACCCTTGAAGGACGTGTCTGTTGTTGACGTGGGGAAACGTTCCCTCCTAATTAACAAAAGTCAAACACTCGGATTCCTGACAAAATGCTAAGGTAACAACTCCACTAAGCCAGACACTTGGCAGAAAAATGTGAAGAAGGTACAGACCTGGCCCTCAGGGCCTCTAGGGGTAGAAATGGTCACGAAAACAAACCATCATGTGATAAACTGAGTGCCAGAAGGGCGGTGACCATTTAGGGGAAACCCAAGGAAGGAAATGACTACCTCCCTGAAATGTCAAACAAACACACCTCCGAGTTGAGGGGTCTTTTAGGGTCCCCGTCACAGGGGGAGGAGGGGAACGCAGAAGGACAGCATCTGAAGGCGTCTTTCAGATGCAGATAGAAACGCCCACTTTACAGCATAGTGCGAGGTTAGATTTCCTGCATGTCAGGCGTCCAGCCCGGCTGGCCAAGGGCAAAGCTCTCGCTGCCCACAGGGCCTCCGCTAGGCCCTCTCAGCAGCTCCGTGTCCCTGATCCACGACTGTTTTGAATCTCAAACCCCACCCCCTCCTCCGTTTTAAGACAATGACTTTGCACCCTTCTCCACCTGAAATGGAAGCTGCTTGAAAGGCCTTCACTTTCCCCGGCTGCGCCCACAAGTCTCCCCACATCTGGGCTGCCTCCTCCTTCCCTCCTGCTGCTCTGGGGCCCCCCAGATCAGGACCTGCCCCCCGAACCCCCGTGCTCCAGAGCCCCTGCCTTCAAGTTGCCCTGCTGCTTCCATCTTATCAGCGTGGGACGTTACAGCTAAGGGGCAACCCTGCTGCACTGTCACGAACTGAGTCTATCGTTTCCACAGTGGCTCATTCTTTGCATCTCACGACCTGGGGTTTTGACAAAGGTATCTAGCAAGGCTGTATCAGGCAGTCCTCTCACCGCCCTGAAAATCCCCCTGTGCTCGCTGTTCCTCCTGCCTCCTGCCTCCTCCCAAGCCCTGGCACCACCCACCTTCGACTGTCGCCATAGTTTCGCTCTTTCCAAAACGTTATACACTTGGCATCACGGTCCATGGGCCTTTCGGCCTCGCTGCGTTCGCTCAGGGGTATGCATTTAAGGCTCCTCCATGCCTGTCCACGGCGTGACAGCTCATTTCTTTTCAGTGCTGAGTAATAATCTGTGACAGGAATAACCATGAATATCCCCGCATCGGCCGAGGGCATCTTGGTTGCTTCCAATGTTGGGTGACTTTGGTGAAGTTGTTCTGAGCATCCGGGGGCGAGTCTTGGCGTTTTAACCCCGGCGAGTCTCCCCGCCGCATTCCCTCCCTGGCGGCTCCTTCTCCACCTCCTTCCCGTCTCTCCGTCTCTCCCTTTCTTCCCTCACCTCCCACTCGCTTCTCAACTCCACCCAGTCTCGCCTCCTTTCTTGGCCGGTTTCCGAACTAGGTTTGGCGAGCTCGCGCGCCGGAGCAGGGCAAAACGTGGAGACGCTGAGGTCTGCAGCACAGAGAGGCGGGCTATTTGCAAGGTGGCCGAGCGGGGAGACAGAACAGGTCTCAGACCAGCCGCCCCAAAGGCAAGGGGCTGCCGGACTGTGGGATAAAGCTGCACGGCGTGGGGGCGCGTTGGCTAGGTGATGGGATGAGGGTCGGGCAGGATGGTTCTGCGCAGGCGCAACTAAGCCAAGGCACCACCTGAGGGTGGGGTTTCTGCCCTCTGACGTCAACGTCTCTGGGCGCACACTCGCGCATGCTCAGTTGGGGGTCTTAACAGGCTCTGCTCCAAGTGTGTGTGGTTCAAGTCACTTCGGTCGTGTACGACTCTTTGGGATCACTCCATGGTCTGTAGCCCAGCAGGCTCCTCTGTCCATGGGACTCTCCAGGCAAGCATACTGGAGTGGGTTGCCATTTCCTCCTCCAGGGGATCTTTCCAATACAGGGATCGAACCCGGGTCTCTTACATCTCCTGCATTGGCAGGCGGATTCTTTACCATAAGCGCCACGTGGGAAAGCCCCCAGCTGACTCCAAATTCCTGGACCACAACTCGGGCAAACAACTTGTAGTTTAGGCTCTGTGCTGCTTGGAGGGTGGTGCAAGTTTTACGTAGACGACCTTTGATGAGTGAAGGCGCATGAAATGGATCTGAGTAATGACTACCCAGGGCTTCGGTAAGTTTAGCAAAGCAGTTCTCCAAGTCTGGTGTCTGGAGCAGCAGCAGCAGCAGCAGCAGCATCACCACTTGAGAACTCTCTAGAAACGCAGCTGCCGGCCACCCCAGGCCTGCTGAGTCAGACAGGGGAGTCACGCTGTCTACTGCATTTTAATTTCCCTGCGTGACTGATGAGCCTCCGAGCTTGAGAGCTACAGCACTAGACACACAGCCCTGGACGACCCTGGCATCTCTGAGCTGAGCAGCACCCAAAGACAGTGTGCAATACCTTCCCACACCCTCCAGAACAGGCACATCAAACACTCTGCAACAAGAAGCACCCACCAGGATGTGGAGGAGATGGGACCCTCACACACTGCTGGTGGGAACGCACAACGGCGCTTCCACTGCAGAAGGGTCTGGTGTCTCTGGGACTGAACACAGTTAGCATACAACCCAGCAGTTCCATTCCTAAACACCCATGAGAAATGAAAAGACATCTGCATGGAAACTTGCACACCCAAGTTCCCAGTAGCACTATTTACACTAGCCTAAAGGTAAAAGCAACCCACATGTCCATAGATGAAAGGATGAACACAATATGATCTGTTCACGAGGGAATATTATTCAGCCATAAAAAGGGATGTAGAACTGACTCATGCTACAACATGGATGAACCCTGAAAACACAATCTCAGTGGAAAAACGAGTCTCAGAGGAAACCGCACCTTGCATGATTCCATCTGCACGTAACGCCCAGAAGAGGCAAATCCAGAGAGACAGAAAGGAGGTGGGTGTTGCCAGGGGCTGCAGTGGGGGTGGGAACAGTGGGTTGATGTTTACATCATCAGAGTACGGGGCCTCTTCTTAAGATGATGAAAATATCCCAAAGTTGACTGTGGAGACAGCTGCACACATCTGGATTATCTGGGAGGCACCGACACCAGACACTTTAAATAGATGAACTGTAGCTCAGTGAAGCTGCTTCACACACACGCACAGCTCCCCACGGCCTTTACTGTCGAGTCAGGAGTCTCTTCAGCAGCCTACAGTCCAGTCCCATCACTTCCTGGCAGACAGACGGGGGAAAAGTTGGAGCTGGGGCAGCAAAGCTATGACCAACGTGGGCGGCATATTAGACAGCAGGGACGCCATGCTGCTGACGAAGGTCCCCCTAGTCAAAGCTATGGTTTTCCCAGTGGTCATGTGCAGACGTGAGACTTGGACCATAAAGAAGGCTGAGCGCCAAAGAATGAGTGCTTTCAAACCGTGCTGCTGGAGAAGACTCTTGAGAGTCCCTTGGACTGCAAGGAGGTCATACCAGTCAGTCCTAAAGGAAATCAACCCTGAATAATCATTGGAAGGACTGATGCTGAAGCTCCAATACTTTGGTCACCTCATGGGAAGAACTGACTCACCGGAAAAGACCCTGATGCTGGGAGATTGAGGGAAGGAGGAGAAGGGGACGACAGAGGCTGAGACGGTTGGATGGCATCACCAACTCGATGGACATGAGTTTGAGCAAGCTCCAGGAGATAGTGAAGACAGGGGAGCCTGGTGTGCTGCAGTCCGTGGGGTCGCAGAGTCTCACGTGACTTAGAAAGTGAACACGGCCACAAAGCCCTGAATGGCTACAGAACGCCCCAGGGGAGGCTGTCTCTCCACTGTGATGCTGTTCTGCTCGTATTTTTCCTCAGAAGCAGCTCACTTGGGTCCCTGCTCTGGTCCAGCCCTAGCCCGTCCCTTCCGCCTGCCGGGTGCTGACCCTTCTCTCATCACAGTCTGTGAGCCATCTTTGCTTTTGTTTCAAGAGCACCTGGGTCTCCCACAAGACCCTGAGCTCTGCCGCGCCGGCGCCAGGCCGCCTCTATCTGCACCACCAAGCACGGTGCCCGGCACGGAGAAGGCGCTCAGCAGATAGTAATCACATTAGCTGATATGAACGGAAATGCTAATTAGCTTCCACACACCTGTGGGGAATGCATCAATACTCTTCAAATGCATGCAAAAATCATTATAATTGCTTTTCTTCTTCGCTGAGCATAAATTTCATATAATTGCCCATCTTTGAGTTGGAAATAAACTTGGAGAGGTCGCTGTCATTGATTGCATGAATTAAAAAGCCCCTAATCCCAGCTGACCTTTTCATCTATAAACTCCTAATCTGGTGTAGGGGGAAGGTGTGTGATTAGGTGAGAAGCTTTGTAAAAAGTCAGATGGAACCTGGGAGCACCCACCTTCATTATCCTGTCTGAGAGACAGGCCTTTGCTGGAACCTGGGAGCATCCACCTTCATGGTCCTGTCTGAGAGACAGGCCTCTGCTGGAACATGGGAGCACCCACCTTCATGATCCTGCCTGAGAGACTGGCCTCTGCTGGAACCTGGGAGCACCCACCTTCATGGTCCTGTCTGAGAGACGGGCCTCTGCTGGAACCTGGGAGCACCCACCTTCATGGTCCTGTCTGAGAGACGGGCCTCTGCTGGAACCTGGGAGCACCCACCTTCATGGTCCTGTCTGAGAGACGGGCCTCTGCTGGAACCTGGGAGCACCCACCTTCATGGTCCTGTCTGAGAGACGGGCCTCTGCTGGAACCTGGGAGCACCCACCTTCATGGTCCTGTCTGAGAGACGGGCCTCTGCTGGAACCTGGGAGCACCCACCTTCATGGTCCTGTCTGAGAGACGGGCCTCTGCTGGAACCTGGGAGCACCCACCTTCATGGTCCTGTCTGAGAGACGGGCCTCTGCTGGAACCTGGGAGCACCCACCTTCATGGTCCTGTCTGAGAGACGGGCCTCTGCTGGAACCTGGGAGCACCCACCTTCATGGTCCTGTCTGAGAGACGGGCCTCTGCTGGAACCTGGGAGCACCCACCTTCATGGTCCTGTCTGAGAGACGGGCCTCTGCTGGAACCTGGGAGCACCCACCTTCATGGTCCTGTCTGAGAGACGGGCCTCTGCTGGAACCTGGGAGCACCCACCTTCATGGTCCTGTCTGAGAGACGGGCCTCTGCTGGAACCTGGGAGCACCCACCTTCATGGTCCTGTCTGAGAGACGGGCCTCTGCTGGAACCTGGGAGCACCCACCTTCATGGTCCTGTCTGAGAGACGGGCCTCTGCTGGAACCTGGGAGCACCCACCTTCATGGTCCTGTCTGAGAGACGGGCCTCTGCTGGAACCTGGGAGCACCCACCTTCATGGTCCTGTCTGAGAGACGGGCCTCTGCTGGAACCTGGGAGCACCCACCTTCATGGTCCTGTCTGAGAGACGGGCCTCTGCTGGAACCTGGGAGCACCCACCTTCATGGTCCTGTCTGAGAGACGGGCCTCTGCTGGAACCTGGGAGCACCCACCTTCATGGTCCTGTCTGAGAGACGGGCCTCTGCTGGAACCTGGGAGCACCCACCTTCATGGTCCTGTCTGAGAGACGGGCCTCTGCTGGAACCTGGGAGCACCCACCTTCATGGTCCTGTCTGAGAGACGGGCCTCTGCTGGAACCTGGGAGCACCCACCTTCATGGTCCTGTCTGAGAGACGGGCCTCTGCTGGAACCTGGGAGCACCCACCTTCATGGTCCTGTCTGAGAGACGGGCCTCTGCTGGAACCTGGGAGCACCCACCTTCATGATCCTGTCTGAGAGACGGGCCTCTGCTGGAACCTGGGAGCACCCACCTTCATGATCCTGCCTGAGAGACGGGCCTCTGCTGGAACCTGGGAGCACCCACCTTCATGATCCTGCCTGAGAGACGGGCCTCTGCTGGAACCTGGGAGCACCCACCTTCATGATCCTGCCTGAGAGACGGGCCTCTGCTGGAACCTGGGAGCACCCACCTTCATGATCCTGCCTGAGAGACGGGCCTCTGCTGGAACCTGGGAGCACCCACCTTCATGATCCTGCCTGAGAGACGGGCCTCTGCTGGAACCTGGGAGCACCCACCTTCATGATCCTGCCTGAGAGACGGGCCTCTGCTGGAACCTGGGAGCACCCACCTTCATGATCCTGCCTGAGAGACGGGCCTCTGCTGGAACCTGGGAGCACCCACCTTCATGATCCTGCCTGAGAGACGGGCCTCTGCTGGAACCTGGGAGCACCCACCTTCATGATCCTGCCTGAGAGACGGGCCTCTGCTGGAACCTGGGAGCACCCACCTTCATGATCCTGCCTGAGAGACGGGCCTCTGCTGGAACCTGGGAGCACCCACCTTCATGATCCTGCCTGAGAGACGGGCCTCTGCTGGAACCTGGGAGCACCCACCTTCATGATCCTGCCTGAGAGACGGGCCTCTGCTGGAACCTGGGAGCACCCACCTTCATGATCCTGCCTGAGAGACGGGCCTCTGCTGGAACCTGGGAGCACCCACCTTCATGATCCTGCCTGAGAGACGGGCCTCTGCTGGAACCTGGGAGCACCCACCTTCATGATCCTGCCTGAGAGACGGGCCTCTGCTGGAACCTGGGAGCACCCACCTTCATGATCCTGCCTGAGAGACGGGCCTCTGCTGGAACCTGGGAGCACCCACCTTCATGATCCTGTCTGAGAGAGAGGCCTCTGCTGGAATCTTGACAGAAATTTATCAAAGCTGTCCACTCATGTCAGTCTTGGGTTTCAAGATATTTATTATTTCTTGAAGGTTTGTGACAAGAAGGTCAAAGAAAAGCATGACAATGGAGACTGATGTCAGGAGAACAAGATTTTCCAAGGATGAAGTCAGGCAGTGCTTATCAGCGACGCTCTCTGACGGTCCACGGCTGTGTCTGCTTGTTTGGGCTCCCATCGCAGAGTGCCACGGGGCTTCCCAGGGGGCAATGGAGGGAAAGAATCCACTGGCCAACCCAGGAGACTTAAGAGAAGCGGGTTTGATCCCTGGGCCAGGAAGATCCCCTGGAGGGGGGCATGGCAATCCACTCCAGTGTCCTTGTCTGGAGAATCCCATGGACAGAGGAGCCTGGCGGGCTACAGTCGCAAAAGACTCAGACAGGACTTAGTGACTAACCACCACAAGAAAATGCCAGCGTTAGCTCCTCCTCGAATGGTATTTCGACCACATGGCACACACTCTCTTACCACGACACCAGGGTTACTTACTGAATAAATCTGAGGGACTCTGACAGTTCTGATAAACCTGACCACATGATTCTGGAGCAGCGCAGATGCTCCGTGATGACACCCCAACAGGTGTGAGGCGACGCTGCCTGTGCTTCCATTTGCACACCCCTGAGGGTCAGTGGTGTGGGGCATCTTCGCATAGGCCTGTGGGTCACTTTGATGCCCTCTTTGGAAAAATGTCTATTTTGTTCTCCTGCCTATTTTTAATTAGATGTGGTTTTGTTTTTTCTGTTATTAAGTTCTGACCTATTTTGCATATTAACCTCTTATCTGACACATGGTTTGCAAAAACTTTTCTCCCATCCTGTGAGGTCTCTTTTCATTTTGTTAACTGTTTCTTTTTCCGGCAGAAACATTTGTGTCGGATGTAGTCCCATGTGTTGATTTCTGCTTTGCTGTTTGTGCTTTTGGAGTCATGTTAAAAAAGAAAAACAAACAAAAAAACACAAAACAGACACCCCCAAGGCTAACACTCAGGCGCTCCTCCCTGCGTGTTCTTCTAGGAGTGTCAGGGTGTCAGATCTTACGTTTCAGCCTTTGATCTTTTAATGATTTAAAGATGTTTTTCATCAGCTGTTGTTTCATGCTACTATAAACAAAGACAGTTTCTCATCTTACTGGAGGGCTCCATGCAGCCCTGGGTCTTTTTCATCAGGTATCTTCATATACCTTTGGAGACAATTCCTCCCCCTCAGTTTTCAGGTGTCAGGACGGAGTGGTGAGAGTTTTTCAAGCCCTGAAGACTGACTAAGATATTTCTGGACAAAACACTGGTCCTGCCTCTGATCTCTTCTCCCTGAGGACCCTAGGGGCTGCCTGGATAAGCAGGGCTTCCCCTGGCTAGCGGCGGGGGCTAGAATTTCCTAGCTGGCACGTTTGCTGGTTTTGTATTTAACTAACAAATATTTCCCTGTAGCATTTTCCTTAGCAGAAGACCTAGGAAAACCCCATTTGCTCCGCTCAGTGTGATTATGGAGGCATCTGTGCGTGCCAAGCATGGTGCATGGTGCTGGTTTGACTGGAACTTATCTTTGGTTCTGGATCAGGTCTCTCCCTTCAATGACGAAAAATTTCTAGGTATTTCTCAAAGTGTGGCCCCAAAGATTTCTTCCCGTCAACTGGGACCCTTGTGGAAAATTCAGATTAGAACTTACCTGGGGCTTCCAGGAGTCGCAGTGGTGAAGAATCTGCCTGCCGATGCAGGAGATGCAGGTTCAATCCCTGGGTTGGGAAGGTCCCCTGGAGGAGGAAAGGGCAACCCACTCCAGTGTTCTTGCCTGGGAGACCCCATGGACAGAGGAGCCTAGTGGGCTATAGCTAAGGGAGACAGGAGGAAAAAAATCCGAGCAGCCTCAGATGTTGCCACAGTTGCTCATTGCTCTTCAGTTGCTCAGTCGTGTCCTGCTCTTTCCGACCCCATGGACCATACATAGCCCGCCAGGCTCCCCTGTCCATGGGATTTCCCAGGCAAGAATACTGGAGTGGGCTGCCATTCCCTTCTCCAGTTGCCCCAGTAACACTCTAAGAGAGAGAGAGAGAAAAATCCTTACAATATCCTCATGGAAGGAGGTTGTGAGCCATGCTTTTATATCCAGGCAAACTTTGCCTGAAGTGTAAAGACTACCCACAAAACTGTGTTTGACTAAGAAGACATCATTCTGTGAGACCTTCTCAGGAAATTACTAAAGGCGGCTGAGCACTGAAGAACTGATGCTTTCAAATTATGGTGCTGGAGAAAAGATTCTTGAGAGTTCCTTGGACAGCAAGGAGAGTAAATTAGTCATTCTTAAAGGAAGTCAACCCTTGAATATTCAGTGGAAGGACTGATGATAAAGCTGAAGCTCCAATACTCTGGCCACCTGATGCAAAGGGCTGACTCACTGGAAAAAAGCCCAGTGCTGGCAAAGACTGAGGGCAAGAAGAGAAGGGGGTAACAGAGGATAAGATGGTTGGATGGCATCACTGACTCAATGGACATGAGTTTGAGCAAGCTCTAGAGAAGCCTGGAATGCTGCAGTCCATGGAGTCTCAAAGACCTGGACTCAACTTAGCGAATGAGCAACAAAACAGCCAAGCAGCATGTGAGCAGAAAAAGAAGATCTGTTACTTTCTTTTCTTGGGAAGAGCATTAGCTTGATGTTAATACCTGACAGACCGCAGAAGCAGCATACACAGGACCACCATTAGTTGCCGTGAATGGTAACAGCAGTGTGGATGATAACCCTCTGTCAGCCACTCTCACCCATGAGTGTAGACGCAAAATTTCTAAATAAAATACCGTACTAGTGAATGAATCGAGTAATGGCACCACATATATCACAACCAGGAACTTTATTATGGACTATAAGAACGATTCAATTTGAGGAAATCTAATAAAATAATGTAATTCAATGGGAAATGAAAAGATAATCATTTTATGCTGAAAGGGCATTTGAAAAAATTCAGTATCCATGCTAATTTAAAAAAAAGGCACCCAAAGAAATAGGGATAGGACACATGGATACGCTATCCACAGCACCTAATGAAACATATCCATCCCTGCTTAGCACTCAGCCTCATTCTCCAGCACTGCCGCGGGGGCGGGCGCTGTGTGTGGCTTCAGACTGCACCGGAGAGCCTCGACCGTGCAGTGAGGAAGGGCGGACGCCGCATACAGCACATCGTGTCCCCCCGAAGGGACTAAGCGTGGGTCTGTTCCGCCTCTGGAGCCAGTCGCCAGTGTGCAGGAATGAGAGAAACCAGCGGCCCCTGCTGAAGGCACCCGGGAGACGCAATCTGCCAAAAGCACCTCAAGAGTTTTCTGCAGTAAAGCGCAAGGAGAAACGACGGACGGGAAATCCTGAGATGGAGTGAGACTTAAAAGATAACATCCCTTTTTTAAAAAGTGGGCAAGACTGAGCTAGAGTGTCCTGCGGAGGCACACTGGGCCATGAGTTTTTTTCCCCCCGAAATGCAAGAAGTCCGTCCGCGGAACACACACAAGAAACGCTCGCCCACGAGCCCTGGAGACAGACGTGTGGGGAGGCTCATTCCAGCTCTGCTGGTAACTGCTCAGAGCTGCAAACCGGCTAAACGCCCAGCAAGGGGAGAACCCATAAAGGGCCCGCCGTCCCTTCTCCCAGTGAAGGCCTGTGGCTGCACGCATCAATACGGATAACTCTCAGAAACAGTCCAGGAGGGCAAACCAGCTGAAAGATCCGTACAGAAGGTTACCTTCAAGAGGGGCCTCCCAGGCGGCTCAGCGGTAAAGCATTCACCTGCCAGGGCAGGAGCAGGAATCGCAGGCTCAGTCCTGGGGTCGAGAAGATCCCCTGGAGGAGGAAATGGCAACCTGCTCCAGTCTTCTTGCCTGGATAGTCCCATGGACAGAGGAGCCTGCTGGGCTACAGTCCACGGGGTCCCCAAGAGGTGGACGTGACTGAGCAACTGAGCACACACATACTACCTTCAATATGTGGGGCTGTAAAAACGGAAAGGATGCCCCACAAAATCCATGGAGAGTTCTCTGTGTATTAACAGCAAAAACCAGAAGCACTAACTCTAACCCCTAACCTCAACACAAACCCCAACCCTTAACCTTCGACTGTGACCCCTTGGGAGTGTGTGCAGGGGCTGCAGGCATTCCTGGGGGGCCTCGGGCAGTGGCTGTCTGGGACGGCACTTGGGAGAGAAACGCCGCTGTTCCCAGGGTGTTTCCACCGCAATGGAGCCGATGCCAGGGATCCACTGCGTTGCGCAAAGCGGGGAGGCTTCTCAATTTGGCAAATGAGAGGGGAAAAAATGACAATCATTTTGGAAAAGCTGAAGATCTTCATATTTCAAAATGCTACAGCACAGACAATGTGTTTTGATGACCACACGATTTCATTTATTTTGTGATCCCCGCAAATGCACTTTGTGAGGAAAGAAAGAGCTGACACTTTTCCTCCCACTTATTCATTCAACAAATCTTTATTGAATATGGCACGCTCTGGGTGATAGATCAGAGAATACAGAAAGTCAAACTTCCTGCCGGCCTGGAGTTTACACTCTAGCCAGACACACAGATAAACAAACAGCACAAAAAGGAAGGAGAGAACACGATGGGAGGTGTTAAGGGGCAGGGTGAGACAACGGGATGCTGGCGGTGGGGCTGGTGTTTGCAATGAGTGGTCAAGAGAGACCTTACTGAGAAAGGGGACATCTGAACAAAGACCTGAGAGGGAGCGGTGTCGAGCCATCCTGCTATCAAGGACGAGCGTTCCAAGGAGATGAAGTGGTCTGTGCAAAGGGTGCAGGCATTAGGGGGACAGCAAGGAGGCTGGAACAGGATGGCTGAGAGCAGGTAAGAGAGAGAAGGGCAGAGACAGACCAGCCGTGGACCTGGAAATCCAGCATGTGGAGGCAGAGAAAGGTTCTGAGTCTGGATTCATACCTTCAAAGTGCATGAAATTAAAAGACGCTTGCTCCTTGGAAGAAAAGCTATGACAAACCTAGACAGTGTATTAAAAGGCAGAGACATCACTTTGCTGACAAAGATCCAGATAGTCAAAGCGATGGTTTTTCCAGTAGTCATGTATGGATGTGAGAGCTGGACCATAAAGAAGGCTGAGGGCCAAAGAATTGATGCTTTTGAATTGTGGTGCTGGAAAAGACTCTTGAGTCCCTTGGACAACAAGGAGATCAACCCTGAGTATTCACTGGAAGGACTGAAGCTGAAGCTCCAATACTTTGTCCACCTGATGAGAAGAGCTGACTCAGTGGAAAAGACCCTGATACTGGGAAAGGTGGAAGGCAAAAGGAGAAGGGGCCGTCAGGGGATAAGATGGTTGGATGGCATCATCGACTCAATGGACAGGAGTTGGAGCAAACTCTGGGAGATGGTGAAGGAGAGGGAAGCCTGGTGGGCTGCAGCCCATGGGGTGGAAAAGAGTCAGAGACGACTGAGCAACTGAACAACCATCACCTTCAAAGTGGGAGCTCCAAGAGTCCCTGATAGTTTGGCTGTGAAATCTTAGAGAGTCAAGAGTGCCTTTAAGGTTTCGGGCTGAGTGGCTGGAGAGAAGGCAACATCAGCTTGGACGGGGAGGCTCTGGCTGTGGGGGCTTCGGAGGAAGACCCGGGGCTAGGCCTTGGACACGTCAGTGTGTTGTACTATCTCCTGGCATAACAAATGACCACAACCCAGGCAGTTTAAGACAACAGACAACTGTGTCTTCTCTCACAGCTCTGGGGGCCAGAGGGGTCATGATCCCTGTGGGGGCCAGTCTCGCTCCCTTCTCTGGGGCAAAGTCTTGGCGAGCGGCGAGGGTGGGCATCTTAGGCAGAGAGACAACAGGCAACAGAGAGCCTTTGTGGCATCGCTGGTGGGACCTTCAGGGGCACTGCTTCTCCCAGGAGGCTCCCCACCCCATCAGCACAGGGACAGTGCCACCGCCCAGTGCAGCTGAGCAGTGGCATCAAATGACTTCTTAGTTACACACATCATCACGTCTCTAACGCCACATGAGACCTGCAAAGAGCTTCCCAGGAGGCTCAGTGGGAGAGAACCCGTCTGCCAACACAAAAGCCACAGGAGACGCAGGTTCCATCCCTGGGTTGGGAAGATTCCCCTGGAGGAGGAGGACTGGGAAGGTTGGGACAGTTCCTGGAGGAGAAATGTCAACCTACCCTAGTATTCTTGCCTGGAGAATCCCATGGACAGAGAAGCCTGCCGGGTTAGTCTGTGGGGCAGGAAAGAGTGGACACAACTGAGGGGCTACATATCTCACATGAGACCTTCAGATCACTTGCTGGGCTCCTGAGTTCTTAGGTGAGCAGGCCCAGAGACAGTAAACGAGGGTCTCATTATGGTTAGATGATTCGGAAAGCGGGGAGCTGGGTTTCAAACTCCAACCTTCATCTCTTCTTGGCATCTCTGCCATGGTGACCTTCAAACCCAAGTGACCGACCCTCAGAGCAGAAGAGTGTTTGGACTGAGAGTTTGAGTTACAAGCAACAGAAACAGAATCTGGCTTGAACCCTGGAGGAAGCTTTGCCATGACCACATCGCAAACTCCAAAGAGCAAGGGCCCCTGTGCAGCACAGGGAACTGTACTCAGTAACCTGTAAGAGCCTATGATGGTAAAGAATGAGAAGGAGTGTGCCTACATAACCGAATTATTCCGCTGAATGCCTGAGACCACACAAGACTGTCAATCAGCTCTACTTCAATTTAAATCATCAACAAAGCCCGGACTTACCCGGGGAGACACTGCAGGCCCACCCCAGGCACCGGCTGGATGACACGCTGGGGCTGCCTCAGTGCCCGGCTCCCGACACTGCAGCCAGCAGCTCTGCCGTGGCCACTCTTAGGAGGATGGACCCACAAGGTCCCTTTTCCTTGAGTTCCTGGCACTGATTCCAAGACTGGAGAAACTGTACCCCAGGGAACAAGCCCTCGCCCACTTTCCAGGTGGCCTGGTAGGAGGCAGAGGACGCTCTGCTCAGTTCTCCAGACCCAGAGCAGGGGCCAGGGTCTGGGGCGGCCAGGATTCACAGCAGGGTTCACAGTGAGGAGCTGGAAGTAAGTGCCCCCTTGACACAGTGACAAACAGCTACCCTCCAAGAACACAGGCAGACCTCAGACTGTGGACCATTCCAGGCCACTGCAGTGAATCAAGTCATTTGGATTCTGTTTGCAATTTTCCAGGGCCCAGAAAAGCTATGTTTCCACTACACCATGGCCTATGAAGCGCGCAATTGCCTTACGTCTAAAAACAGTTCAGTTCAGGTGCTCAGTTGTGTCCGACTCTCTGCGACGCCATGAACCGCAGCATGCCAGGCCTCCCTCTCCATCACCCACTCCCGGAGTTCACTCAGACTCACGTCCATCGAGCCCGTGATGCCATCCAGCCATCTCATCCTGTCCTCCCCTTCTCCTCCTGCCCCCAATCCCTCCCAGCATCAGAGTCTTTTGCAGGGAGTCAACTCTTCACATGAGGTGGCCAAAGTACTGGAGTTTCAGCTTCCAAAGAAATCCCAGGGCTGTAGGCATACCTTAATTTAAAAATACTGCTGTAAAACTGTTGTCTTAAAATAAGACAGCAATGACGTCTGCTGCATCAGTTGACTTTTCCTTTTACAAACAATTTCCCTGTAGCCTGCAGTGCTGTCTGATAGCATTTTACCCACAGAACTACTTTCAAAATCGAATCCTCTCACACTCTGCCACTGCCTTATCAGCTAAGTTTACGTTATTTCTAAATCCTCAAGTTGTCATCTCAAGTTCGCCATCTTACATGGGTAGTTTATGACACTTCAAAACAATTTGAATAATAACATCAAAGATTGAATGCAAAGGGGGAGGGGACATATGTATATTTATAGTTGATTCACGTTGCACAGAGAAACCAACACAACATTGTAAAGCAATTATTCGTCAATTAAAAAGAATGAAAATCACAAAAAATGAAAAAAGATTAGCCACAGGTCACTGTAAGCATATTGAAAACAACAATGAAACGTTTGAAACACGGCCAGGTTTACCACAATGGGACACAGAGTCTCGAAGGGAGCAAACGCTGTTGGACCAATGGTGCCCACAGAACTGCTGGACTTGGAGTGGCCATAGGCCTTCGATTTGTAAAAACAAAACAAAATACAGTATCCATGAGCACAATAAAGCAGCTTGTACCGTGTTGGCGGCGTCAGGCTTAGACTAAACTTGGTGCATCCTGGCTGACACACAACGGCCACCTGGGGCAGCCGGTGGTTGCCTCCCTGCGGTCTGTCCAGGCTCAGCTCTCTGTCACCGCCCACCCCCCGACTCAGTTCAGCAACAACGCACGGCACGCTCTGCGGACCCTCGGCTCTGCAGACCCTCAGCCCCACGTTTCCTGTCCGCTGCATGTGTTTTTTTAAGGTGAAATTTACACAGACTGAAACACACAAGTTCTCCTTGCAATCTGATGAGCATGGACCAGTGCACACACCTGTGTGAGCCAGGCCCTCCTCAAGATCTAGAGCTTTCCGGTGCCCAATCATCCTCTCAGTACCCATCCCGAGAAGCAAATACTGACCCGCTTCCATCACCGTGGGTTTGCTTTGCCTGTTCTAGAATTTCACACCCCTGAATGCACGTATGTACTTGCGCCCAGTTCCATCACTCAGCGAAACGTTTGTGAGACTCTCACAGGTTGCCCTGAACGTTAGCTGTGAGTCTGTGACTTCTACTCACTATGACCAGGTCAAGGGCTCCGTGTGGACCGCAGACAGGCTGGGAGACTCAAGCTTTCAACAAGGATTCTTCTGATCCCTGAGGCTGGCTGAGGAAGAGGGAAGGGGGCCCCTGAACCCACCACAATCAGGCCAGTTTTCAACTCTATACAACAACGACTTGGCTAAGACTGCATCTGGGGAAAAGACTTTTTTTTTCTACAGAATGAGCATCATCTAAGAAACACGGACTGTGGACGTCAGATCTGCGCGTTTTTCTCGGAATCCACCACATCCTCCAACTAGAAACCATTTCACAACCAACAGGTTGAGATTTTTGAAAACCAATGAACGAGTCTGGCTGCCCAGCGTGGGTGGAGCTCTTAGACTTGGTAGAGAACTCCAGAGAGATTCAGCTAACTGTTCAGGGGATGCGGATAAGGGTGAGGGGAGGGGTGAGTGGGGATAAGGGGGAGGGG
>SJYD01054462.1:213546-229154 GCA_006408635.1 Nanger granti
CCCCCAGCTCTCATCTGGAGACATAATGAATGTCAGAGGGGAGGACAAGGCAGATCACAGCAAACGGACTCGGCAGAAATCAGAGCCGGTTGTTGACCTCAGCGCCGGGGAAAAAGCCAATCAGGGAGGCGGGATACAGCCAGGAGCGCAGGGTGCCTCCTGGCCCCTGGTTTGTGTGCGGCCCTCTCTTGGGATGAGCAATTGTTAATCTGCGAGCAATAAAATAAGAACTGCACATAAACAATATTCAGTGTCTTAAAAAATGAAGCCATTAGTGTAACTGCATATGCTGCTCATCCTTCCGCCCTGAGACGGATGAAAAATCCTTTCTCCAGGGCCAATTAGGATCCTCCACCATTTGCTCAAGCAAAGCCACTCATTATAGGTGACAGTGTAATGCTGAAAAGACGCTTAGAAATAAAACCCAGGCTGTAATCGTTTGGCTGAATAAGACTCCCTGGTTTTGACGGCCTCATATATCTGTTAAAAATTCTTCTTTCTGCAAAGGCTACGTCTCCGTTTACTATTTATTTTGGTGCATGTGGGGCTGGGGTAGGGGTGTGGTGGAGGAGGGTCTCCATTCACAACTCGGGTGTTTCAGAAGTCTCCTATGTCTTCAGCGTCTTTACATCAGCTCGGGTGTGTCTTTGAGGCCCCGTCCTGCTTGGCTGGTGGGAACACAAGAGGGTTTTCATGACTGGCTCCCAGCCTGGCTTCTTCTGTAAGTCGATCCTGGGATTTGGAGTTCCCGGTGGGGCGCAGAGAGCTGGGGGCTGCGTGAGTCAGAGGCCGGTGAGAAGAGACTCCCAGCGCCAGCTCCTCCGGACCCTCTGAGTCTGGAGCTCGCTCGTCTGCCCCTGAGCCAGCTCTGGGGTGGTGGACGGTCCAGGCTGAGACCCACGCCCCGGGGACATCACTGGCCGTTGCCTCTGAGGTCCGGGCACAGTGTGGGGCCTACAGGCCTGGCCCAGGGCCCGCTGTTGAGGGGGCTGTAGCTCTTCACGCACGTGCCCAGGAGACGCTGCTCTTTCATGAGAGAAACTCCCTCTGCTTCCATGTTGCCCCCAGAAGCTCACTTCTCTCAGCCAACTATATTCCCAATGAGCTTAGCCCTGGGGCTGGGGTTGGGAGCGAGATGGGCCTATGTGCAGTTGCTGCTGTTTAGCTGCTAAGTTGTGTCAGACTCTTTGTGACCCCATGGACTGTAGCCCAACAGGCTCCTCTGTCCATGGGATTCTCCAGGCAAGAACACTGGAGTAGGTTGCCATTGCCTTCTCCAAGGGGTCTTCCGGATCCAGAGACTGAATCCCTGTCTCCTGCATCTCCTGCATTGAAGGCAGATTCTTTGCCACTGAGCCATCGGGGAAGTCAAATATAGTTGACTTACAACTATATTTAGGTCCAGGCTGAGACCCACGCCCCGGGGACATCACTGGCCGTTGCCTCTGAGGTCCGGGCACAGTGTGGGGCCTACAGGCCTGGCCCAGGCCCCGCTGTTGAGGGGGCTGTAGCTCTTCACGCACGTGCCCAGGAGACGCTGCTCTTTCATGAGAGAAACTCCCTCTGCTTCCGTGTTGCCCCCAGAAGCTCACTTCTCTCAGCCAACTATATTCCCAATGAGCTTAGCCCTGGGGCTGGGGTTGGGAGCGAGATGGGCCTATGTGCAGTTGCTGCTGTTTAGCTGCTAAGTTGTGTCAGACTCTTTGTGACCCCATGGACTGTAGCCCAACAGGCTCCTCTGTCCATGGGATTCTCCAGGCAAGAACACTGGAGTAGGTTGCCATTGCCTTCTCCAAGGGGTCTTCCGGATCCAGAGACTGAATCCCTGTCTCCTGCATCTCCTGCATTGAAGGCAGATTCTTTGCCACTGAGCCATCGGGGAAGTCAAATATAGTTGACTTACAACTATATTTGTATTAAAAAGTTGTGTTTCAGGTGTACAACCACATGATTTGTATATGAATCAGTTATATATATAACTGAATTGCTTTGCTGTATACTTAAAACACAATTTTTAAATTGAAATATAGTTAAGTCAACTGTATGTCAATAAAATTTTTTAACAAAACCACTGAATTGAACCCTTTAAATGGTAAATCTGGAGAATGAAATGGCAACCCACTCCAGAATTCTTGCCCGGAAAACCCCATGGACAGAGGAGCCCCGTGTGCTACGGTCTGTGGGGTTGCAAAGAGTCGCACACGACTTGGTGACTGAACAATGACAAAATGGTAAATTATATGGTGCATGAACTTGATAAGCTGCTAAAAAAGAGAAAGACAAGCGCGTGCCTCTGGCCGCTTCCAGGGTCTCTGTGCTGCTGCCGTTGTTGGTGAGCGTTGCAAGAGCACGATGCTGTGGGCTGAGTTCACATACGCCTTGGTGTTTCTGGTGTTGGCTTTGGCCCCACGTGTTTATCAGAGCAGCTGCCTCCATCAGTTTTCGAGCCAGAGTCAAACGCCCCCTCCCCCGCCCCCGCAAAGCCCACCCTGGAGACAGACGGGAGAACCCCTCGCGTGCTGCGGCGTTCGTGTCCAATCTGGGTTAAGGTCCTGGTCTTTGGGGCACAGACAGACATCTGGAGCAGATGGAAAGAATGCTGCCTTGCAGAGAGCTCAAAGCCCACCGATGAGCCACGAGATGAGCGGTGAGATGCGGCGGTCGCTGTACTTTATCAGCCATCTCTCTGCCGCCCCCAGGCTGCGTCTAGCGGATGACCTTGCCTTGTCCCCCATCCCGCCTGAGGAAGGAGGCTGAAGTCACCATGCTATTGGACATCTTCCCAAATATCCAGCTCGGAGACCATGGTTTTAGGGCCATGAATGTAACTCTGAGCGGAAAAAATCATCTTCCAGAGGAGATGCTGCGCTAACCTGGGCAGGATGACTCTGGGTTCACAAAGCAGCTAGTTAGTGTGAATTACATTATTTTGTTTGGCTCAAAAATGATCCCAAGTCGTCTTTATCATCCGTGTCTCAGCAGCTCCCCAGAAACCTTTCGGCTGCTCTCATCAACAGATTAGAGAAGCCCTTCCGCTCGTAGGCCTCTGCTCCCTAGAAGTCTGGGTCATTTTGCGCCTTACTGAGGGCTTTCACTGCCAGTGTTCGTTTGCTGTGACTGTGCTGGTGGCCGAAGGGTGAGAAGGGATCCAGGGTTCTGCCAAGTTGAGTTCCCAGGTGGAGCAAGAGAGGCCTCTATAGAAGGCAAGCGGCTTTGGGGGCCAGCACCCCCCCCACCCCCCATGCTTTACACAGGTGGCCTCGGCCCTCTGATGCGGTCCTGTGACTTTTGACAAAGCAACTGCAATTCCCACCTCTATGAGCCCATAGTGACAGCCTGTTTTGATGAAACGGACAGTCGATTATGAACTGGACATCCAACAATAGAGAAAACCTGTTAAAATGTTTGTGTTGTGGGTTACAATCTTTGGGTTTTATTCCACACAGGGACAGCAGACTGAAAATCCACTCTAAATTCATCTGCTATGAATCTAAAGGGTAGAGGTGCAAAGAGCGAGTCTCCTCATCCAGCCCTCTCTCCCCTCTGGTTCTGCGGCTGTTCAGTCTCTAAGTCATGTCCGACTCTGCGGCCCCATGGACTGCAGCCCCCCAGGCTCCTGTGACTCCGAGTGCCACCAGCGGGGGAAGCTCCCCCAAGCCAAGCTTTCAACTGGACGCTGGCGCTCGGCTTGTGGCTCCCTGGGTGGCCCATCTGGAGGTTAACATCCCCCAACTCAAAGCCCCAGGTCTATTTCACATTTTGACTATTTGCTGTGGCCCGAGGTCCCCTGGAGGAGGGCACAGCCACCCACTCCGGTACTGTTGCCTGGAGAGTCCCATGGACAGAGGCGCCTGGCACTTATACAGGATCTCTGGCAAAACAAACACTTCTATCGGGCATGACATTCCCAGGGCTCTAAGATCACCTCCCAAAGCTGAGGGCAAGGAAGGGCCAGACTTCTTGGGGGCAGGTTAAAAGCTTTGTGATTCTGTGAGGGCCCCATGAAAATGTCCTAGAAATTAACCTGCGAGACTCCCAGGTTAATACCTGGGAGTTTCACACCTCCATGTTGCAAGGTAAACCTGTTACAAAATACAAAATACAGGATCACAGGACACTGGAATTTGGGAAGAATTTTAAGAACCAGCATCAGTGCCTATCAGGAAAATGCTAATCAAAACCACAACGAGACACCACCTCACACCAGGTAAGGCAGCTAGGATCAGAAACTCAGACGAAAACAAGAGTTGGGGGACTTCCCTCCAGTGGTTAAGAATCTGCCTTCCAACTCAGGGAACATGGGTTCCATTCCTGGTCGGGGAACCATGATCCCACATGCCACCTAGCAGCTAAGCCGGAGCGCTGCAACTAATGAGCCCGCGTGCACAGGAGAGAAGCCTGTTCCATGAGCCACAACTAAGGCTGGATGAGGCCAAAACCAAAGAAATATTAAAAACAAACAAACAAGAGTTGGCAAAGATGTGCAGAAATCAGAGCCGTCACCCGCGGCTGGTGGGGATGGAAAGCAGTCTGGCCATTCATCAGATGATGGAACGTCGACTTGCCACATGGCCCAGCCTTCCATCCTGGGTGCGCACGCAAGAGTCCTGGGCCAGGCCTCTTTGCACTGGAGCCTCCTCGTGCTGGGGTTCAAGGTCGAGAGGGGGACGTCTCCCCACTTGCCACCACCCGTCATCACTCCGGAGCAGAGAGACAGAAGAGCCGTGTTTGCCGAAGACCACACTTAGTAAGCCTGTCTTCACCTGAGTCTTTGCCTCTGAAAGAAACGACAAACAAGGAAAACTCCTTCCGAGGCCTACCTGGGGCTCAGAGTCGGTGGAACAGGCCAGGGTGGGGGCTGGCCGGGCTCTGCAGGCGCCCTGGCTGCTCTGACCACGGAGAGGCTCTGTTGTCCCTGCTCCAGGGTGGACACAGAATCAGCTCCTGCTCTGCCCAACCTGTTGTGAAAAGCCGTCTAGTTAGCTACGTTCCAGGCGTCCCCTTGATTGTGACCCTGCGGATTTATGCAGAGAAGGATGCAGACCCGGCCTCCTCCCTGGGTGCCCGGGGCAGATCCAGCCCCATCCTCCCTGCTCCGCTGCGCACCTGCCTCCGACGCATCCTTCTGGGCCGGCCTCCTTCGTTAGGCTGCGACCCCACAGCCAAGCCGGAAAATGGCTTGCTCGTAACCACAGCTGGAAAATTAAATTTTATTTTCGACGCATCTTTACCCTTCTTGCTGCTGATCTGTCTGGCCCCGAGCCAGTCTCCCCGTGGCTGTGGTTTTAATATGTGGCCATAAACCCCTCAGAGTTAGAGCCGTTCCAAGCTGGTCCTGGTGTCGCTTTCCTCAACACAGTTAATTAAATTCCGAGCACACGGAGATGGTAAAACCCCTCGGCTGAGAGAGTGGGGTGGACGCATCCGGGCGCACATTCGAATTATCTTTTTACAACGGTGTCAGCACTGAATGGGCAGAGGCTGTCTCAGATTGGGCAGAAAGCACCTCTTCCGTGTTCCTTCAGAAAAATTCTGTGGCATGTCCACCTCTAGAGGTCAGCCCCTGGGAAAGAGAGATGTGGACCCCCCCACAAGGCTTTCTGAGAATGCTGGTGGCAGCAGGGTTGGTTTTAGCCCCAAACTGGGGACAACCCCGGTGTCTGCCCCCAGGAGACGGGCTTAAGCGTCCGCACAAGGGGCCATTTCTCATAACAAAAGGGGACAAATGACATGAAAAACCAGGCCGGATGAATCCAGTTTCTGAAGGTCCACGGCCAGCCAGACTAGTCTGCAGGCACAGAAGTCAGAACGGTGGTTCCTCACGGGGACGTGCAGCCTGGCTCGGAAGCGGCCCCGGGAATTTCCCACGGTGATAAAACTATTCCGTGTCTTGAGTGGCGTGGTGGTCATGCTGGTATATGTGCTTTTTTTTTTTTCTTTTTAAAGACTTTTTTTTGATGTGTTCCATTTTAAAAGTCTTCACTGAATTTGTCAAAACATTGCTTCTGCTTTATGTTTTGGTTTGTTGGCCGTGAGGCACGTGGGCTTAGCTCCCTGGCCAGGGATGAAACCTGAACCCCCTGCAACGGAAGATGTAAGTCTAACTGCTGGAAAGGCAGAGAAGTCCTGGTATATATGTTTATCAGAGCTCACTCACAGTGTGCTTATGGCCTGGGCATTTCACTGCGTATAAACTTACTTCCTAATCAACAGAAGTTCCAAGATGACACAACCCTGAGAATTACCAGGAATTTGAGTGTCCAGCCTGCTTACCTTCCAGAATTCAAGTCCTCAGGTTCTGGTCAGTGCTTGCGATCAGGGACCAGAACTCAGGTGGGGGTCATCAGCAGTGTTCCCTTGGAGAGGGCCACCCTATGGATCTTCAGGGTTTCCTTACAGACTCCCTCGAGATGTTCCCCAGGGACTGGCACCTGAGGGACTCATTCACCTCTAGGGGTCCACCTGCTGGAAAGAAATGTGTTTATTAAGTGGCTACTGAATGTGTCCAAGGCTGGATGCTAAGAAAAATAACTCTGCCTTTCAGAATTCAGCTAGGGCACCTCTGCTGCCCAGGGCCAGCAGAACAACTATGACAAGAGAGGACGCTGAGAGCTGTGGGTGAGATCGTGCTGGACTGTCTGGTATCTCATTGGACGTCGCCCTGTATTTACTGCCGAGTCTCTTGGGCTGGGCGGGGTGGTTAGGTGTGAGATGCAGGCCCACTGGTCACTTTCAGGGCTCTTTTAGGGTTTGTATAAAATTGGAGATTGGGTTGAAAAGCAGAGACATTACTCTGCCAACAAAGGTCCATATAGTCAAGGCTATGGTCTTCTCAGCGGTCACATATGGTTGTGAGAACTGGACTGTAAAGAAGGTAGAGCACCGGAGAACTGACGCCTTCGAACTACGGTGCTGGAGAAGACTCCTGAGAGTCCCTTGGACAGCAAGGAGATCCAACCAGTCAGTCTTAGGAGAAATCAACCCTGAATACTCACTGGAAGGACTGATGCTGAAGTTGAAACTCCAGTATTCTGGCCATCTGATGGGAACAGCTAACTCACTGGGAAAGTCCTTGATGCTGGGAAAGAGTGAGGGCAGAAGGAGAAGAGGGCATCAGAGGGTGAGACGGCTGGATGGCACCACCAATGCAATGGACAGGAGCTTGGGTAAACTTCAGGACAGGAACTTCAGGAGATGGTTCAGGAACGGACAGGAACTTCAGGAGATGGTGAGGGACTGGGAGGCCTGGTGCGCCACAGTCCACGGGGTCACAAAGAGTCGGATACAACTGGGCGACTGAACAACAGCAATCTTTCCTTTCTCAGAAGAGTCTGTGCCAGGTGCTACGGGCACCGGGGTCTGCCCAGTCTCCCTGCGACGGCTAGCCCAGCGTGGCCAGGCACACCTCTCTGTCCCCGTCAGACTGCTCCTCCTGGCTCTGCCAGTGCTCCTGCCCTCCACCCAGGTGCTCAGACACAAGCCCGAAACGCTGCCCTTGACGGCATCCCATCCAGCAGCAAGACGCCTCGGTGTCATCTCCCAGCTCTCCCAGGCCCAGGCATCTTCTCCACGTCCCCTGTGCTCTCTCCCACCAGGACCTCGGCCTCCCCGCTGGTCTCCCGGCCTCCATTTTTGCCCCGTGCGTGTGTCCCAGCCCATTGTCCTGCTCCGTGGTTTCCCACTGTAGAGAAGTCACAGCCCAGCTCCATCCCGTCTACAAAGCCCTAAGGATCTGGACCTGCCCGCCTCCCCTGACTTTTCTGCACCCCAGCTACCCTGGCCTTCACCCTGGGTTCACAGAGCCCATTCTGACCCTCCACCTGGGACACTCTGTGCTAAGGCTGCCTCCTCTGAGAGGCCTTCTAGAACACCTGACCCCACGTGCGCCCTCCACCCGAGCCAGTCCCCAGCCTCTGCCCAGCCCCCGCTCCCGAGCCTGGGGCCCACTGTTGTTCTCCCACCCAGTCTATCACTGTCTGCATTTATCTTGCTTCTACGCTGGTTGATTTGTTTCCTGCTCATCTGCCTCCTCCCCACCCAAGGGTATTTACACAAATTTGCAGGGCTCGGTGCAAAACGGAAATGCAGGTGCCCTAGTTCGAACATCAGAAAGACGTGATCAGAACAGGAAATCAAGCGTGTGGCCCCGTGTGTCTGCTCAGGCCTCCCACCTGGGACCCAGCCTCTCTCTGCCCATCACGCCTGGAAGGAGCGCATACTGGGGCCACAGACCTCATCCTGCTCGTCAGCGCTGGACCAGTGGCGACGCAAGGCAAGGGAACAGGATAAAGAACCCCATCAGGAGACCCCAGCTCAGGACTCAGCCCTGTGATGCAGCCCTTCAACGTTCAGCCCCCCAGGGTTCCCCAGCCCTGCCCCCCACTTTCCCGCAGTCCCCAGGATCCCCTATCCCTGACCCCCAGCTTGCCTGTAGCCGCTGGAGCTTCCCGCCTGCCCAGCTGGATGGGCCTCCACGCTTCACAGCCTGGCCAGCAGGTGTGTGGAGCTCACAGATGACCAAAGCCTGGGGTCGTAACTTCCAGCTCCATATCTTTTTATACCTGCTCTTAGTTGACGTGGGCTGTGAGCCTTTCAGGCCGGGGAGGAGGCAGATGGGGCCCATCTGGCTTCACACGATGGTCTATAAAAAGGGTGAAGAGAATCGTGGCTATTTACCCCCCCCCCTTGTCCACATGCTCCAGCTCCTGGACGCAGAGAGACCCAGCTGTCGTCTCTCCCTCCCCGGTGGCCGCAGACTCTTCTGCCCTCATGAACTTATCCCAGGCCCCTGCCCTCTTGACATTTTGCAGAAGAAGGGTTCCCTGGCGATGGACAAGGGGAAACGTCTGAAGCACAGTCTGGGCCATGCAGCCTGTACGTGCCCACAGGACGTGTGGGTGTGTCTAGTACGAAACCTCTGTTGGCCAGAACTGCCGAAGCATGGGTGTGGATGGGGAGGGTTCAGGTGAACTGAAATAGCAGGAGATACTCTGATCACTCAGATTGAGCAAGCAAAGTGAAAGTGAAAAGTGTTAGTTGCTCAGGCGTGTCCGACTCTTTGTGACCCCACGGGCTGTAGCCCACCAGGCTCCTCTGTCCATGGGATTCCTCAGGCAAGAATACTGGAGTGGGGTGCCATTTCCTTCTCCAGGGGATCTTCCCGACCCAGGAACTGAACCCGGGTCTTCTGCGTTGTAGGGCGAGTCTTCACAGTCTGAGCCCCCAGGGAAGGCCAGATTGAGCGAGAGAAGGACTTCTGTTCCACGGTGGCTCGAAACGCGGTTCTGAAGCCTGAATTGACTTTCCTGCTTTTGCTGGTCCCGCCTCCGAATATAAATCTTCTGAGGACCTGAAGGTCAGGTGAGCTGCAGCCGTCACTGTGGGGAGAGGAGGCGGTCTGAATTCTCGGTGCAGGGCCAGCATGGGTGTGCAGGCAGGTGTCCAAGCCCCCAACTCCCCAGGGAACAGGCTGTGGTCTGGGGTCTTCGCCACTTGCCGTGGGGTGGGCCCCCTCGCAGGGCGGGCCTCAGGCTGCACAGGACACTCCCGACTGTCACCTGTGGCCGAGTGTGCCACAGCTGGCTCTGGCACAGGGCACAAGCCTGCAGCTGTCCTCCCAGGGGCCCTTTCAGCTTCACATCTAAGGATTCCAGCTCGGTACTCATTCTGCTGTCCTCTGGCCCCTTCCGCCTCACAGGCAAGTGCCGCTGAAACACGAGTGGCTGAGCGGGTGCCACATGGGGCCTCCCCCTGCTGGGCTCTGAGTGGCTGGGACCTGCTGGCAGGGTTCCCAAGGTGTCACTCCCCTGTGTCCCAGGGGTGGGTGGGAAATGGGACAAATTGGTAGCCAGGTAGAAATGCAGTTATCATGACCAGCGGACAGGAGGGGTCTGCCCGGGGCCTCTCACACCCCGTACGGAGACCACCAGCCAGGGAAGGCCTGGAATCTTACACAGGGAACCCGTTCAGATCCTAGCTGCCTCAACATACAGCTATTTTAACTTCAGCAAAGAGATAAATTGTATTCTGGGGGCCACCGTGGGTGCAGGTATTTCCGCGTTAACTTGTCTTTACGTTCTAAAAATGATCTCAATTCTGAGGCAAATTTTCTACATCTTAAATGCTGGCATGATTGCAAGGCACCAAACGGTATATTTCAAAGCCATCCGAGTATGAAATGAACAATGAATATGAAAAAGGGCTTTACGCCTATTAGCTGTGGTTAATTCCTGTCTCGGGTCTAGAGGGAGGGAAAGGAAGCTGTCAGCTCGTGGAGGCTGTGTTTGACTCGCTTCCGGTCAAGAGCACCGACAGGAGGAGCGACCCCAAGTCGGGACCCACCCTTCGGCCTGGGGGACACTGGGCCATCTCCCCCAGCCGATTCCAGGATTCTGCCTGCATCAGCATCTACTCAGGTCCACTCGTTTCTCAAGACTTTCCTCAGCTATCACTCTGTCCAAGAAGGTTCTGGAAATATGAACCCTAGCTCTGTACCTGATTCAGGGCCCTGCACATAGCTGGGGTTCAAATGATTGTTGCTGTTTAGTTGCTAAGTCATGTCCGACTCTTCGCAACCCCATGGAGTCCTCTGTCCCTGGACTCTCCAAGCAAGAACGCTGGAATGGGTTGCCATTCCCTTCTCCAGGGGATCTTCCTGACCCAGGGGGTCGAACCCAGGTCTTTCAGATTCTTGACCACCTGGGCCATCCGGGAAGGCCATCCAGAAGGAGCTCGGGCATTAATGAAAACCAGCAGCTCCTGGCCAGTGAAGGTCTTTCCCACGCAGCGACGGGAAAGGACGGGAAAGGCAGGGCCCCCAATAGCTGCCTGTGAGGTTGAACCTGAGCAGGCAGCACCAGCTGGCGCCTGCGTCCCAAACTCGCCCAAGAAGCGGGGCTGAGCCGCAGCGGGCGGGTTCATTGTGGAAACAGTCTCTACGCTCCTGGCTGTGCCTCAGCGTCCTGTGCCGAGACAGCTTTGGATGGAGATGAATGTGGTCTCCCCAGAGCACAGGACAGACGTGGCTTCCAGGAAATGAGCAAAGATGGAGCCTGGAATTCCAGAGTTGTGAATCCGCCTGGGCCGGGGGCTTGGCAAAGGGCCCTGTTTCCTCCTCCGGCCAGGCATACCCCCTCCTCCCGTGGGGACCCAGTAACTGCCCCGGGTCCTTGCTTCTTTCCTCTTTGCTTTCCTGGCTCCACCTCTCTTCTTCAGAGTGCCCCAAGACAGAGGACAAAAGAACCAGAATTAGCTGGACACACCAGAGGGTCCCAACTGCTGGGGAGAATGACTGGGAAACATACTCACCTTTCAAGATTCCCCAAAAAACGTCCCAGTGAGGGGTAGAGGCCCAGAACAGTCAGTTTCCTATGACAGTTACCCTCCATATCCCACACCTGTTGAGAGAGGCTGTGAGTCAGGGCGCTCGTCCATCAGAATGTCCCTGACGATGGAAATGAGCCATCACCTGCACTGGAACGGCGGGCATTACCCCAAGTGATGCCAAACCCCCGAATGGGGACTGGTCTTTCTAAGAAGTCCATTTTAGGGTTTTAATTGACCTCAGTAGCCACATGTGGTGGGGGCCCCAGGCTGAGTGTGTCTAAGGGCGAGGGAGAGAGTGACTCGAGCCGACAGCCCCGCAGCCCATCTGCCTCCTTTCTTCCTCAGCAGGAGCTGGAGGGGGCCGTGGACATTTTAGAGCATCATTCAGATGCTGGGCTATGGCGCAGGGTTTCAGGGCGGAGAGCCGGTTCACCCACAGAAAGTAAAGTTTCCTCGCAGCCCCCCTCGTTCGCAACTACGACTGTGAAGCTCAAGCCTCTATCAAGCTTACAATTTGATAGTGACCTTGGCGGCTTCCCTGGAGGCTCAGATGGTGGAGAATCTGCCTGCAAGGCAAGAGGCCCGGGTTGGATCCCTGGGTCAGGAAGAGCCTCTAGAGAACGAAACGGCACCCCACTCCAGTATCCGCGCCTGGAGAATCCCACGGACAGAGGAGCCTGGCGGGCTGCAGCCCAGGGGGTCACAAGGCTCAGACACGAACGAGCAACTGAGCAACTCCTAGTAGATGCGTCGGGGCGCCTCGCTGTGGCTTGCGAGACTGGCCTAACAGTGACCACAGATGCATGGGAAGCCGCAGAGTGACTGCAGAGAGCTCTCACAGCTCCTCACCCAGCCGTCCCCAGGGCCCTCGCTCACGGAGCTGCGGGGCGGCCAGCTCTTCTCACCGTATCACATTCAGGGGGTGGGTGACCGGCAGCACCATCCCAGCAGGGACGGTTCAGGCCCCTCCTGCTGCCTCGTAGAGTGACACCCGCCTCCGCATCCCCACCCTCCTCACTCCTGGCAACCACAAATCTCCTCTCTATCTCGCCATTTTTGTCATTCCAAGAATGTTATGTAAATGGAATCAGTTTGTGGCTTAAACATTTTTTTTCTGATGTGGACCACTTTTTACAGTCTTTACTGAATTTGGTTTTAAATATAGGATTGTCTCTGCTTCGTGTGTTGGTGTTTTGGCCATGAGGCCTGTGGGATCTTAGCTCTCTGACCTGGGATCGAACCTGCACCCCTTGCATGTGGCTTTTTCAGATCATTTTTTTTAAATTTATTTTCACTCAGCATAAAACCCTCGAGCCCCATCCGTGCTCTTCACATCAGCTGTTCAACCTTCTTATCGTTGAGCTGTATTCCACTGTACGGACGGATGGACCAGAGCTGACTTAAACATTCCCTTACTAAGGGGTATTTTCGTTGTTTCAGGTTTTCTTCCCCTTATTTTGGCTACCACAAATAAAGGCGCCACGAACAATCATTACAGGTTTTTGTGATGACGTAAGTTTTTATTTCTCTGGAATAAATGCCCAACAGAGCAATTGCTGGGTCATGTGTTACAGGTTTTCTTGTTAAGTGTTTTTAAGAAACGGCCCTGCTGAGACATTTATATTCTCACCAGCAGTTGAGGAGAGATACAGGTTTTCTACATATTCACCAGCATTTGGTATTGTCAGTATTTTTATTTTAGCTGTTTTGATAGGTGTGTATTGATGGCTCATCATAGTCTTAATTTGCATTTCCCTAAAGCTAGTGATGTTGAACATCTTTGGTGAACTGTTTCTTTATGCATTAACCCATTATTCTACTTGGATTTTTTTTCTTGATTTTTATTAATGTTTTACTGTCGATTTTGAGAGCTGGAAATGGCAACCCACTCCAATATCCTTGCCTGGAAAATCCGATGGACAGAGAAGCCTGGTAGGCTACAGTCTGTGGGGTCGCAAAGAGTCGGACACGACTGAGCGACTTCACTTATACATCCTAGACGAGTCCTTGGTCAGATATGTGATTTTCAAATGTTTTCTTGTAATACGTAGCTTGTCTTTTCATCCTCTTTCACATGGTCTTTCACAAGGCAAATCTTTTCCATTTTGATGAAGTCCAGTTTATGGATTTTTTTCTTTTTGTGCTTTTGATGTCGTCTAATTCTTTACCTAGATGTGGATCCCTACGATGTCTTATGTTTTTTCTCTAAAAGTTGTATAATTTTATGTTTTACACTTAAATCTGGAACCCATTTTGAGTTAATGTTGATACGGAGGGTATGGCCACTAGGAAGGAGGAGATATAGGTGAAGCTCAGCTTTGGCGTATCGCTCCAATTTTGGTCTGACTGCTCCAGAATTATTTCTGAAAAAGAATTGTCTTTCTCCACTGAATTGCTTTTATACTTTTGTCAAAAATCAGTTGGCCTGGGACTTCCCTGGTGGGCCAGTGGTCAAGACGTTGCCTTCCAATGGAGAGGGTGTGGGTTTCACCTGTAGTTGGGAACTAAGATCCCACATGCCTTGTGGTCAAAAAATCCCCCCAAACATAAAAACAAAAACCAAGGCAAAACAAAAAAAAAATCCCAGGAGCAATATTGTGACAAATTCAATAAAGACTCAAAAATGATCCACGTCAAAAAAATCTTTAAAACAACCAGTTTGCCATACTAATATGGAGCTATTTAGGGGCTGTTTATTTGGTGCCATGATCTGTATCTAACCTCTGTCAATAGCACACTATTTTTTGTTTTTAAATTTATTTATTTGGCTGCATCAGGTCTTAGTTACAGCACTCAGGATCTTTCACTGTGGTCGGGCTGTGGACTCTGTAGGTGGGGTGTGGACTCTGTAGGTGGGGTGTGGACTCTGTAGGTGGGGTGTGGATTCTGTCGGTGGGGTGTGGACTCTGTCGGTGGGCTGTGGACCCTGTGGGTAGCATGTGGACCCTGTGGGTGGGGTGTGGACTCTGTCGGTGGGGTGTGGACTCTGTCGGTGGGCTGTGGACCCTGTGGGTAGCATGTGGACCCTGTGGGTGGGGTGTGGACTCTGTGTTAAGGGTGTGGACTCTGTGGTTTGGGTGTGGACCCTGTGGTTTGGGTGTGGACCCTGTGTTCAGGGTGTGGACCCTGTGGGTGGGGTGTGGACTCTGTAGGTGGGGTGTGGACTCTGTAGGTGGGGTGTGGACTCTGTGGTTGGGGTGTGGACTCTGTGTTCGGGGTGTGGACTCTGTAGGTGGGGTGTGTTCCCTGTGTTCAGGGTGTGGACCCTGTGGGTGGGGTGTGGACTCTGTGTTAAGGGTGTGGACTCTGTGGTTTGGGTGTGGACCCTGTGTTCAGGGTGTGGACCCCGTAGGTGTGGTGTGGACCCTGTGTTCAGGGTGGGGGCTCTGTGGCTGGGGTGTGGACCCTGTGTTCAGGGTGTGGACCCTGTAGGTGGGGTGTGGACCCTGTAGGTGGGGTGTGGACCCTGTAGGTGGGGTGTGGACTCTGTAGGTGGGCTGTGGATTCTGTAAGTGTGCTGTGGACTCTGTAGGTGTGGTGTGGGCTCTGTAGGTGGGGTGTGGGCTCTGTAGGTGGGGTGTGGGCTCTGTAGGTGGGATGTGGACTCTGTGGTTGGGGTGTGGACTCTGAAGGTTGGGTGTGTTCCCTGTGTTCAGTGTGTGGACCCTGTAGGTGGGGTGTGGACCCTGTGTTCAGGATTTGGACCCTGTAGGTGGGGTGTAGACTCTGTAGGTGGGGTGTGGACTCTGTGGTTGGGGTGTGGACTCTGTGTTCGGGGTGTGGACTCTGTAGGTGGGGTGTGTTCCCTGTGTTCAGGGTGTGGACCCTGTGGGTGGGGTGTGGACTCTGTGTTAAGGGTGTGGACTCTGTGGTTTGGGTGTGGACCCTGTGGTTTGGGTGTGGACCCTGTGTTCAGGGTGTGGACCCTGTGGGTGGGGTGTGGACCTTGTGTTCAGGGTGTGGCTTCTGTGGTTGGGGTGTGGGCTCTGTAGGTGGGGTGTGGACCCTGTAGGTGGGGTGTGGGCTCTGTGGTTGGTGTGTGGACCCTGTGTTCAGGGTGTGGGCTCTGTAGGTAGAGTGTGGGCTCTGTAGTTGGGGTGTGGCCTCTGTAGGTGGGGTGTGGGCTCTGTGGCTGGGGTGTGGACCCTGTGTTCAGGGTGTGGGCTCTGTAGGTGAGGTGTGGGCTCTGTGGCTGGGGTGTGGACTCTGTGGCTGGGGTGGGGGCTCTGTGGCTGGGTTGTGGGCTCTGTAGTTGGGGTGTGGCCTCTGTAGGTGGGGTGTGG
>SJYD01054462.1:241830-260903 GCA_006408635.1 Nanger granti
GGTGGCCGGGGCAGCAGGGCTGGGCATGGGGGTTAGGAGTGCCCTTCTAAGGCGGGTGGCACCGCTCACCTGCTTGTCTCCCCTTCCCCTCCTCCCAGCCCACCCTGCTTCCCTCTCTCCCCACCATCTGGGTGTGAACCACCCCAGGGCCCACCTCCACAAGACCACGGAGAACTCAGCGTGTCCACAGGGGCTGAGCTGAGCAGCAGGAGCCAGCCCGTTCCTCCCAGAAGTTCTGCTCCACCACCCATCCCTGTGCCTGAGCCGCTCCCAGGACATGAATCCACTGCACTCAGGCCTCAGGAGAGTCTACACTCCATCCACTCTCTCAGGAGAGTCTACACTCTATACTTCATCCCCTCCAGGACACGTCTACACTCCGTCTCCTCTCTCAGGACAGTCTACACTCCATCTCCTCTCTCAGGACAGGTCTATACTCCATCTCAAGGACCAGTCTACCCTCCATCCCCTCCCAGGAGAGGTCTACACTCCATCTCAAGGACCGGTCTATACTTCATCCCCTCCAGGACACGTCTACACTCCGTCTCCTCTCTCAGGACATGTCTACCCAGCCCCCAGGGGATGCTCCGTGTCCTCTGTGGAGAATGCTGCGGTGCCTGGTAGTGTGGAAGGCCCAGGTGCTGCAGACTGCCCGAGACGATGGCACAGGCCCCCAGACCGAGGGTCTGATGGTGAGCTCAGTCAGGGTGAGGAGGTGGTGTCCTTGTGGGACACGTGCCACATCCGTGCCGCCCTCCATGGGTAGGTTTCCAAGGACAGAGGCCCTCATCGAGCGTGGTGTCTCCTGTCCAATGTCCTGGGGCCCCTCCCTCTGCAGCACTGAGGGGCCTGACCCCTCACCTCGGGGTCCCAGAGCAGCTGGTGGAGGAGGCGGGTGGTCCGTGGAGGTTCAAGGTCAGTGAGCCAACGGGAGCCCGCCCTGGGAGTTTTCCCGCTGCTCCTGGAAGAGCTGAGGGCTTCCCTGGGGGACGGGGCTACGGGCCCTGGGTGGCAGGGCCACGGACCCACCAGGCAGCCCCCAAAGCCGCAGGGATAGAACCAAACCATCGCGCAGAATGGGGAGGGGAGGCTGAGAGCTGTTCCTTCAGCTTCTCGCTGTTCCTCGAGGGAGAGGGCGAGTGTGCCCCCACCTCGGGACACACGGGGGTGCGGTGGGGGCCTCGGGGCTCCTGTTTGGGCCTTGCTCTCGCATCCACGAGAAAGCACAGGATTAAAATGCTGTTCTTTGTCCTGCTGTCTGCTCTGTTTATTGCTGATATGACATTATTATTTTTTAATGAGGATGTATTTTAGTGAGTTAGAATTATTGACAGAAAGGAAACGCTGCGGGGTCTTTTTTTTCAAGTTTCCTGTGTGATATGAAGTAGTGATGTGAGTCGGTTTCCCAGGAAACCGAGGCAGGCCGGCCTGTGATTGGATGAGCCTGCAGACCTGACCGTGAGTTTCTAAAGGCGCGTGGATGCCTGGCAAGCAGCGAACAGAGATAATCTCAGGACTTCTGATGCTGTGCTGGCAAGATGAAAGACTCCAGTATTATTAGAGGATTAATGAAGTGAGAGGGGGCTGGTCTAAGTTGGCTGAAACCAGAGAGACCTTGAACACTGTTTCTGTGGATTTTGAAAATAATTTTTAAGATGTGATTTGAACAGTAGCCCTGATATAATTTGTAAGCAGCTGAGCGATAAAATGGAGAGAAAGCCCCTTATTTCTAAGTGGAGAAACATCAAGAGCCACAGCGTGTGTCCTGGGAGGCTGATGGTCTAATTCAGAGCCACTCTGATCAGCCAGGTTCTCTTGCACCTGTGAGCCGGTTCTCAGAATTGTCACTAGAGTAATATTTCTGAAAACAGTTTAAAAACATCCCAGGGAGAAAATGACAGCATCACTTTTTTTTTTTTTTTTCAGTGAAGTATTAGCTTTGCAGAAGAGCTTTTCCGGCAGAGAGCTCACAGGGTTTTGGTCCTGGAGGAGAGGGTGGGCAGTAAGGGTGGGCAGGGGACCCCCTACCTGGGTCGTCAACCAACTACCGATACAAAAAATACTTCCAGAATGGCCGGAAGAAGCAGCAGGTCTTCCCCACAGTAGAACAATGACTCAACTAGGGGAAAATCAAATTATCAACAGTCATTTAGAGTCCCTGGAAATGGTGCCAAGGGCGGATAGCAAACGGGGCAGGATTTATCGCAGAAAATCTAAAATCACAAAGAAGAGCGAGAGTCTGAGCCGCTTGAACTCTGAGCTGCTCCCCCAGCCCCAGCCGGGGGGATGGAAGCCCCAGTTGCGGAGGGGGAGGCACACGTGGCCACGAAGCCAGGGCCCCTC
Source organism: Nanger granti (assembly GCA_006408635.1). Lineage (NCBI taxonomy): Eukaryota > Metazoa > Chordata > Mammalia > Artiodactyla > Bovidae > Nanger > Nanger granti. The sequence goes on from SJYD01054462.1 coordinate 244,174, forward strand.
CCCTAAGACTCTGGGTCCAGGAATTCGGTTTGACCTGGAGGAGGAAGCTGCCAGCATCTGCCAGCCAACTGCTTGTCCCCAGCTCCACGACGCAGAGGTATTCCTGGAGGTGTGGTCGGGGGAACTGGGCTCCCCTCCTCACTGGGGCTGCTGGGAGGCTTGGCCGATGTGCTCCAGGTTGGCAGGCTGAGAACACTGAGCCCGACCGCCCCGCCCTCGTGGCTGGTGGAAGGAGCTCCACGCCGGGGAGCCGGGGCACGGCCAGAAGCCCAGGGGCGTCCATACCCACCGAACGCCTCACTGGTCACCATGGAGAAGGGGACCGTTGTCCCCACCCCGGCTTCTGTGCTGTGACACGGAGGTCCTCATGGCAGGAGAGTCAGCCCTTCCGAACGGAGAGCTCCCAGCTCTGCTGCAGGGGAGCAGATTTATTTGGACCACGACATGCCTCAGGGCAGGCGTCCCTGGTGGCTCGGGTGGTAAAGAATCTGCCTGCAGTGAGGAGACCCAGGTTCAGAACCTGGGTCAGGAAGGTCCCCTGGAGAAGGGCATGGCTACCCATTCCAGTATTCTTGCCTGGAGAATCCCATGGACAGAGGAGCTGAACATGGACATGGCTGAGTGACTAACACTTTCACTTTTCATGGCTCAGGGCATTGCTGGAAACTGGAGACCTCAGGGGTGAGAAACGACGAGCTAAGTCCTTGATAGTAACGAGTGGAGCAATAAACGCGCCAGAGGTTTAACAGGGAGGACCAGGCAAAGAGACAGCTGATGGGAGCCCTCTTGGGCTTAGAGAATTCAGAGATTAACAACGTCCTGCTGCTGCCTGGGCTGTGATTGGCTCCAACTGTGGAGTAATTTATACCCTGGAGCCTGGTGGAAAATAATAGAGCTGCTAGGGAGAGGAGGTTAACAGCTGGGTGTGATACCAGCTGAGGTGGGCCTTCCGGAACCTTAGTGGGGAGGTCGGAACAAGAGACAAGGGGATGCCTAGTGGGAGACCTCAGTTGTCCCTGGTTGTCATGGAAACCACACGCATGCCCAAGGCCGCACCTTGGAGGGGTGACGTCACAGTGGATGTGTTGCTAAGGACAGGGGCTTCCCTAACTAGTCCAGATGAGTCGCTGAAGAAATAAGCGAACAAGGACAACACACAGAGGGGCCTAAATACGGGTATTCAAAGTGAGTACAAGATATTTAAAATATTTTCTTGTTTTTAAAAAACAGCCAAGTGTGATCCATACACAGGGGAAAAAAAGCAGGTAGCCTCTGTGGAGCCTCGGATATTGGCAGGCAGACTTTCAAAGTAGCTATTATATGTTCAAAGAACTGAAGGAAACCACGTTTAAAGAATTAAAGTATGCTGACTCGATCACACCAAGTGGAGAATATCCATAAAGAGATGGAAATGACTTAAAAGGACCGAGTGAGAAGCTCCAGAGTTGAAAAATACCCTAACCCAGTGTAAAAGTCACTGGGGGACTCAGNAAAGAATTAAAGTATGCTGACTCGATCACACCAAGTGGAGAATATCCATAAAGAGATGGAAATGACTTAAAAGGACCGAGTGAGAAGCTCCAGAGTTGAAAAATACCCTAACCCAGTGTAAAAGTCACTGGGGGACTCAGCAGTGGATTCGAGCAGACAGAGGAAGGCCTGGTGCACCTGAAGATGGACCGACGGAGACGCTCGCCACGCCAGTCGCCCAGAAGTGCCTGACCCTAGCCCACGCGACCCTTAGGACTGCAGCCTGCCAGGCTCCTCTGTCCATGGGATTTTTCAGGCAAAAATATTGGAGTGGGTCATGCAACTTGAAAAACAAAGAGAAAAGAACGAAAAAAAAAACAAAACCACAAAACACCTGATATGTGTGACAAGGCTGAGTGCAGTAACGTATGTGTAATGAGAATACCAGGTGTCTATGGCCATACCACCCTGAACACACCCAACCTCATCTGAGAATACCGGGATGAGAAAAGAGGGAAGAAGCAGAGAAAATAGTGAGAGTTACATGACTTAAAACCTCCCAAATCCGGTAAAAAATGAGTGTAGTAACGTATGTGTAATGAGAATACCAGGGTGAGAGAAGAGGGAAGAAGAGAAAATAGTGAGAGTTACATGACTTAAAACCTCCCAAATCTGGTAAAAAAATGACTGTAGTAATGTATGTGTAATGAGAATACCAGGTGTCTATGGCCATACCAGCCTGAACGCACCCAATCTCATCTGAGAATACCAGGATGAGAAAAGAGGGAAGAAGCAGAGAAATACTGGGAGTCACAATGACTTAAAACCTCCCAAATCCGGTAAAAAATGAGTGTAGTAACATATGTGTAATGAGAATACCAGGGTGAGAGAAGAGGGAAGAAGCAGAGAAAATAATGAGAGTTACATGACTTAAAACCTCCCAAATCTGGTAAAAAACAAACAAAAAAATCCTGCATACTCAACAAGCTTAATATATCACAAGTACAGTAAATGGAACAGGAGTCACACCCAGACACATCATAGTTACAGTTAAAATGCTGAAAGACAAAGGCAAAAAGAAACTCGAAATCGAAAGGAGAGAAATGACTCATCCAGTCCAACAGAATTCACATTACGTTAACAGCTGACTTCTGGTCAGAAAAAAGCTTAATATATCACAAGTACAGTAAATGGAACAGGAGTCACACCCAGACACATCATAGTTACAGTTAAAATGCTGAAAGACAAAGGCAAAAAGAAACTCGAAATCGAAAGGAGAGAAATGACTCATCCAGTCCAACAGAATTCACATTACGTTAACAGCTGACATCTGGTCAGAAAAAATGGAGGACAGGAGGCAATGGGCTAACATTCAAAGTGTTGAAAGAAAACTGTCAATCATGAATCTTTCATTTAGCAAAAAAACTGTTTTCATAAATGAAGATGCAGTAGGACATTCTGAGATAAACAAAAACAGAAAAATTCATTGCTAGCAGACCTGCCTTATAAGAAATACTAATGGAAGATGGTCAGGTTGAAGGCCAGTGACACCAGACAGCAGATCAAATCCACACACACACAAAGGCGGCAACAAGACCATCACCCAGGGCATTGTAGACGGCAGCGGAAGGGCCTGGCCTCCTTTCTTCTCTTATCTGATGTAAAAAGCAATTCCCTAAAGCATTAGGTATATAATTATACTGTTGGGTCCCGGATATACAGAAATGTACCAATCATAGTGGCACGAAAAGGAGGGGAGAAATGGAGGACCAAAAATCGCAAACAAAAGGGTCAATGTGATGAACTCTAAGACCTGTTCACCTTTCTCCCCTCAACTCCTTTAAAAGATGCAAAATTCTCTACAGTTAGAAAAATGCATCCTTGGGTCTGTCACAAATATGGACATGCATTATAATAAGCACAAATAGGGGAGGAGAGAATAGATTTATACAAGAATAACGTTTCTATGTGTCACTGAGATTTAGAATAAGCCTAAAGCAAATACTAATACGAGGGCAATCACTATAAAAAAACAACTGAAAAAAATAGAGTAAAAGCAAAACAAGGGAACTAAAGCATCCACCGGATATATACGAGAAAGTTGCCGCTTAACAACACCACCAAGATGACAGAGAAGGAAGAACAGAGAAACAGAGAGGCGTGTGAGTTCTGGAATGAGCAGCAGCCACATGAACTGTGAGCGGATTAAGCAATCTGGGGCGCAGGTATAGACTGGCAGGATGAATAAGACAGCACGACCCAACCTTATGCTGCCAACAAGGGACATGTTTCAGACCCAAGGATGCAAGCAAGTTGAAAGCGAAATGGTGGAAATGACGCACCATGTGCACAGGAGCCGAAGAGCTGGAGCGACTGCGCTGACGTCAGGCCAAATGGACTCTCGGTTACTAGAGACCGAGAGGGACACGCTCTCCCGAAGCAAAGGCCTGTCCACCACGAAGACGCCACAGTTACAGCAGACACACGCCTGCAAAGAGAGCCCCCCGGGGACGGGAAATTACAGCTTCCGGAAATGAAGAGAGAAACAGAGGATGCCAGCAATAACTGCTGGAGACCTCAGGACGTTAACAGATGGTGGAAGGATCTAGAGTGTGGAAGGCTTGAGCGGCACGATAAAGCAACCGGACAGAGCAGACACGCACGGAACTCTCCACACAGCAACAGCAGAGCAACGCGGCCTTTTCAAGTGGTCCTTGCAGCGCAGGCCAGATGCTGCTCCGCGAGACAAGACTCAGTAAGTACAAGACGGTTGGAGATACGCAGAGTGTGTTCTTTGGCCACAGTGGGATAAAATTAAAAGTCATTAACAGCAGAAAATTTGGGAAGCTCATACGTGTTGAGGAAACTAAAAACACACGCCTAAATAGCCATGGATGGAGGAGCTTGGTGGGCTACAGTCCATGGGGTCGCTAAGAGTCGGACACGACTGAGCGACTTCACTTTCACTTTTCACTTTTCACGCACTGGAGAAGGAAATGGCACCCACTTCATTGTTCTTGCCTTGCGAACCCCGGGGACAGGAGAGCCTGCTGGGCTGCCGTCTCTGGGGTCGCACAGAGTCAGACACGACTGAAGCGACTCAGCAGCAGTAGCAGCAAATAGCCTATGCCGTGAAGACGTGATACACGGTGCGTGAACGGCATCTCAGTCTGGCTAAGAGACCAGACTAGTTCACAGGAAAGGCTCCCATCGCAGCTGGCACTTCCAAGATCGCTCTGCAGGGACCCCATGAATCTGCCTACAACTCTCCCATGTCATAAGGTTTGAAGCTGGGCCCTAGCAAGATGACAGAGCACAGAATTCTGGGGGGAAAGACGGGCCTCACTGCGTCTACCCGAGAACTCAGGAGCAGACGGGGAGCCCAGGAACGCGAATTCTTAGCCTGGACTCCCGGAGACTTCACAGGAGGTGCCTGCCTACCACAGGCTTTGGGGGGCTTGGAACCCCAGTTTCAAGCTGAGTCCACACTTTTGATCAACTTTCTAGAACCAGAAAGTGTTAGGACCTGCAAAGCATCTGTGGGAATCACAGAAGGAGCCTCTTCCTCCAGGCACTGGGCATGCCACGGCCCGCCCTCACTCTGCCACGCGTCCCAGGCTAGGAGAACTCAGCCGGCCTGGTGGAGGGACAGAAGGGAGCCCGCCGCCTGGGCCTGCATCCAGGTCCACCCAGGAGTGCATGTCTGGGGAAGACACTCAAAACCCTGGCAAGCCTCAGCTCTTCCATCTGTTATGTGAGGATCTGAACGAGCTCCTTGCAGGATTTAGTGTGCGTTTCACATCCCTTCCACCTCCTACCCTCACCCCGCTCCCTTCTTCCCTTCTTGCTGCCTTCCTCGTGTGCACGTGTATGTCTGCATACGTGCATGCATAGGCCTAGTGCCCGCAGGCATTTAATAATCCTCCATGCGAACCAGCTGGATCTGACTCGCAAAACGCCCCTGTGTGTGAGAGGACAGACAGACTGAATGGCCCGCATTTAACCCATTCTGAGCATGCTTTTATGAACAAATAGTCCAGAATCGATGAGTCCAGTCCTGGCAGTGCTGGGAATGGCCTCTGTGGCCCGGGTGTTGGGTGGGAGAAGAGGGGAGGGGTGGGGGTCAGTGGGCTCTGGAAGCTGAGGGTGGGGGTGCATGTGTGGGGTGGCCTCAGCCTTAGGGGTGGCCTGGGGACAAGGATGAGAACCGCCGCCTCCAGGCCCAGCTGAGAAAGCACTCAGCTAGTGCTTAGCCTGCGTGGAGCTGTAAAGCCCACAGGGCAGCGTGGAGTCGCTGTGAGCATTGTCCACGATGCTCTGAGAGCCCGGGAAGGCAGGGGTGGGCGCCGCCTCTGACCGCTGACCTGGGGAGCGCTGGACAGCAGCCCACCCCTTCCCAATGGGCCGTCTTTGGGACAAGTGGCTGGAAAAGGCCGTGGCCTCCTCATTAGGAAGCCGGGCTCAGCGTTCTCGCTTTTCCTTCCACAGACAGCCCCTCGCGTGGACACAGCGCTCCCCCTGCACGCCCACAGCATGGCTTGCCGCTTCCAGGGGCCCAGGGCTGCGGTGCAGACAGAGCCCGCGCCCACAGAGCATGGAGGCCGAGCTGCCACAGCCACCGGTCCCCCTGCCTGCGGGCTGGCCTGCTGGGCTCCTACGCAAACCGCAGTGTGAAAGAAGCCGTTTAATTGAGCCTGAGGGCGCAATCAGTCCTAAACTCAGGCCAAAATGAAGGTGAGACCTATTTTAGATTAAATATTGATTTAGAGTGTGAATGCCAAGCGATGGGGTGGGCCTGCGTGTGGGAAACAGCTTGGTGAATTCCGTCCCTGTGAGGCGCCTCTGAAGCCCCGCGGTCAGGACTGGGCGCCCAGCTCCCTACCCGCGTCTGCAGGTTCACTCCTGACTGTGAGATGTGCTCGTGGGGAAGGGGCTTCCCCGGGGAAGTGGGGGTCCTGTCGGCACCCCACGGCTCCCTCCAGGGAATGTCCGCCCAACACAGAGACCTCGCCCAGGACGGGCCCAGCCCCCCAGTGAGTGCCCGGGCACCAGGATGCGTGGGGTGGGGTCCTGGCTGGAGGCTGACAGCCCTAGGGGGCGGGGTCTCCCTGGTCCGGGCTCCCGCCCCACTCGGTGACCCCGGTAACTGACAGTGCTGCTGGGCACAGGAAGCTGGCGGGAGGGGCGCCCCTGTCTGGGGTGGGCGGGCGCCCAGGTTCTGCCAGTCGGGTGGGTTCGGCCCCCGTTACCCCTCAGGGGTCCAGAGGCCACCAGGTTCCCTGGTGGCCTTCAGGTGGATCGGGTCTCTTTCTGAGCGCAGAGTGCAGCGAGGAGGTTTGCAAACCCAGAGTCTACTGTGGACCAGGGGCTGACCGGGTAGGTGGCCTCGCCCACCAGAGAGGAGCACGGACCCTCCCCGTCTGGGAAGGGACACGTCTGTCCCGGCTCTGCCTGCCGCGAGCCTGCGTGTGTGTGGAGACGCGGCTGAGACCAGCGCAGGGCCCCGGGGGGACAGGAGGGGCCGGAGCCCGCTGCGCGGGGCGGGCACCCACCTCGGACTCCGTGGCGTCGCCCGGCTTCTCCTGGAGGGCCGCGCCTTCGGTCAGCGCGGCGCCGTTGTACTTGTTGCAGAGGTCCTCGTCCGAGTAGTGCAGCCCACCGGGGCTCGGCCGGGGCGGGGACCTGGGGCACAGAACGCCAGTCAGCCCCGCCTCCTGGCCCGCCCCCTGGCCTCCTCGCGGCTGCGTTGAGGAAAGCCACGCACAGCCTCTGGCACCGTTTTGGTGCCATGCAGACAGTTCCCAGGCCACCCGCAACTTCCAGTGACGCCCGGAGGGGCCGGAGGTCCCCCAAGACCAGGTCCCTACACCTGAGACCTGCCTCTTCTTTATGTCTAGAAACGTCCTTAAACCATCCCTAGCACCTGCTCTCCTGCCCCTGGGATTCGGGGGGACCCGTGGGTGTGGGCCTGGCGTGCTGCATCGCTACCTGGCCCCATTCTTCTTTGAGAAGGTGTTCTTGACGTTGAGGTGGCGGCTGTTGAGCTCCAAGGCGGCAAATCCCCCGTTGTCCAGGGTCACGGACTCCTCCATGTTGGAGATGCTCTTACCTAACGATGGGCGGAGATGGTGCAGACCCATCAGGAAATGGACGTCTGGGGCCCAACCCCGAGCCTCGTGGAGCAGGGCGGGCCGCCCAGGGTGCTCCTGACCGCCTGCTGGATGAGCCCCGGGCCTGGAGACCCAAGTCAGCCCCCCGGGCAGGCGGAGTCAGGCTGGGGTGTAAGGCCACACGTCAACCTTGGAGCAAAACGATATTAGCATTTTGGTGTTTCTTTTCCTTGATGCCAAAATCAAGTTGTTTATTTTTCTTTTATCTGTGTCTTCTTAAAGAATAGTCAGAGTGCATGAACTTTTGACACCATTGAGGATATTCACAGTAAAGGCTCAGAGTCAGAACAAGGAAGTAAGTGGAGAGTAAACGTCTAAGGAGGGAGGGCTCGAGGGCGCAGGGTCTTTTTCCTGCAGTGATAAACATGCTCCACAACCAACTGTGGTGAAGGTCACACATGTCTGTGAATGTCTGCAACTAAAAACCACTAAAAAATGAGGCCATCAGTACATAGCAAAGCATATTCTACAATCTGCTAGCCGTCCACAGTTGTAAATAACCGGGGAACTGCAGAGCCCCCGGCGGCCCCTGCTTCACTCGGCATGAGAGTCGGTCCTCACTGCTGTCCCCCTGCTCAGGCTGGCCTCCCCTGCCCCTCCCATCTCCCCCTGCCCCTGCCTGGGGAGCCCCTTCCCCCCGACCCCCTGCTTCAGATCACAGCTCAAGGGTGGTGAGACCAGAGAGGACTTTCCGGAGCCCTGAGGTCTGTGCCCTGCGGTGCCCTTCGCCACCTCTCCTTTTTGTNCACCAGAGAGGAGCACGGACCCTCCCCGTCTGGGAAGGGACACGTCTGTCCCGGCTCTGCCTGCCGCGAGCCTGTGTGTGTGTGGAGACGCGGCTGAGACCAGCGCAGGGCCCCGGGGGGACAGGAGGGGCCGGAGCCCGCTGCGCGGGGCGGGCACCCACCTCGGACTCCGTGGCGTCGCCCGGCTTCTCCTGGAGGGCCGCGCCTTCGGTCAGCGCGGCGCCGTTGTACTTGTTGCAGAGGTCCTCGTCCGAGTAGTGCAGCCCACCGGGGCTCGGCCGGGGCGGGGACCTGGGGCACAGAACGCCAGTCAGCCCCGCCTCCTGGCCCGCCCCCTGGCCTCCTCGCGGCTGCGTTGAGGAAAGCCACGCACAGCCTCTGGCACCGTTTTGGTGCCATGCAGACAGTTCCCAGGCCACCCGCAACTTCCAGTGACGCCCGGAGGGGCCGGAGGTCCCCCAAGACCAGGTCCCTACACCTGAGACCTGCCTCTTCTTTATGTCTAGAAACGTCCTTAAACCATCCCTAGCACCTGCTCTCCTGCCCCTGGGATTCGGGGGGACCCGTGGGTGTGGGCCTGGCGTGCTGCATCGCTACCTGGCCCCATTCTTCTTTGAGAAGGTGTTCTTGACGTTGAGGTGGCGGCTGTTGAGCTCCAAGGCGGCAAACCCCCCGTTGTCCAGGGTCACGGACTCCTCCATGTTGGAGATGCTCTTACCTAACGATGGGCGGAGATGGTGCAGACCCATCAGGAAATGGACGTCTGGGGCCCAACCCCGAGCCTCGTGGAGCAGGGCGGGCCGCCCAGGGTGCTCCTGACCGCCTGCTGGATGAGCCCCGGGCCTGGAGACCCAAGTCAGCCCCCCGGGCAGGCGGAGTCAGGCTGGGGTGTAAGGCCACACGTCAACCTTGGAGCAAAACGATATTAGCATTTTGGTGTTTCTTTTCCTTGATGCCAAAATCAAGTTGTTTATTTTTCTTTTATCTGTGTCTTCTTAAAGAATAGTCAGAGTGCATGAACTTTTGACACCATTGAGGATATTCACAGTAAAGGCTCAGAGTCAGAACAAGGAAGTAAGTGGAGAGTAAACGTCTAAGGAGGGAGGGCTCGAGGGCGCAGGGTCTTTTTCCTGCAGTGATAAACATGCTCCACAACCAACTGTGGTGAAGGTCACACATGTCTGTGAATGTCTGCAACTAAAAACCACTAAAAAATGAGGCCATCAGTACATAGCAAAGCATATTCTACAATCTGCTAGCCGTCCACAGTTGTAAATAACCGGGGAACTGCAGAGCCCCCGGCGGCCCCTGCTTCACTCGGCATGAGAGTCGGTCCTCACTGCTGTCCCCCTGCTCAGGCTGGCCTCCCCTGCCCCTCCCATCTCCCCCTGCCCCTGCCTGGGGAGCCCCTTCCCCCCGACCCCCTGCTTCAGATCACAGCTCAAGGGTGGTGAGACCAGAGAGGACTTTCCGGAGCCCTGAGGTCTGTGCCCTGCGGTGCCCTTCGCCACCTCTCCTTTTTGTCCTGAGAGCTGTCTGGCTTCCTGTGCTCCTGCCTGGCCCCCCTGCTAGGCTGTGAGCTCTCAGAGGCACAGACCCAGGGATGATCACACCACCTTGTTCTTGGTGACGTCCCAGCCCCTGGGACACTGCCTGAGCACACACCAGGGGCTTCACGCGTGTTTTGTTGAATTCGCCAGCATTTCCGATCCCAAGGCTCCTGTCTGCCGGGGACCCCACAGCCCTCCGCTCACCTCGGTGTCCTGCGTGTGTGCAGCGGGGGGAGCCAGCAGCACACAAGAGCGGCAGACGGGAGAGGAAGTCGCCTGCGCACCGGGGTTTGGGTTGATGGGAGGTGAGCAGGTGAATATTATAATCAGAGAGGAAGTCTGATCTTGTACAAGAGAGCCTGTCGTCCAGGAGAGGTGGAACGTGGCCGCCGCACAGCGGTTTGGGCTCTGCGTGTCTCCTGGGCAGGCAGGGAGACGTTCTGGGGGACAATTTTTTTTCTCTCTTTTTTTCTGGGCATTAATGATGATGTTAAGTGAACGCTCCAGGGTAAGGCTGAGGATTGAAAGCGGCGGGTCAGATTGGACTCTGCAGTCTGTTTCTTAGATGGAGAGGGAGAAGAGGGAAGGCAGGGAGACTTTGTCTGCACCAGACGTGGGATTCTGTAATAGCATTAACTCGGGAAAATGACATGCCATTCATACACTGTAAATCCCACAGGAATCAAATCTGATTTACGAACACTTGTTAGAAGTGAATTTACACAGAAAAAAATAAATCCTTTCTTGGAGGGATAAATGGCTCAACGTTACAGAAGCAAATGGCAGGCACTTTAGGGCCTCCTGGTTCTATCCACCCTCTTGGTGCAGGGGCTACGGTTGGGGCGTCTGAGGGCCCCTTTCACAGAGGACTGTTCCCAGTGCCCTGGGAGGTTCCCGCCTTGTTTATACTTCTGCACGAAGAACACCCACCATCCTGCCTTCTAGAAACACCCATTCATGAGGCTGCTCCTGACCTTCCTGTAAAGCAAGCCTCGCTGTCTGTGCCCTTCCACGGCCGCTCTGCCCACGCTCATCTGTCCATTTTTCTAATGATGGGGACTCTCTCGGCTGTAACTCACTGAGCACTTGCTCCACGCCAGGCCCAGCCGTTCTGGGAAAACGGGGCCCGGGTGGCAGAGGGCTTGAGCCGGGCTGCGGGCCCAGGCAGCACTCGCCCCATCAGTGAGAAGGGCTGGACCCCAGACCGGAGTGTAACCGTCCTGGGTGGCACTGAGGCAGCTGAGCTGCACCCGCCACTGTTCTTGCGATACTGAAGGGGCCATTTCTCATCTCTTGAACACTTGACACTTTTTTTTGAAGGTCCTAGCAGTGTTTACATATTGCATCTATGTGTTTAAATTTACCAGTTAAAGTTAGCACACCTTTAAATCTCTGGGTGGAGAGAGAGATGACATAAAAATAGCGATCAGTGTGTGCTCAGTTGCTCAGTCGCGTCTGACTCTTCGCAACCCCATGGACTGTAGCCCACCAGGCTCCTCCGACCGTGGGATTCTCCCAGCAAGAATACTGGAGTGGGTTGCCATTTCCTTCTCCCACTTTCCAGTTTTAATCATACTAAAAACCACTCCTGCGTTTGGGCAGCTGCAGAAGTGGAAACAGACTCTCAGGGGCCGAAGGATAAAGGACACGTGGCCCGTGTGAGGGCAGAGCCGGCCAGACGCTGGTGCCCAGAGCCCCTCTTCCTGCCTCCAGAGGGAAGCCTGCTGTGCCTGTCTCAGGGACTGAAAGGGAGTGTGGCGTGGGCACCCCAGAGCCAGGAGGGACAAGCCCGGCGCCTGGGCCCAGGCCCCGGGGGAGGCAGGGCGTCCCCACCTGCGCCACAGTTGCGGTACTTCTTGCTCTGGCCGTGCAGCAGCAGCGAGAACACCACCAGCAGGATGACCAGCAGGCTGGAGAGCGCCATCACCAGGAGGAACCACCACTGCTCGTAGAAGGGCGTCTCCACCTGAGCTGCAGGGCGACAGGCACACAGTCACGTGGACAGAAACTCTGTCCCCGCCGCGACTGGGGTGGGGGGAACCCCTGCCTGGTCTGGGTTGTCCGGGGCGGATCCACCGGTTTCCCGGAGAAGAGGCTCTGGGTCCGCTGCCTCTCTCGGGCCTGGGGTCCCCTCNTGCAGGGCGACAGGCACACAGTCACGTGGACAGAAACTCTGTCCCCGCCGCGACTGGGGTGGGGGGAACCCCTGCCTGGTCTGGGTTGTCCGGGGCGGATCCACCGGTTTCCCGGAGAAGAGGCTCTGGGTCCGCTGCCTCTCTCGGGCCTGGGGTCCCCTCGCCCCCGCTGCTCCCACCCTGGGCCTTGGCCAGCGAACTTACATTCTCCCAGTTTCATCTGTTGTCTGGATTACACGGAGGGAGGGACAGAAGTGCCCGGCCTTGGTCCTCTCTCCCAGTATGGGGGCTTTCTCCCCAGACTCCCCCAAATCACCTGGCTGCCCCATTCCCGCTGCCACCTCCTGGCCTCACCACCTCCACCTGCCACAGAACCCCCACTGAATCCCTGACATCACAGGGAGTTCCCGGGTGGAAAGTTGGCCCCGCAAGTGCTGCGCCCACGAGCCTGGGTACGCTCAGTCTAAGCCTGGGAGCCCATGACTGACCCCTCTGGCCGAGAGCTGGATGCGTCCACACCCGCCGTGGAACCTCTGCTCACACGCTGTGGCCGGGGGGCCCGTCTGCTACCTGTCGGCCTCCTCTGCCACGCCAGGGCCCCCCTCCATGGAAGCTGGNACGCTCAGTCTAAGCCTGGGAGCCCATGACTGACCCCTCTGGCCGAGAGCTGGATGCGTCCACACCCGCCGTGGAACCTCTGCTCACACGCTGTGGCCGGGGGGCCCGTCTGCTACCTGTCGGCCTCCTCTGCCACGCCAGGGCCCCCCTCCATGGAAGCTGGGGCTGTGTTCTATATATTTCGAGCACCCAGCAAAACAGAGTTACTTTGGAGGAGGACTGTCTTCTTCCTCATGTTTTATTCTGTTTACTGAGAAGAGAGGGGTGGGAGTCGTTCTTTGCCAGGTGCCGGATGGCCCTGGGGTCCCCCCGTGCCTTCCACCTGCTTCCTTGTTTGGGGCATCGGATGTGCGGGGCAGGATGGGAGCCTTGAGGTCTGCCGCCCCGAAGCAGAAACCTGCCAGAAGGGTCTCAGCAGATGGACGTGAAGCGTGTGCGCCCTGCAAACAAGCGGAAGTCCTCTCTGGCTACCGTGACAGCACGGGGGGGCGGAGGGGGGTCCCTGGCAGGCGGCAGTGCTTTAGATCCCACACACACGAGCTGGATTTCAGAAGGATGTGCGAGCCACGGTGCCCACGGCCCCGAGGACTGGGAGCCGTGTTCTTACGTAGGAACCAGTCTCTGCCATCCCCTCTGTGTGTGCAGAATTGCAAGCCCTGTGCATCTGGAACTGCTTTCTGTAATTTCTTATACGTGGTCAAGGGAATCAAAGCCTGAACTGCTGACCAAGTGACGCGTTTCCTTACTCCATTCTCTCTGCTTTGGGGTGTGTTTACAAGTCTCTTCATAAAGACGATGCAGAAGAGGTGGATTTGATCTTTCTACCCANAGGGAAGGCAGGGAGACTTTGTCTGCACCAGACGTGGGATTCTGTAATAGCATTAACTCGGGAAAATGACATGCCATTCATACACTGTAAATCCCACAGGAATCAAATCTGATTTACGAACACTTGTTAGAAGTGAATTTACACAGAAAAAAATAAATCCTTTCTTGGAGGGATAAATGGCTCAACGTTACAGAAGCAAATGGCAGGCACTTTAGGGCCTCCTGGTTCTATCCACCCTCTTGGTGCAGGGGCTACGGTTGGGGCGTCTGAGGGCCCCTTTCACAGAGGACCGTTCCCAGTGCCCTGGGAGGTTCCCGCCTTGTTTATACTTCTGCACGAAGAACACCCACCATCCTGCCTTCTAGAAACACCCATTCATGAGGCTGCTCCTGACCTTCCTGTAAAGCAAGCCTCGCTGTCTGTGCCCTTCCACGGCCGCTCTGCCCACGCTCATCTGTCCATTTTTCTAATGATGGGGACTCTCTCGGCTGTAACTCACTGAGCACTTGCTCCACGCCAGGCCCAGCCGTTCTGGGAAAACGGGGCCCGGGCGGCAGAGGGCTTGAGCCGGGCTGCGGGCCCAGGCAGCACTCGCCCCATCAGTGAGAAGGGCTGGACCCCAGATCGGAGTGTAACCGTCCTGGGTGGCACTGAGGCAGCTGAGCTGCACCTGCCACTGTTCTTGCGATACTGAAGGGGCCATTTCTCATCTCTTGAACACTTGACACTTTTTTTTGAAGGTCCTAGCAGTGTTTACATATTGCATCTATGTGTTTAAATTTACCAGTTAAAGTTAGCACACCTTTAAATCTCTGGGTGGAGAGAGAGATGACATAAAAATAGCGATCAGTGTGTGCTCAGTTGCTCAGTCGCGTCCGACTCTTCGCAACCCCATGGACTGTAGCCCACCAGGCTCCTCCGACCGTGGGATTCTCCCAGCAAGAATACTGGAGTGGGTTGCCATTTCCTTCTCCCACTTTCCAGTTTTAATCATACTAAAAACCACTCCTGCGTTTGGGCAGCTGCAGAAGTGGAAACAGACTCTCAGGGGCCGAAGGATAAAGGACACGTGGCCCGTGTGAGGGCAGAGCCGGCCAGACGCTGGTGCCCAGAGCCCCTGTTCCTGCCTCCAGAGGGAAGCCTGCTGTGCCTGTCTCAGGGACTGAAAGGGAGTGTGGCGCGGGCACCCCAGAGCCAGGAGGGACAAGCCCGGCGCCTGGGCCCAGGCCCCGGGGGAGGCAGGGCGTCCCCACCTGCGCCACAGTTGCGGTACTTCTTGCTCTGGCCGTGCAGCAGCAGCGAGAACACCACCAGCAGGATGACCAGCAGGCTGGAGAGCGCCATCACCAGGAGGAACCACCACTGCTCGTAGAAGGGCGTCTCCACCTGAGCTGCAGGGCGACAGGCACACAGTCACGTGGACAGAAACTCTGTCCCCGCCGCGACTGGGGTGGGGGGAACCCCTGCCTGGTCTGGGTTGTCCGGGGCGGATCCACCGGTTTCCCGGAGAAGAGGCTCTGGGTCCGCTGCCTCTCTCGGGCCTGGGGTCCCCTCACCCCCGCTGCCCCCACCCTGGGCCTTGGCCAGCGAACTTACATTCTCCCAGTTTCATCTGTTGTCTGGGTTACAGGGAGGGAGGGACAGAACTGCCCGGCCTTGCTCCTCTCTCCCAGTATGGGGGCTTTCTCCCCAGACTCCCCCAAATCACCTGGCTGCCCCATTCCCGCTGCCACCTCCTGGCCTCACCACCTCCACCTGCCACAGAACCCCCACTGAATCCCTGACATCACAGGGAGTTCCCGGGTGGAAAGTTGGCCCCGCAAGTGCTGCGCCCACGAGCCTGGGTGCGCTCAGTCTAAGCCTGGGAGCCCATGACTGACCCCTCTGGCCGAGAGCTGGATGCACCCACACCCGCCGTGGAACCTCTGCTCACACGCTGCGGCCGGGGGGCCCGTCTGCTACCTGTCGGCCTCCTCTGCCATGCCAGGGCCCCCCTCCATGGAAGCTGGGGCTGTGTTCTATATATTTTGAGCACCCAGCAAAACAGAGTTACTTTGGAGGAGGACTGTCTTCTTCCTCATGTTTTATTCTGTTTACTGAGAAGAAAGGGGTGGGAGTCGTTCTTTGCCAGGTGCCGGATGGCCCTGGGGTCCCCTCGTGCCTTCCACCTGCTTCCTTGTTTGGGGCATCGGATGTGCGGGGCAGGATGGGAGCCTCGAGGTCTGCCGCCCCGAAGCAGAAACCCGCCAGAAGGGTCTCAGTGGATGGACGTGAAGCGTGTGTGCCCTGCAAACAAGCGGAAGTCCTCTCTGGCTACCGTGACAGCATGGGGGGGCGGAGGGGGGTCCCTGGCAGGCGGCAGTGCTTTAGATCCCACACACACGAGCTGGATTTCAGAAGGATGTGCGAGCCACGGTGCCCACGGCCCCGAGGACTGGGAGCCGTGTTCTTACGTAGGAACCAGTCTCTGCCATCCCCTCTGTGTGTGCAGAATTGCAAGCCCTGTGCATCTGGAACTGCTTTCTGTAATTTCTTATACGTGGTCNGGGGGGGCGGAGGGGGGTCCCTGGCAGGCGGCAGTGCTTTAGATCCCACACACACGAGCTGGATTTCAGAAGGATGTGCGAGCCACGGTGCCCACGGCCCCGAGGACTGGGAGCCGTGTTCTTACGTAGGAACCAGTCTCTGCCATCCCCTCTGTGTGTGCAGAATTGCAAGCCCTGTGCATCTGGAACTGCTTTCTGTAATTTCTTATACGTGGTCAAGGGAATCAAAGCCTGAACTGCTGACCAAGTGACGCGTTTCCTTACTCCATTCTCTCTGCTTTGGGGTGTGTTTACAAGTCTCTTCATAAAGACGATGCAGAAGAGGTGGATTTGATCTTTCTACCCATTTTTCATTCAACAAGCGAGTGGTGCCCAGGTTGTCCCTCTTACCAAGCAGCCCTGGAATCCACGGTGCTCCCACACCAGGAGGCGTGGGGCCCGGGTGCCTGTGGACGCTCCCCTCCCTCCAGGCCCACTCAAGGAAAGGATGAAGGATGTTTCCAATTTAAACAAGCGTAGTCAGCAGCTTAAACAGATGGGACTACGGGGATGGGGAACATATTTGTCTTGATTGGAAGGAAGGCTCGTGGTTTCTGGCCCAGAATCGGCCTGCAGCCTCCAAACGTCTCTGCAGCCAGCTCCCTTCTCAGATCGGCTCCAGGTGGT